>CM062295.1:198749527-199059637 GCA_031216915.1 Pictodentalium vernedei
AAATAAAAACTCAAGACCAGGAAAAGGCCAACATTAATTCATTTTTTCATTGATGAATTATGTATAGCCCAACATGCATGTAGTATAATATTTTAACATTTATACACACTATTGTATATTCACAAATTCATATCAGTTTTCAATGTTCTGGTGAAAATCTGGAGTGGACAGGTGTGAAAGGTTTAACCTGTCATATGTGACAGGTTGAAATTTGGAATATTTCAAGGCCCGGCCAGGTTTGACAAACAAGAGCACAATTTTGTGTTCTTAAATTGGTTTATTATAACAATTGAAAAAATAAAACTCTCCACTAAAAACAAACTGTAGGTTCCACAATTGAATAGCTTGATACATTTTGATGCTCTTCAAATTATCTTCAGATGGAGTAAAATTATTTAATTTATGCCTCATTCGAACAAGCTCGCCGAGCTTGTTCGAGTGAAAATTCATTTATAACCTATAATAGGATACATCGTCATCAACCCTATGTTTTTGAAAGAAAATTGAAGTAAAAGTTGAAGTTTTTCACTTTGGTAAATTTGAATTGTTCAATAATCGTGCACATTCTGTGTTCCAGGCTGTAGGCTAGTACTATATTCATTAATACTTTATTGTATTCCCATAGAATAAGCTAGTAACATATATTTTTACGTTGGCCATTGCAAACCGCTCAATAAATTATTTGGCTAAAAACAAATGTTTTGTTTCTCAGATAATCCCTCATTTAATATGAAACTCATCATTGGACAGTGAGGATCTTTAATGTATTTCACTGTCTTTCAATATTGATTTAGTACCAAGTCGCGAGACTCCAATTTTTTTACAATTTTTTTTTTTTTTTTTTTTTGGGGGGGGGGGGGGGGGGGGTTGATGAATACTTATTTGTGTCTGCAATATTTTTGCGTCATATGTATGAGAACCTCGACAAGTCAGCTCCTGGCCAAGTGGGGTTTTTTGGTAGTATTATTATAAATATTATAAGGATTTGCCCAATTACAATTCATGGGAGAATGCCTACATGTATAGCACTAGCCCATAAATTGTAACGGGGTAAATCCCGGCCATAAAGTATTTTTTTCAATGAGGGGTCACAATTTCAGTGGGGGTTTTGCAGCCAAATTGAGGTAAAAGTAGGAAATCCACAGCGGGCAAAAATTTGGGCACAGTCAGTGTAAGACCTGGTATCAACAACAAATTAACATTACCAGGGCATTAAATCTCGGCGCACTTCATAATTTATTTTGCGGTTTCCGATGGTCAGCGTAGAAATGTATGCTATTAATTCCACCTACCTCTTACAAAATTCAATGACTGCGTCTCAGTCCAAAATCTTCAAGTTTAAACCCCAGTAGAGTCCGAAATTGTGAGACATCGTTCTGGAAATTCAAAATGTTGCCTTCCATGTTCCATGTCCAGCGTCGTTTTAAGTGAATATTTAAGTTATTCTCCCAAAGACATGAATAAACACACAACACAACACATCTAGCATGCTGAAGCTTGTTCCATGGAAATACAATACACTCTGGAAGGCTGAATTTACACGGTTTTAAAACTTTTTCAACGAATTCAAATTCTCCAAAGTGAAAAACTTCTCCATGTGTGACCTGGTTAAAAGACAACGATTCGGAAATAGACTCGGTCTATTTATAGTTTTGCTGTGACGTTTGTTTCGCTGTTTGGTTCAAAACCTGAGGCTCAGTGTTGGGTTTAAACTTCGTCGCCTGAGTCTTAATGTGGGATCATATTTTACATCTCGGCATTATTTCTGTGTTAGGAGGCGGGACAAAATCGTTATCTCGGGCAACATCCAGGGTACATGGAGATTTAATACCTGGACGTCTCCTTTTCAACCATTCGGCTTGCGCCTCGTGGTTGAAAACTGACATCCGGGTATTAAATCTCCATGTACCCTGGATGTTGCCCGAGATAATTTATATTATTACCACTTTACCGGGCGTTCCCTAGTGGGTTAACAATGTTTTCACGAGCGATCAAAAGCCGTAATGCTCAGTAGATCACGTGACGTACTGGGCCAGCGAGCACTAATGGATTTCGATTTCATTAGCGCCCGGTGGCCCAGTAGGACGTGGACGGATGGAACGAGAAATTAAATCCAACATATTTCACATCAGAAACAACCCTTGTTTGCCAGATTGGCGAGAACATAATTTATTTACTCCTCCCTACAATCACTATAACAATCAACACTTCACTTCAGTGATATTCACTTTATTGACAATGACATATCGAAAATAGTCACATGACACGAATTACGTCCCATGTTTTGCTGGCGCCTCGTTTCAACTGAAACGTTCGGGTCAACGAAGGGCAAAATTATTCTTCATAAATTGAGGGCAAAAAAGGTTTTGGTGCACAAATCTATCGATATCCCGTCGATCGGTCTGTGTGGAGGTGAGTACTATCCTCTAACATTTTAATCTTATTTCATGTTTCGTCTCCGATGCTGGGCTTACAACTTACAAGTGTTTAAGTTTTGCGCTTTCGACGTAAACATTGGTTTGGGTCACATGACGATAATTCCCACGTGCTGTTTGTTTATCAACAGACGACACATCTGCTTTTGAGTACGGTTTCAAAATGTCTCAATCCAGCGATAATAGCGAATTAAATGAAAACCAGTTAACTTCTCTGGAAAAATCAATTGACAACTGTAAAAGTTGGTATTGGTAGGAAATCACAGATGGTGGCAATAATAGTAATAACATGATTTTTAAGGGCGTTATGGTTCATTAGCGTCCCTCCAAAAATGATTAACAGCCCTCTGTCCCATTAGCAGCCCTCGACTACGTCTCGGGCTTCTAATAGGACCTCTGGCTGTTAATCAGTTCTGTTGGGCCGCTAATGAACTATAACACCCTTAAAAATCATGTTATTGTTATATTGCCTTTATTGGCTATAGAAAACTGTTCGCGTTCTTACGGCTGACCTACATACGGGGTAGTGTTGATAAACATAGAAAATCAACGACACATCCGGGGTAGTGTTGATAAACATAGAAAATCGACGACTGCACGTACGGAGAATGAGAATTATTTAACACTTTACGATTTCTCGAATCATTTTTAATTCATACACTAAGAAAATAATTAAATATTAAACTCTGTACATCTGTTGCGGAGGTTTTATTTTTAGACGTAGGTCTATATTTGTTATAAACGATGTTCAAGCGAGTCGACTCGCTTGAATGTGGAGCACGGAGCGTTTCAAAAAATCCTTTTTCCCGTCCACCACAAAAAGCTGGAACAACTTACCAGACGTACTCACCGGAGTCGCAACACTAACGGAGTTCAAACAAACCTATGCCCAATTGAACTTGATCCCCAAACCACCTCTTTATTTCCGTGTGAGTAAAAGAAAGGCCAACATTTTACACTCAAAAATGCGTAATAACTGCAGCGACCAAAATAATGACAAGTTCCAAAACTATATTCTGGCCAATCCAAAGTGTATGTGTGGTAATCCCTGTGAAAATGCGCATCACCATTTCCTGGTGTGCCCTCGATACTCTGACCCCAGGATTACACTACTCGATTCTCTTTGAGATTTTGATATATCATCCGAAACCGATCTCTTGTACGGTAAACCCACACTGACAACAAAACAAAACGAATATATCTTTCTGAAAACTCAAGCGTTCATCCTTGGTAGTGGCCGCTTCAATTGAGTCATTATGTTCTCGACTAGCCTCTCTCTTGCACTGGACGAGACGAACTATAAACGTCACATCCCTCCCCCTTTATCTTGCCATTCAAGAGCTTTCGTAGAGAAAGTCAACAGTGTCCAGCCATATGTATTCCCTGTGTCGAGACCCTACTACGTACATGGCTGCCTGTTTTAACAACAACTTACATTTCAATTGTAAATAGTGTAAATCCCTATTCATTTGTGAACCAATCTATATATCTTGTAGCCGCATCTATGTATTGTTTTTTTTTTCTGTTGTATTTATGGAGAGGAGTTAACATAAGTTGTATAACTTGTACTCCAATCCTTTTTGCAAATTTATGGCAAATAAAATATGTTTAAACTAATGTGGAGATATTTTTTTGTATTTTATCACGTGAATCACGTGATACCAGTCGAAAACTGCCTCCGTTTTCCAGGTCAGGAGGCAGAATTCGACCGGGGAATTCCCAATACATTCGCGTCACAGACATTATGCGCAGTCTTGCGGTGCGTCTTTTCCATTGCCATCGCAAAAAGATTAAAGGACCGAAAAAACGTATTTTAATGTTTGCTTGTCATTTTTTTGAAATGCTACTCCAACGTTCTTCAAAAAATTACAAGATTTAATGTGTAACTAAATATGTAAAGTTTGCGACTAAGAGGGGAGGGGGGGGGGCGTGGTTCCGGTTTACTGTGTGGGGTGTGACAGAATGCGCACTGAATATGACTCGCATGTTGTAAATGTCACTGGATGATTAGCATGGCAGTGTAAAGTTTCTGAATTTGTCCATTTAGATGTGGCTTGGTGAGGATGTGTGACCGAGGGCTGTGGTGGAGAGGGGCATGGAGATGAAGAACATGTTCCTGCAGGCACCCCTCAATTTCATTTTTCAGCCTAATAAAGATGTACATATTTTAAAACTTTTATGAAAGTTTCAGCTAAGACCCTAATACTTCACACATATAGTTATTGGTGTTTAATGACACATTCAGCAGCCAGGTTCATATTGTGTCAGTGACAAGTGTGGGAGTGGCAGTAGCTAGAGCACCCAGGAAGAACCACCGAGCAACGAATTGCATAACTTATCTCTAAAAATTTGCAAAGCTCTCGCAAACAGCACTCTGCGAGACCTATTTTTCACTCCTGTAAATTTAATCTCTAGATCAAATTTTCGGGAGTAAAAAATCTCGATTTGAATTGATACAAATAAGTTGTACAAAATAAAAAAATGGTTATGCAAAATACAATTTGCAAGACTTATTTTTAGGTTACCCAAAAATTAAATTTTTGCAGGCCTGTACGGCATCCTTGTGGCCCATGTGGTAGTCGGTAAAGTGGCTCACCCAAGGACACAATGGCAACCCAATTTTGGTTATCTGATGAAAACTAATTTTTTCCAAACTTGGTGGTCGAAGAGTTGAATCTTGTTTGTTTCTACAAATAGTGGAACCCAGTTAAATGAATGGTCACTGTATCACTTGAAAGCAATGTATGGTTAACTAATCAGGATAGTTTTTTCCTTCTTCATTTCTTTTTATTATATACCAAATGGGCTCTGTCAATCAAGATATAATAGGCTGGAGGAACTGGAGTTTTGAAAAAACAAAATGCATATTTGGGGGAAAGCACTGGCACTCAGACTAAAAATACAACAGGCTGTCAAATTTCCATCGGCATATTGTGAACAGTTTTGCTTCAGAATCGTGTCACAGTGACACGGTTATTCAATTAAGAAATATCAGTTTAAGTGGGTTCCACTGCAGTGCAATAAAAATGTTACTTTTATTGTTTCCTATTGGCTGTTGTATTGTTTTTTTCCTTCATAAATAAACTGTTTCAACCCAGTTGTTCTTGTTATTGTTTTTTGTATTGCATTGGAGAGAAATTTTTTTTAGCAGCTGTTCATTTTTTCCCCATTTTAGTTTCAGATTCATTTGACACTTTAATGGTTTTTGTTGTCAAAAAAGTTTGAATTATTTGTTCCTTCTATCTCGTTCTCTTTGAGTTTCATTTGGGTTCTTAAAAAACATTAAAAAAAAGTCCTGAGTGGGCGTTTTGGTTTTCTACTTCCAGACAAAATGCAAAAAACCTTTAAAACGCCCCCCCCCCACCCCCATACAGACAGTGGGGCCAGGGGGATATTAATAGGGCTATAACAGCTATTCGCAGTAATATTATGAGCATAAACAAAACAAAGCTGCAGACACATTCCACGCACCACCCTGAAAAATAAACTGTCTGGGCAAACGCCCATTGTTTCCACCCAAGGACCAGATCCAATTTTATCAAAGGACGAAGAGGCGGAATTGGTGGAATGGGCTATTAACATGATTTGCATAGTGTATGGACGCACAAGAGCAGAGATTTTTGGACATCGTACATAAGCCTATGGTTAAAACTAACAGACCAAACCCTTTTACTTTCAACCGGCCAGGAAAGGACTGGTGGGCTGCTTTTCTTAAAAGAAACCCATCAGTTGTTTTAAGAACACCTGAAAATTTAAGTAAAGCTAGAGCAGTCAGTTGTTCTAAAGAAGCCATAGAGAAATGGTTTATGGATTTCAAAATGCATATAAATGAGACTGTAGGTTGTCCGGAAAATCCCTCTTGTATTTACAATGCGGTATGAGTGTGGATTTTCACTCAACCCTAAGTCGGAAGGCAGAGTATTGGCACAATTGGGATCTAAAGATGTTTATACCATGTCGAGTGCAGATAGGACACAAATTACCACCCTCGCCTGTGCTAATGCGGCAGGATACCTTCTTCCCCCACTTCATGTTTTTTCCTGGGGAGAGGTTCAAGTACAATCCTCTCCACGGTGCTGTTGCAAACTCTCAGCTTGGAAGAACCAAAAAATGGCTGGATTGATGCTGAGGTTTTCTACATGTGGCTCGCAAACCACTTTGTCGTACATATTCCACCTGAACGTCCAGTATTACTGCTTGTTGATGGTCATTCAACACACATTGATCTGGAAATAACTAAGTTTTGTCAGACAAATAATATAATTTTGTACTGTCTTTCTGCTCATGTCAGTCATGTGGTACCCCCTCTGGATGTGGCTTTCTTCCGCCCTCTCAAAATGAACTGGCGGAAAGCAGTGAAAAGCTATAAAGACCAAAATCCAGGGCAGACATTAACAAAACAAGCGTATTCAAAGCAGCCTGGGTGGCAAGTAATAAGGCTGAAACATTCATAAATGGTTTCAAAGATGCCGGAATATTTCCTTTTAACACAACAGCTATAGATACAAGAGATTGGCTCCATCTACACTTTTTATGTAACCATCAGAGCAACCATTGCTTGATGATTCCATAACATTACCTTGAACAATTTCATCTCCACCCATTTAGACTTCTTTGAATGAAAATCAGAGAGATTTTTCTCAAACTGATCAGCCCAGTGAAAATACTGTTATATGTAATACACCAACTTCGACATGCACATTATCAATGCCCACTTGTACCACACCTACATCAACATGCCCCACCCCGGTCCCGTCTACATCAGGCGAAACACAATGTATTAGTAAAAGTACTAACAATTCTGGGAAATGTACAATTGGGAAGCCCTTGTCAAGTATATTTGAAGGTATCATTTCATACCCTAAGGTTGTTAAAAAATCAAATGTGAAACGCAAGGCAGGGCTTCCAAAAGCCCTTTCCAGCATACAAATGCAATCTTTTTTACAAAACAAACAAATAGAAAAAGAAACCAGAGAAAGTGAGAAAGAAACAAGAAAAGTTGAGAGGGAGAAAAAAAAATAATAAAAGAGCAAAATAAATGCACCAAGTCCAAATAGAAAAAATCAGACAACAGCACTACTAGTAGTGAAAAAACACAAACTGTCATAAATAGTGACAAATGTTCAAAATGTGGTGGGGAGTACAAGGATGTAGAGTGTAACAAATGGGTTGGTTGTGACTGTGGGAGGTGGTTCCATCTTGAATGCACAGACATTGATTTTGGGGGTGGAGAACATTAAAGAGACTGACATTCCAGAACAACTTGAAGAAATTGATTGGTTTTGTGACCACCGCTTAAATTGAAAAATGGAAATTTGTAAACCCACATTCGAAAACATTTGAAGCTCTTTCCACAGGATGTCAAAATATTAAGGTTCCTAAAAGAAAATGTAACATTTTTTAGAAGAAAAATTTAAGTTACAAAAAAAAAAGTGAGAAAACCTACACAGAGGAGGCTTCCTTTGTAAAGGTTTTCTGAATCATTTTCCAGCATTGTTGAGTAAGAAATCACATTCACATGTACAAATTAACAGAAAAGAAACAAAACAAAACAAAAAAAAAAAAAAAAAAAAGCTTATAAACTACCTTGAATAGATCCATAAAAGGTTTTGCCCCTGAAAAGTAAATGTGAAATGTAAATTGATACTGGAATTAGCAACTTCTGAGGCATGTCTGCAGCATGTCTGAGAAGTTGTTAATAGTAGCATTCCTTTCCCAATGAAAATAATTGCTTTCGTGGGCCTTTAAAAATTTAATTTGTAAAAGCAGATTTCGCACATGCAGTTGTCAAAGAAACTTTCCCTAAAAGAAATGCTTTTCTTTTCTACCTACTAGTAACTATGCCACAGGGTGACCGTGTCATGGGCAGACGCAGCCACAGAGGAACCACCCACATAGTCTATTGATGTTCATTGTCCCAGATAAAGATTACACTGACTCAAAGACTACTGGAACATTATTTAGAATTGCTGCCATTTCATAAAAATGACCCTTAAAGTCTCTTCGTGTACTACAAGACATGTGGCAGATGTCTTACAGCTAATGGAGAGACTTTTGTTGAGTTTCATTTTAATGTTCTGATTACAAGATAATTACCGATTTTGTTTACGTGAACTGAACAGAAGAAATATGAGTATTTAGGGATGCATTTGATCAGCCACTGTAAATATCCCAAATCTTTTTTTCACCTTGAGCAAACATGATTTTTAGAAGCTTGTTTGAGTATTACAACATGAAGCGCCCAAAATAATCTGACACAAAGACATTTATTCAGCATCGGTCTCTTGACCAAGTTGGCCAATATGTTTAGGCAGTATCTGTGTTTATAAATTTTTAGGGTTTCAGAACACTTGTGTAGAGATGGATGAATTATAATTTTTATTTCCTCAGCTATTGCCATGAGCTCATTATACAAAAATTGAGCAAGTATGCCCTTCATAGGAGGGGGGGGGGGGGGATCATACATCTGTCCTAACTTTAAGGACTCAGCTGGAATCGATCCACTCACAGTCATTCTTTAAAAATCAAAAAAACATTTCTGTCATTCTACCCTGAAAAGTAATGACTGTCTGGAAAAAACTCTTGACTTTACAATAAAAAAAATCTATGGAGTTCAAGCAAAACCACCACTCCTTCTCAAACATTTTCCAAAGTCCATCTCTACTTCATGGGCTATCATGCTGTTTGGCAAACCAAGCTCTCTTCTGTGTAGCTCCATTATCACTGATGACATGGTGCTGTAGAACAAGGTTTAGGAAAACGTTTAGAGATGTGAGGAATGAAAGTCCTCAAAATGTGTTACTATAGGCAAGGGTTTAAAATGGCTGAGGATATGGCAACAAGCCGCAGGGTATAAGCAAAGCAATATCTGCAGCAGTATTCCAATAACTCTTTATCATTCAATAACAATCTGACAAAGCTACATAACCCCGTCAACCAGTATTATTCGTTTATTCCAGGCCAGAATGACACCAGAAATTACTTGAGAGCATCCTAAAATAAACAAGAAGAATGTTACTAAGGTAAACCAATCCATTCCCTTGTGACCTTCACCTTGCAGATGCGGCGGAAACTATTATATGCGACACACCTTCTGACTGTCCTTAACATTTGTAAAAAGTTTAACAATTGTACTATGATTCGTTTCTGAGTTATGGCTGAGACACGAATATTGACCGATTTTTTGTGTGACCTTGAAATGTGACCTTGACCTTGAAGGTACGAACCCGGCTATGGTGTGTGACACATCCTCCCATGGTCCTTTATAATTGTGTGAAGTTTGATGACTGTGGCCCTAACAGTTTTCGAGGTATTGGCTCGGACACAAACACACACATACATGCACGGACGGACGGACGGACGGACACACGCACACTTCAATCACTATATGCCACCCGACTTAAGTCGGGGGGCATAAAAAAATTTTTCAGGGGAGAATTCCCACCAGTGTATGTGCCTTTGCCGTGACATCCCCCCCCCCCCCCCCCCCCCCCCCCCCCCAACGTTTAATCAGCCCCCCCCCCCCCCCCCCATTTGAATCTCGGCTACGCCACTGTTCACAACAAGAGTGTCCTGAAATTTGAAAAAAAATATAAGGCCTCCCACCTGCAGTCTCCCCCACCCACTGCCTCCTGAAACCACTCCCCCACCCCCACCCCCGCAACATATTGAAGCATATGTCTGTAGTTCTTCCATCAGAAAGTAGGGTCTCGGTTGGTTGGCTAACAAACCTGGTCCCTATGATCTGATGGTAGAACTATGTATGGTAGCTAGCCTATTGTCTCATTACAGTGGAGAAACTGCTTCATCTATGCCTTATCAAAATTAGGGGATACAGTAATGAGAAGTAATTTGAATCTTGGCAAAGGATACTACAAATGTCCGAGTGTAAGCCTGGTTAATCTAGTCTTTTTGGTCAATTCGGAAAAAAATGAAAAACGAAAAAGGCGCCGTAAAAATATTTTTATTTAACCAACTGAAACAGATTTAACTGGAGAGTAATAATATCATTTGCTCTTTTCTGTTGACATTCATAATTGGTTAAATTAGATCGCCACCTTCACTCGTCCCCAATGGGCAATTCATTTCCTGTTTTCGAGGTAGGTGCAAATACTCAAAATATAATATTTGTCTCTGAGCGAAATTGTCGACGAATATCCAGATTATGGCGATAAAGTGCATTCCCATTAGGAAATGTCCGCGAGAGCTTATTTTGTATTTGGGGCAAATATTTGACAAAATTGGTGGGTGGTCGAATACTACCTCAGATGGTCGAATACTGCCCTGTTTGACCAACGTGTTTATATTCGTCCTTGAACTTCACTGTGCAAAATCGGAGGCGCATTCCATTGCATGTCGTCTCCAAACTCGAACATCTATTCAGATGCAGGTGGTTGTAATTTGTATTGAAAGTCGAACAGTCGCCACGCAACGGAGGGAGTATTCGACCAGCGGTAGTATTCGACCAGAAAAAAGTGATTGGAGTTCACTCCACTTCGCGTGTGCAATCCAGGAGTCGCCAAGCGGTGTTTAACATGCGCAGACTACACTCCATCTTTTTTCAGAGCAACCTTGAAAAAGACAAAAATGGCATATGTTGTGAGCGCTGTTTTTTCACATGTCCCATCGATAAATCCATCTCCCGCCATTTTTTTACAATCTCCCGTAACTAGCACATGTTTTCTTAATGCGTTTCCGGCTTTACATTCTTTATAAATGTATTTAAATATCTATTAATGGGGTTGAAGTGTATCGATGTGCGTGAATTGAAAGTTATTTTTGTAACTGATCACATGTATAATCACGTGACCGATGGTCGAAAACTGCCCCAGTTTTCCAAGTCAAGAGGCAGTATACGACCGGGGAAATACCGATTTATGTGAAGTGGTAAAAATTAGGTCATTCTCACGCAATGAGTTTTCAAATCAAAATATTCAGATCCTGAGCCATAAACAAAAAGGTTTTATAATTACACATGCCCGCAAATTCTCAAATGGAAGAATATTTGTGCCGTTTGAAATCTCCAACAAGCCTATTGACAAACTCTCAGCTTTGATTTTTTAGTTCATGCAAGGTCATGGGTCAGCCAGCATGAAAAATCAACAACTACACGTGTTCAGATTCTTTTCCATTTCGACAAAACGTACAGTTGCAGCTAAAGTTTGTGTATGTCAAAGGGTGATGGTGGGGGGGGGGGGTGCATTCTTCCTTTGTGAGTAAACCTTTTCTTCTTGTTTCTTTCTCCTGTAACCAGCCTTCCTGGAGATCAATGAATCCTGTCACCTGTATTCCATTTTTTTCATTCTTGTCTTGTGTGTTCAATTGTTTTTTGAACAGTTCCAACTACATTTACCCTTTTACACAGCGTGAAGGCAAACAGTGAATATGGTCAGGGCTATTAACAAAAATCTACATTAAAGTTCCATTATGTTTTGAATTTTTTTGTCTTCGAAACCCAGTTTATGACCCCTCATTGAGAACAATCTCATTCCAATGAAGGGTCATAAGCTGTTTTCGAGACGAACAAATTAATTTTCTTTTTGATTCACTTTTTTTGTCAGCCTCCACGTTGGGTAAAGGTTTTTCACTTTTCTTGTTGATTATATTTATACATGTGTTGGGGTGTTAGTTATATGTTTGTTGGCTGTTATATTTTCTCTTAGATCAATAAATAAACTGTTAAACCTGTTTGTTTGTTCTTGTTATTTATTGCTGAAGATTTCACATTGTTATGTTGTTTTTTTTCTAATCCGCAGAGTTGCATTTGTGAGTTGGTGTTAATGCTCTTTCATTGTCTTCCACTCATACTGTATGTGACCTGTTGGTTAGTTCAGTTAACAGTTCCAGTTCCAGTTTTTAAACTTTCCTTGGCTTTAAAGAGTTGTTTTTTCACGCACCGTTGTTGTTCTCCTTTGGTTCTTTGAAATTAAAAAAATGTGGTTTTGAGTGGTGGTTTTGCTCTTCTAATTTCAGACCAAATGCAAAAAACCCTTAAAATGCAGGCCACCTTATAGGAAGTGGGGGCAGGTGGAAATTAACCACGCAATAACGGCTGTTCATAGCAAGCAGCTTAGCATTAACAAAGCAGCGGATACTTTTGGGATACCTCGAACCACTCTAAAGAATAAACTTTCAGGTCAAACACCCATTGTTTCAGCTCAAGGACCAGATCCTATTCTAACAAATCAGGAAGAACTTGAACTCGTGGAGTGGGCCAAGTCAATGTGTGAAATTGGATATGGTAGGACAAAGATAGAGATCATGGACATTGTCCAAAAATTAATGAAACAAACTAACCGGCCGAATCCATTCACTAATGATAGGCCAGGGAAGGACTGGTGGTATGCTTTCCTAAGGCGCCACCCCAGTGTGACACTCCGGGCACCTGAAAATCTCAGTAAAGCAAGAGCTGTCAGCTGCTCCAAGGAAGCTTTAGCAAAATGGTTCAGGGAATTCTCTAATTACCTTCGAGAAATAGACTGTGAACATGTTGTGCAAAATCCTGCCTGCATTTATAATGCGGATGAGGCAGGTTTCCCACTGAATCCCAAATCAGAGGGCAAAGTATTGGCACAAGTAGGATCGAAAGATGTGTACAGCCTGTCAAGTGCAGACCGTACACAGATTACGATCCTTGCTTGTGCCAATGCAGCTGGATCACTTATTCCACCTCTCCATGTGTTTCCCGGAGAAAGATTTAAATATAATCCATTGCATGGGGCCGTACCAAATTCCATGCTTGGCAGGACTAAAAATGGGTGGATAGACACCGAAGTATTTTTTATGTGGTTAGCAAACCATTTTGTCAAATACATTCCCCCAACACGCCCTGTCATTTTACTTGTGGATGGGCACTCAACACATATAGACCTACAGACAACAAAATTTTGTCGTGCCAACAAAGTTATACTTTATTGTCTACCAGCCCATGCAAGTCACGTTATACAGCCTCTAGACGTCGCCTTTTTTAGACCCCTCAAAACAAATTGGAGGAAATCAGTTAAAAAATACAGGGATGATAACCCAGGGCAAACACTGACGAAGCAGATGTTTGCATCGGTTTTTAGGTCAGCCTGGGAAGCAAGCAACAGGCCCCAAACATTTATCAATGGTTTCAAAGACGCTGGAATATATCCCCTTAATCCAGAGGCAATTGATTTTTCAAAATTAGCACCATCTAGACTATTTATGGAGCCATCAGAGCAGCCACTCCTTGATGACTCCATAACTAGTCTTCATGGATCAACTTCATTACATTCAACTGCACTTGAAAGTAGTCACACTCACTCTTCTGACAGTAATTCCATCTCCTCAAGCCGGCCACATACAGACACACAAGCACTTCAGCCACAGAGAGATTCAAATGCATCATCACCTCATTCACCTGTACTTGCATGTTCATCCTCTAGCAGTAGCCAAACTGAAGATACACCTCTCCCTTCCACATCAACTGATACACCTGCGCAAGCCTCCACTACAACAAATTCTGAAACATGCTTACCAGGCAAAACACTCTCGGCAATATTTAAAGGTATTATTTCCTACCCTAAAGTTGTCAAAAAATCAAACTTAAAACGACGCCAAGAATTGCCCAAAGCTCTATCCAGTGTACAAATGGAGTCGTTTCTTGAAAAAAAACAGAAAGAAAAAGAAATAAAAGAAAATGAGAAAGAAAAAAGGAAACTTGAGAGGGAGGAGAAAAAGTCCCTAAAAACAAACACTGCACCAACAAAATCTAAACAGAAAAAAATTCAAAGTAGTAAAACTAAAGAATCTCAGACCACAGATACTAACAAATGTGATAAATGTGGTGGAACTTACCAGGAAAGGGATTGTTATAAATGGGTAGGGTGTGATTGTGGGCGGTGGTTCCACCTTTGGTGCACAGATATTGATTTAGGGGTGGAAAATATCCAAGATGAAGACATCCCAGAACAACTTGAGGAAATAGACTGGTATTGTGACCACTGCCTCAGTTAATTCTATAGCTTATCTTATCAGTAGGAAATACATTCATATAATAGTTCAGCAATACAGCACATGACACAAAAATCTTCTTCAAATTAAAGGAGAATTTTTGTGTAATGTACTGCAGTTTAAAAAAAGTTGGATTCTAATTTCTGTTTTTAATACTTTAAGTTAAATGCACTGATTATAACTCCCTAACAACAATAACAAGGAGTACTTGCAAACTTTTAGTTCATTGCCCACCGTTTCATTGAACATCAGGTGGTCCATGAACTGAAAATTTACTTGTTTTCCTTCAATATTTTGGAAAAATATCTTTGTTTGAAAATATACCTAAAATTATCAACATCCATGTGTTGTTTTTAACCCTTTACCCAACAAATCGGCCACATCTGCCTCCGTAATTCACAAATTAAGCTGTTGAAAAATTAAAAATTTTCAAAAAATGTCAACAAAATCACATCATGTGACCCCTCATTGGAACGAGCTCATTCCGATGAGTGTCACATGATGTGGTTTTGTTCATATTTTTGGAAAAATATTGAAAATTTTAAATTAAAATAATAAATTTTGATATCGTCTGCATTGGGTAAAGGGTTAACATGTTTGAAGGCCTGCCAAATATAGACTAAAAGTCAATATGCCAAATAAAAAAAAAAATAAACATTTTGGTTCATTTTTATTATTGGTTGATTTTAATTTCCTCTGCCATTTCAACAAGTTCAGTGAATGAAATATAATCTTGTCCTTTGTATGTCTCGTCTCCCATTTTTCCAACCTTCAGTACAAGACTTGTGTCTTCAAACTGACATCCTTCAACAAGAAATTCAAATATTACATCTGATAATTTCCTGCGAAACAATGCTGACTTTTTTGCAAATTCACTCATTTTGCTGTAGAATGCACATAAGCAGTCTGTATCAAACAACCACTCTTTTTGAAACATTTGCTGAAGCCCCCATTCTACACCAAGCTACCCTATATCATTTGGCATACCGGCTTCTCTTCTTTGAAGGTGGTAAATCACTGACATAATGCTCCAATTACTGAGATGTTGAGGAAGAATATCCTTTCAATGAAAAACACCAGAGCTGGTGCTGAAACGGTTAACCCATTTTCATAACCGGTTAACCGTGAGCTATATAATAGGGGGGGGGGGGGGCATACACTGGTTCCCCCTCCCCACTGGATCTGCCCTTGAATGCCAATCACTATCGAAATTACGGATAACCGGTTGATATACTTTCTAACCGGTTACGTCGGTAGTCAGTTATAAAAGGGTTATTTTGTTATCCATGTCATCACTAATCTGAGCAACTATAATTTCTTACTCTGATTTTGATCACAATGCAATCCAGAGTTTGATCAATTCATTCTTGTTTGACTGAATAGTTGAGCTCAGTCAAACAAGGTTGAATTGGTCTAATTCAGGCTACATGTAATTGCATTATAGCCATACAATTGGAGCTCTAAATGTTTCAACAATGCACATAAATATTTAACCAATTCACTATTGTTTACCAAAGCTCATTGAGCTTAGTCAAGCAAAACTGGATTGGTTGGTTAAATTCATAGCTGCGTTGTGGAAATACATTTCTATCTCTAAATATCACCAAACTTCATTTAAATGTTTTGCCAATTCAATCTTGCATGACAGAGCTCACTGAATCAAGATTTAATCTGTCAAATTCCAAGTAGCATTTCATAATTTGCTGATTGAAGTTGGAGTATTATTTACACCATGTGGATAATGGATAATGGAAATAGTAAGTAACAAAGCTTACCAAAGAGTCTGGCTTTTTAGAAGAGAGAATTAGCATACTTGCAAGGTAACAGTGCCCCTGCTATCAGCGTGGAAAGGGTCCAAATGGCAAATGATATTTGTGTGACTGTGACCTGCAATGGAAGGCTGTTGTAGTATTTGTCTTGGGTGCCCTTATAAAAAAGTACCATGGTAAACCATGGTAAATCCCAAAATACCCTGGTAAACCATGGTAAATCCCAAAATACCCTGGTATACCACGGCATTACCAGGGTATTTTGGGATTTACCATGGTACTTTTTATAAGGGTGTAGCCAGGATTCTATAATTTCGGTGAGGGGTCACTTTGGGTGTGTGTGTGTAAGGGGGTGGGGTCTACCATCCCACCTAGGACCCTCCCATTTGTACCCCCTCAGTACACATTAATGGCAGAGCGTTCTAGTTAAGACATGGTAGTGGTGACCGGGTAATGACCAGAGTGTCCAAGTTAGATCTAGGCATCCCTTGCAAACATTTTGAGAAATTGAAAACATTTTGGGCCCTCAAATTGTGTAGAGCTTGTACTGAGTATAATTATATATACTTTTTTGGGGGGAGGGGGGTGCTAAACTCTTAGCCTGACAGGCCTGGGGAATGTCTGATCTCCACCCCCCCCCCCCCCCCTTCCATGGATCTAACACTTTTATTTGTACCTGCACTTTCTTTCAAAAACTTTCAGAAACCCTCTCTTACCATGGGAACGTTTCTGAAAAAAACGTAGGGCTACAAACGATACTGTTTGGTGCTGGTGGCATTTTTAGTAAGCCATATTCATAAGAATTATCAATCTCTACAGATGAAGAGGTTAATACTGCCTCTAATCACTGCGTGTTGAAAGAAAAGGATACAATTCCCAACAGATAAGCTGTCGAGTTGGGAATGGTCTGGTGTTCCCGGGACTCGTATTCGTAAGACCTCGGAGGTTTGACTTTGAAAAAAGGCGCTCAGAAAAGATTGCATAGCTTTTATTTAAGGGGTCGTCCAACCTAACTTTGGTCAATTTTTTGACATTTTTCCCAATGCCTCAGAAACAGATAAGAGAAGTAAGGAAAGGCAAATTATATATCAAAATAATGAGTAAAGTGCATAGAAAAGGTACATATATTTTTTTTCAGGAAAAAAAGTGAATTTTATGATTTTGAAGAAGATTAATTTGCAAATGGCATAAGTAACGAACCGGTAAAACCACAAAATAATCGGTAATTCGAAAGCCTTGTCCTCAATATAATGATAACATACTACAGACTCGGAGAAAGCATTTTTTTGACACACACTCTGGTGGGTTTTGACGTTTGAATGTAATAACATCAACACAAATTTTTGATGTTCCGGATGTGGCCATGTTTCAACGATGTTTTTCCGGTCATGTGATTACGATGTGGTTCTTGCAGAAATACTCAATTTGGGCAATCGTAAGAATGCAAGGACGTGATCACGCCCTTTATTTGTTCGAGACAATGTATGAGCGTATTTGCAAACAGGTGACAGCAAGTACTTGAGCTGTTAATGTCATAACTGCAAAATATGGTTCGAAATTCCCTCTCGTGTTTACAGGCCGTCTGAACTTTTTTGTTGACAAAAAATCTGAATTATTGCGCACTAGAAAGACAACATGAACCACTTGTAAAAAAAATAACCGAGTGTATAAAATTGGGACGATACACATAAAATAAGGCAATATTCATAACAAAGTAAGCAGAATGCTTCAGAAATCACTTTTTCACGAAGTATATTCCAAGTGACCTGGAACTATATTGAGTGTGTTAATTTCCCCCTGTCGCTGCGAAGTTATTTACGTCCTAGTAACCATGGAATTTGAAGACGGGTATGTTTGATGTCTGCAAAGGACCGATTGAAGATGGGTTGAAAATGATGCATTCGTGCTTTTAAATAAGGTGCGCTTGGACGATGCTGAGAATTTAGTTTTTTCTTCCAACCAACCATAGTAATACAAGCGTCGATCAGTGTTTTTTTTATCGTTTTACACTGACAAATGTGACAAATCTCCTTCACCGGAAAGCATCCCCCAATTTGCATATCACAATAAACATAACCGCTGTCACGGAGTGTCAGCGTGGCCGTGTGGTCAAAACCGAAACGAATTATCGAATGCACGGTCAATATTAGCTGCAATTGGCTTTTAAATAAATGAAATACACGAAATATTCGCAATTTCTTCATTATTCATGCCGAGTTACTTTTTAATCAAACCACATGCGTTCAGTTTCGTTTGTCGGCATCAAGCTGATATTGTTTGTGGTAATTAAATAGTACGAGAAGGCGAAGGAAGCCAAATATTTTTACATCATCTATTATTTAATTCAAATTGATAATTTCTTTTATTTAACTGAAATTTTGAACTGATAAGTTGGGTGTGTTGCGATTATTATGCCCCAGACCTGGAACTTAGTGGAAGTTGGAAAATCAAAGGTCGTGCAGTGGTGACCCCCTGTCCTCTTAATCTTAGTCTTACCCATTCATCATTGCATGTACCAACATTCCCCCTTGTATCTCAACCATTGCTACTCCAATTTGAAGGATATTTGGTTTTGTGATCGAGCATCATGGAGAAACAATGCCTGTGTAGCTGCTGTAGCATGTGTTTCTTCCCACATTTTTTCAGAGTTGTGGTACTTTTTCACTCTTTTGAGTTAGAAAATTTTGTTTATAACTAGTTGATTTGTTACAATTTGTTGCAGAGTGCCTGCTAATACCCTCAATTGTATTGCTGCAGAATTTTCGTGTGAAGATTTTGTTCCTATTACTTATCAAGCAACAACCTAATGAATATTCTGTATAAAGCCACCAATCTGATGTTTGACACTTTTATTGGAGCTGTTTTGAAGGCTTATGGAACTCAAAATGTTGATTATGGCAGGACTTTTCTATTCACCCATGAATCAATAAATTAAGTGTTATAGTTGGAAGTAAGAAGCATGAAAGGTCCAGAACTAAAACTCTAAAAAGAATGTTTTGCAATGTAACATGATTTTTGCAGATACACTTATTTGGAGGTTTACCTGTCTGATAGTGTTTGGAACATGTGTGGCCAGGATCTTCAAAAAGAAAAAAGAGTTAAACTTTGAGAAAAAAGGCATATGCCTTGAGTGCCGGAGGTAGAGTCATACAAGGAAGAGAGCCCCACCCCCCCCCCCCCAAAAAAAAATTTTCTGTGTCAAATGGAGCTCACTTGTCATCTTTTGGGGATTGCTTTGTGTACTGCGTTCTTGAAAAAAATATGTGAGACCCTCTGGATGTACCCTTCTGATCTCAATATGTCAGTAAGCCTCCTTGGGGAAAGTACATGCAATAATGGTTATGTAAGGTTGATTTGATGTGTTTTGAATAACAATGTACTTTTAAGTACATTAGATGGTTTATTGCAGTGACAGGTTACAGTTACCCTTATTTCTTCTCCAACAGATATCATGAGTGTATTGGTGTCCAAGAGTTAAACAAAGCTAATGTACTTATTGATAAACCAGACAAATTTAACAATTTAATCACTATCAAATTGATGCATGGGATAAAAGGGGTTACAGTGCAAGGGGTTTGTAAATATATTTATTCAGCTACAATGTATGACTTTGCAGTGCATTCTACATAGGAGAATATCATATTTTCTTTCCAAACCATTACAGTAACACATACATCTTGATATTGGGAGACACTCTTTTGTCCTTCCATACTTCTTCTGCTGGACTCCTTCAAGTTGACCTTTGTTGAACTCCCCAAATCAAAACATAAACAAAAGAAAATGTCTGCCTTCAATCAGTGAGCACTCCACTTATAACATTTGGTCTCAATCTTCATTACTTTCATGAATTAGGAAAAGATTTCTTCGAGTATGTACTTAAATGTTTATAGAATACAGCTGTTATTTTATTTTGAGGTATTTTATTGTAAAAATTTTGTTCTCTTACTTATGCCATAGCAGACTTTCAGGTGGTGCTATTTACACATGGCAGCAGTCCCATGGCAAATTTCAGTTTCCACATGTTCTATGTTTCATTCCAAGCATTTTGGTATATAATTTATTGGGGTTATTCATTTTGGGCCTTTTTTAGACTTGAAAGAAAATTACATGAAATTTGACCAAAGTTAGGTTGGACGTCCCCTTAACCAATGAAAACAATCATTATATATAAAAATACTACAGTAGCTTTCTGTTTGTGTTATCTTCCTTAATTGGTGGATAAAATCTGAGAACGACAAGACAGTTGAAACTCAATATTTCTTGCTTGGTCTTCGCGTGTACTGTAAATCCAATCTGTTCCCTACTTTCGTTTGGTCGAAATCTAATTTTTAAAACAGTGGTGTGTGGTATAATTCAGCGCTTCCAATCCAGTACATGTTGTAAAGGAGCTAATTGATTAAGAATCCTTAGTTGAGTAAGTGATTATTTCAACGTCAGTGATATTCTACACAAAATCGCACGGTGGTCGAATACTACCTCAGCTGGTCGAATACTGCCATTTTCGCAAAACGTGTTACGGGCGTCCTTGAACTTGAAAATTCCAGATCGACGTCACAGAATTTAACTGGGATATCCCCCGTTCGTGTGTTCATTCTAATGAAAGATCGGTTCGGTAAAGAGACCAGTTCTGATATCGTGACGTGGTAAAATACATTAACTGGTCGAATACTCCCTCCGTTGCCCTAGGTCAGTTTGTAGCAGAAAGCCGATTTCTTAAAAACGTGGTATTTATTGGATGCGGTTTTAAAATGGCGGAAGGTGGATTTTGTGTTGGAAAGTATATAGAAAAAACGCTCACAACATAAGCTACTTCGCCGTCTTTTTCAAGGTCGATTGCGAGAGAGGAAGAACTTGATGTGCGCATGTCCAAACACTTCTCACCGGTTCCCAGATAGCACATACAAAGTGGAACGAATCCTTTTTACACGTTCCTGGTCGAATACTACCTACTCGTCGAACACCCCCCCCCCCCCCCCCCCAGCCCCAACTCTTAACTTCAAGTCTTTAACTCTTCGTCTTAGGTTATCGAAAATTGGACGCACCTTCATCTTACGTCCTCTCAACCAAATGTTAAAAAGATATTTTAAAATTTCATAGTTCCACGTTGTAGAGTGATGTGATTATCAGTTTATGATAAATATGAAGTTAAAACACGTTAAAGATAGTCGCGCTAATAAACTTTGTTCATGAAACTGTCGTTAGTGGACGTATTCACAATTGAATTCATTACTTCGTCTATCTTAATACTGTGTCACACGAGATCAGTTTCTGACGTGCATTCATTCGTATCGATAAAAAAACCTTCATTAACTGTGACAGTCTGTGTTTGAATTGGTATATCCAGTTTACTTTAAATTAAAGAGGCCAGAGATGGTATTTTTTCTTTCTTGATTCATAAATGATATTACAAATGTCAGGCCAAAACAAATAACCTACCCAGGATGGTACGACTCTATCATGTGCTCTGTTTAGAGGTTATAGATAAAGGATAATGTGCACACAAAAAAAACATAAAGGAAAACTTGTTTATAAAAAATAATTCAAAATACCCCTAACTCCTCTTTTGTTAAACCCATAAAAATCATAAACTTTATTTCCAAGTAACATTTTTTTGTTTTGTTTTTTCTAAAATATTATTGCATTTCATTTTAGGCAGACAGGGGTGGGGGTGGGGGCGTCAATTTTTTTCCGACACAAGGCGGGGGTTGGTGGGTAGGTCAGCGGCTCTGAAAACACGTTTTTTTTCATGCCTTGAATTTTTTCCCTATGAGCTCTCATCTTTCAAATAAGTGATGTGTATTGATTAGGGAAGCGTGTGTAGGCTATTTCCCACCACTCCATTTCATCTGGGTTAACGGGGTGGGGTTGTGATCAGTAGTACAGGATAGGGAGTAGTAGAATGGGAATGTGGACAGACGTTCACCGTTCCCCATCATACCATCAGTGGTTCACGATTTTGAAAAAAGTTGAAGCAATTTGAACAAATTATCTTTTATGTAATCTAACATAAGTATATACATTTTTATTATTCGCTAAACGATAGATTATAAAAGAAATTGCGGAAAGATAGAAATCGTATCCCCCATTGTGAAGATATAGAATGTTTGACTTTCACGGTATCAATCAAAATGACGGCTTCCAAAGCATCACTTCAATGTGAATACGATTGAAATTATCACTGGAAATTATCAATTTGTTCTAAAAATGTATAATGATAAGTAAATCTAATGTTTTTGAGTGGATACCGATCATTTCCAGCAATAATTTAAACAGGTATACACCTTGAATTGATGCATGAAACCCGCAAGTCCAAACATGGCCTGAAAGTCCGGAATATAAGTTTTTGGTTTGCTACGTCCTTTCAAAGGACGTACCAAACCAAAACCTTATATTACGGACTTTCAGGTCATGTTTGGACTAGAAATCTGCCAGCTGAATCAGATTACAAGACGCTATCTGTTCAGAGTATCAATCAAATCATTTCATGTTTCAATGCGATGTTTACTTTCATGCATCAATTCAAGGTTGAAACGAGTGGAATTATCAGATTCTTATAAAAAGGGTATAATAAAAAGAAACTAGAGAATTGTAATTTGTTGGACAAATTACGGGCTTTCCCAACTTTCCAATGTGAAAATGCAGACTACATATAGCAAAGCAAAGTGCTTGAAATTATCCATTTCCAAAATGATAGACAAAAAGCATCCAAAGTTGGCTATTTTTGACATTCTCTCACGGTTCTCTTATTCACGCCCTCGTTTTGCTTGGGGGTTAAATCTTGAGATTAAAAAGTAAACTGTAACTCTCTTCTGCAATCATTGTTACATCTATCCATACCAAAATAATTGCTACAACAACCTTGCAATTAGAGGAAATGAGAACAGATGTTTGCAAAATTCACTGAAAATCATTTTTTATCCGCCAATACTATTCTTTACATGGCCAAAGCATATGTTGGGTTAAGCCCCAAAGCATAACTTACAGCAGCAGATTTGTTCATTAAGCATCTCTACCTATAGCAAAACAAAGTATCTAAAATTAACCCTTTCCAAAATGACAGTAAAATGTAACCGAAGGTAACTAATTTTAGCATTTACGAATGGAAATCTTACCCTCATTGTGCCTGAGGATTAAAGATGAGATTAAAATCTAAACAGTAAGTTTCGTCTGCAGGCATTGTTGCATCTATGCATACAAAAATAATTGTTACAACAACATTGCAATTAGAAAAATTAGCACTTGAAGTTAGTCAATCTCAAAGATAAAATGCTATATTACTATCATTTGTGGCCAATAGGGGTTAATTTCAAAATATTTGTGTGGTGATTTTAGTGTATCATATTATACTCTAAATGTGTGAAGATCAACCACAGACTGAGTGTCTGATAGGAGACGTGGCGGAATCTTGAATCTTGGTATTTCAATGAACATGTACAAGTTTTGAGGGTACTCCAAATCAAGGCATGACTACTGGGTGAGGGTTAAAACTTGGAATAAAAAATGTAACAGCAAAATTTTTCTTGGATGAATGTCCTATCTTCTCACGGGAAACGTTTTGAGAAAATATGGCTCCAGTGCTGAGAAATTACATGTAAATTTTGGCGAAAATAACAATTATTCCGACAGTACCCTTATAGGAAGTCTCAAAGCTGACAAGGGTTAAACTTTTAATAATAACATATTGAACGAAATTTGTCATACTGTGACTGCTGCAAGCAGCTATGGAAAACATTCAGAGCTCAATCAATTAAAAATGGAGTAAATCGTCACCTAAACTAACCAAATTCTGCAAAAATTGGATTTTTTTTATGGTACCTACTTGTATGCATCCAGAATGGGACAGGGTTAAACTTTGCAACCAAACTTACAACAGCAAATATATTTGGTAGTCAATTGTGAATACGTACATGAAAAGTGTTTGCAATTAACCCTTTCCAAAATGATAGAAAAAGCAAACAAATTTGGCTAATTTTGGCATTTTCAAACGGTACTCTTATTCCTCATTGTTCTTGAAGGTTAAATCTGAGATTAAAAAGTAAACAGGAACTTTTTCCGCAATCATCGTTGCATCTATTCATACCAAAATAATTGATACAACAACCTTGTACTTAGAGAAATTTGCTCTTGAAGTTGGCCAATTTTTACGAAAAAATCTATATTCATGTCATTTTTGGCCAGTGGGGGTTAAAGTTGAAACATTTGAGTGTTATTCGTGGTGTACTATATTATGCTCTAAATGTGTGAAATATTTGAGCTAAATAACTGTAAACAATTTTGAGACATTTGAAAAATAGTGAAATTTTGACGGTTTTGGCAGAATATTTTGAAAATACGCGTTTTCACAGACATGACGATACCGCATTTCACTAGATTTTATGACATTACATAAGTATGCCAAATTTGGTTAAAATCGTACAGCTTGTTTTTGAGCAGTTCAACAGACAAAATTCGAGGAGGAGAAAAAAAAATAGAGAAGAAAAATTTTGAAAAAGAAGAATAACAAGAGTCTTTCCCAAACTGGGTTTGGGAAAGCCTAAATATAGTGTTTTTGGTTGGATACCGAAAATTATCTCATGATTGACCGAGACAAATGTTTATTTTTCGCGAGCGCTTGCGCGAACGAAAATAACCATTTGTCTTGGTTACGAGGGAGATAATTTTCCATATCCTCTCAAAAACACTAGATTTCATCTTTGTATGAGCAAAATGTAGGGTTGTTATTGATCATTCAAGCCTTGGGCCTAGTGGGAAGCCTTCAAACCAATTCTCTTCAATTTGTGACATACTGTCAAAAAGGCTGAACTATCAAATAGTCAGGACATCATATCTTATTCGTAGAGAGTTTATCAATAGGGAAACTGATTCCCTGTTAACAAACTGTTTATACAATGGAGTAAAAAGTTTGTCAATAGGGAATCGGTTGAGTTAAGATGAATTTCAGCCATTTGCCCTTGCATCATAGTGTACAGCACATATCGAGGAGGATATTGAGGAGAGAAACCTGGCGTATGAGATCTGAAAACTTTGCAAACACATACCAGTCAACCTGGTTGGGTTATCTTAAAATAGAAATAAAAAGTAACTTCTTTTAAAATAAACTAAAGCAATCTGCTGTAACAAAGAATAAAATTAAATCATAGAATAAAGTGTGTTGGGATCATCTGAGTTAAAAAGGATACGCATGTGTATTATGTTTCAGTGAGATCAAGTTGAATATTGTAACAACCACTTGGAAAGTTACTGTCCTGTTACTGGTCCTGTGCCATATTTTGAGCAAATAGGTTTCAAGCCTCTGAGCTGAATGAACAGCCTCCATTACAGGGTAGGATAACACTGAAATTCATTGCCTAAAAGGTCATATATAAATCACAGGGGCGTCACTCGACACATCAGAGCCCCAAAATTTCCATAATGTATCCTGACTAAATTTGGAGAGATATGGTCAACCGTTTTAGCTCAGCGCGGTCCCTATTTCTTTTGCGCTTTCTCATCTGGCATGCTGAGATGAATCAACCAAAGCTTACTAACCGCTTCATCAAATGATGCACTACTCAATTCGTCCAAGGTGCAGCTTATGAGGGGTAGATTTCCGATACCAAAGAATCACGCCTCAGCATATTGATTATTGACAGGTTCAATACAACATTGAGCTAACTGCCTCTACGAATTGCGCACTTGATAATGCTTAATAAATTCATATTAGACTCATGAAACTAAAATTGAGTGTGGAAATGGGTAGAAACAAAAAGAAGTAGTGGAAATAGCAGCAATACAGTGGTGAAACCATGTAAAACATCAAAAATGTTCAACATATTATTTCACACCTGATCCTGCTACACCTGTCTTAATACTGTTCAGGTAGAATGCCAGTATATGCAAAATACTCTCCTGATTACCCATGAACTTTGAACTTTTATTTCCAGCTCGTAATGTAACAATAGTTACATTTTGCTGTACATATAACTGTAGCAATGCATATACAATTTAACTGATTGTATTTATAATGATAGTAAAACTTTGATGATAATATATGGATGGTTGTATGGATGATAAGTGATTATTAGAGTTAGTTGGCATGCAGGTGAACTTCAGATAATAAGTCCACATTACTAGATAAATGAGGTTATTTTGGGACGTAATTTTGCTGAATTCAGTATGCAGATCAGTATACATGTGTTATATTTTTTCTCTTCTGGGAAACCCGACACTAATGGGGGAAAAATCGAATGAATTGGGTAAAATGGTAATTTATAAATATACAGTTGTTAGGTATATGATTAAAAACTAATAATAATAGTTGGTAGGTTACCTTCAGCTATATCATAGTAGGTACATGAAAACAAACTGTTGTCCATGATAGTCATAAAGTGATGAAGGATGAAGTGATGAAAGATGATATTCCTGAAAAATGAGATAAAACAATTAAGTTGGTGATGGTGTGTATATCATGAAAAGGTGATATAGTGATGTAATATAGATTCAGATTCAGAAAAAACTGCATCTGTATTAACCCTTTACCTAACCTGAAAAGCAGACGACACTTGCAAAAAAAATTCTTGAATAACTTATTTTTTTCATTTTTGTCTCAAAAACATAGGTTATGACCCCTCATTGGAACGAGCTCGACGAGCTCGTTCCAATGAGGGGTCATAACCTATGTTTTTGAGACAAAAAATGAAAAAAATAATGAAAATTAATTGGCGATTTTTGAGAATAGCGCTGGCCGGTTTTGGCCGTTACGTTGGGTAAAGGGTTAATATATAACTGTAAAGAAGTTTGGTGGCAGTGATCAGACCATTTCATTATTGGTTTATTTAACTGAGGATATTGTGCACTTTCAGTATTTAAGAGTGTGAAAGCTGAAATATTTCAGTCATTTAACCCACTAGATTGGTTTAAAGATGACAAAAATCTTTCAACAAGTCTACAGATATCAGCATATTTGCATGATAACAAAAGTCTCATCAAGTCATCATTGGAAAGGCAATCAAGAGAAAAGATAAATTCAGTTAGTGGGTTGAACATGTTTTTCCTGAGTGTTGAGTATTTACTGCAATTTTATATTAGGTGTACCCCATCTTCTATGTCAGAGGTGCAATGATCACAAGTCCATTTATCTTTTACTGTAGGGTTTGGCTTTTTATGAAGGCCAGTTTCAATATGAAGAGAGTGAGCACTTTTAGATACTTTGTTTTGCTATGGGTGGAGATGCTTAATGAACAAATCTGCTGCTGTAAGTTATGCTTTGGGACGAACTCTAACAAGACATGACGATACCGTGAAATGCGGTATCGTCATGTCTTGTTAGAGTTCGTCTGTTTCGAAATTTCATGTGTGACAAGTAGTTTTCGAATTCAAAGTCATCTTTTACCACTGAATATGTTCTTCCCAATTTTTGAGAATTTTTAATTTGATATTTCCATTAGCTAGTAAAGCATTCTTGAAAATTTTTAAGACTATCATTTTCTACCTTTTGGGACAGTTGGAATGTTGGTTATACCAGGTTTCTTCATGACCACACCTGATTACAATATTTTTAATTGCAAGGAGCCAGCTAGTTTGCCCTTTTCACATAGAATCATGGCTTGATAAATATGACTGATAGAGGAGACTTTCACGGAGTATTGTATTGAACTTGAGAAAGTAGCGAGTAATTTGTTTGAAAACACTGAACGAAAGAGGAAATTTTTCCAGCTCACACCGTACAGCTAAATTGCTGGCTTTTGAGTGAACTTCAAGAATATTTTTAAAAAACTTTATAGCTGTCTTCTCAAATATATCTTTGTCATGATGATTGGTAAGAGATGATGGATTTAGACGATCAACAATATTATTACAGTAAGCACCCCAAACATCACAACCATATGTTAGAATGGGGACAACTGTTTTCTCAAATAACTCTAAACTCACTTTAATTGTTGTTAAAAATACACTGTTTCAAGACAAAAACTGCCCTATTTGCTTTATTTTTTAAGTTTATTATTGCTTTGAAGAAATTTCCACATGATGAAATGTTACACCAAGATAATTATGTTCCTGAACACATTCAAGTTTTGAACCATTAATTATGAATGATTTAAAACTCATTGGCCACCTGTACTGATTTTCATTACTTTTGATTTATTTGGGTTTATACAAAGTTTCTATTGGGCACAATATTTCTAAAATGAATCTAGACAGTTTTGAAATCCCTTTGAGGATTTACTAATCAGAACCATATCATCAGCATAAAAAAGACAATTGATATGTTTACTGAAGAGAGTGGGTGAATCAAATTTATGTGTATTATTGAAAATATCTGGAATATCATCAACATATAAGTTAAACAAAGTAGGAATGAGATTGCCGCATTGACGGACACCTGATGTACAAGGTATAAATTCTGTTAAACCATTTTCTAATTTGATTGCTGTCGTAGCACTGGCATACATATTTTTTACAACCTGCAAGAATTTCTAACTTTCTGTTGTTTTTATACATTTTGTGCCATAATCCCTCATACCAAATACTATCAAATGCTTTTTTGAGATCAATAAAACACACATGAAGTGGATCAGCTTTTACACTTTTCTTTTTTTTCATTATATACTCATCAATAAGAGATTTTAGAGTAAATACATGATCTGAAGGTCGGTGACCCTATTCAAATCCAATTTGATCAATTGACTTGGCAACTGATCTAAGATTAAGTAGCTTATTAAGCACTGCATCAAACAATTTTCCTACACAGCTAATAATAGAAATGCCCCTGTTATTGGCTGGGTCCTGTACCTTACCACTTTTATAGATAGGTTCCATTATTGATGAGCCCCATATGTCTGGGTATTTTCCATAGGTCAGAATTAGGTTAAACATTTTCTTTAAAAGAGGTTTTATAATAGAAGAACTGCAGTTGAACATCACATTTGAAAAAGAATCAAAATCACTGCTCTTGTTGTTTGAAAATTTATTCATAGCTTTCTGAATTTCATCCTCTTGTATTTCAAATGATAATTCATTGAATATGGGTAGTTCCTCGTGCAGTTCGGGTAATGAAATACTGTGGTCATCATTAGAACCATTTCCAGGATTAAGTAATTTCTTGAAGTGGTTGACCCATGTGTTAGCATCAATGTTATTGGAATAATCTTTTGTAGATTTAGCCTGTAGCTCTGAAAAGAGATTCCAATAACACTTGGGGTCTTCATTAAAGTTTCATTGAATTTTATTGACAATTTCTTCCTTTGGTTCTTTTTTATTTAAACTAGTGTTTCTTTTCAATTCTTTGCAGAAAGAATAGAATTTCACTCTCAAATTCCTGTCACTTGGATTCCTTGATACTTGTTGTGCCAAGCATTTTACGATTTTTGATAGGCCCTTACAAGATTGGAGTAATGTATGACATTTTTTAGAGTATTTGTTTCCAATTATTTTGTGCATTGACTTGGGTGGCCTATATTTTATTGTTTTTTTTTTTTTGTTTGTTTTTTTTTTTTTGTAGCTGCTGACAGAAGAATTGAGTTGAAATGATTTATTGCAAGATTTATGCCTTCCTGATTGCAATCAAAAGTTTTGTCCAGGAAATTTTGGGTTTCTGATTGGTCTATAGCTGTAATATAATTTATTTAAATTTTACTATCCCAAATAATTTTTCCCGGAAGAAGTTGTAACTGATAGTTTTCTTTTCTGATTACTTTTTTGAAGTTGGGGTTGTCAATGCTTATTGAGCAGGATATCGCACAGTGGTCAGAGTAAACAGAAAGCTCCTCAACTCTGAATGTACTGATTTTGTTAAACATGACCTTATTTGTGATGCAATAATCACCAACATATGGCATGGTTGCATTGACCTCATAGCAGGTCGGTTTACCAAGAATGTTTCCGAGTTTTCTTCCATTGAGTATTCTTAACTTACATAGATATATAATTGTATTTTTGTTTGACCTCTTGAGTTGGGAGCTTGAAGGTGTAAATTATTTCTAACCACATAATTTTCACTTGAGTGATCATTTGGAAGGTCAAAATAATTGAAATCTTTATTATTTTCAATGTTTGTTCTGTCAAATTTGCAACGGTACCCACTGAGGTCATCCATAGGCATGCAATGGCCTTTCAGCGACAATTTAAAGGCAGAATATCCAATTCAGAATTATATGTAGATCCTTCGGGACTGTTGTTTGTAAAGCAAGTGTATATGTCTTTCTCTGTGTGAATGAAATTTCTGCTTAAATCAGTCCATTGGAAATTGCAGCTTGTATTAGGATGGCAGTGAAGAGTGGGCCTTATTGTGTTACGAACAAAGAATGACAGACCACCCGAGTTTCGCCCTTTTTTGAACTGCTTTGGTCAGAATACATGATGGCATGTATAGGCATTGCAACTGACAGGCTTGCTGGGTTAGGTTTTAAATGAGCTTCAATCAAAGTAATTATGTCATGACTGTGTATTACATCCAACACCTCTTGGTGGTGTGTTTTCGGGATCTGATCACCACCAACATTTTCTATTATACCATGTATATTCTAGGAGCCAATGCTCAAGTTATACATGTTATATAATTTACTCAAGTAATTTTTCAGATGTCTTGTATAAGCTAAATGATCACCAATACGGCTTCCCGAAACCCTTATAAGGAAAGTGTGAATTTGAATTATGAAACCCATGATTATAATGATTAAGTTTTGGACTAAGTCTGTTATTTGATTTAAATGAATTGTCTTTGTAATTTCTTCTGTTGTTGGCACTGTGTAGCTGAAATTGTCATTGTTTTTATTTTGATTCTGCTGTCTATTGTCCACTTGTCAGTTTAACATTTTAATTGTGAAGAACCTGATACCACCTGCAATTATTCGAGAACTATTAAAATTAGTGTGTTTCAGATCGTCATCGAATAGTTCTCTCCTGTTTTTCAATCCCTTGTTGAACAAAATCTGAACGTTGTTCAGACTCTCACATTTGGCTTCCACTCATAAGTTAGCCATCTCCAAGTCAATATTCTTATTTGACAACACAGCTGGTTGCGAGATTATGAATTTGGTATTGGCCATTTTGTTGTTTCTATCTCCTTAATTACCTTATTGGCACAAGTTTCATGGGATTCATTTTTATGCCATTGAAAAGTACTTGTATCGCCACACATTTTGGAGCATTGGCTGTCTCCAAAATACGATTTCTCACATCATCAGTAGTGTACGTTGTATATTTTTCACATGAAAAGTTATTGTGTAAGTCAGTCTGTGTTGGTTCAGGTACACGTATATCAAGACCGCTCTGTGAGCTTTCTGCATGTTGAGTTGCAGAGGGTACTGATAATTTTGGGTGTGTACTGTCAATTGAGGAATCTTCATTAAATTGAATTTCGCATTTATTTTATTTTCGAAATTCTGGTGCATGAGGTTGTTGATAACTTCAGCTTGTCATTATCATGTTTCAGTTCTATGACCTGTGCTCTACATGATGTACAAGCTGAATTTAACTGATCAATTTTATTGAGCCTATTACCATTTCACTCTTCAAGACTTTAACTCTTCGCATTTGAGAGATTTCCTTTTCTCGGTTGGCTAAGTTTGTTTGGGAAATACCCTCCACATTTAATTTTTCAGCTTTTAACAGCTCATAGTCCAAGTATGATTGATTTCGTAAGCATTTGAGTTTACTCATTTCCTCGGTATTAGACAGACCCTTTTTCCAAATAGAATTCGGGCCGATACATGAATGCCTGTTCTCCAGTGTACTGATTTCTGCTCTTAGCTTATCAACATCACTGCATAATCGATCTAGTGCTTTATGAGCGTTTTATTTATTACATCTATAATTTGCATTTCAAAATTCGTAATAATATCAGGAGTTATGGTGCTGACCATATCAGGAGTCTTCAGTTTTTCAGTTTGTCTACTGGCGTCAGTTTTAATACAGTTTTGATATATAAATGTTTTACATTGTGTTTGTCAACTTTCGATACATTATCTTTCTCTGACTTGTCAACCTCTAAATTTAGTAATTTTATTTCTGTGAGTGGAACATTTGTCCTGGTGTCCAAATCCAGGACTACAAAGATAGATGTTCTATAATCTGCTAACGGCTCTTCTGTTCCATCCTTGTGGAGTACTAGAATGTCACTTTCTGTAAAGTCAACTGCTTTCAGTAACCTAACTGCACCTTCTAAATCTGCAAACACTTTATGAGTTTTTCTAGTGAAACCTTCAACTTGGGGATTTGCCACAGACCAGTGTAAGAAAACACCCGTGGCTCTACCCCTAGACAATGCGTGGTATTTCTTCTTCTCCCTCGTATTTTTGGCTGGAATATTTCTGTTGCTAGCCATTGTTGACATTGTTTTACTTTGTTGATATGCGACGACAATAGATGTAAAACGAATAGATCATAAACTTCAATCAATCAGGAGTCTTCAAATAGAATTTCGGAATGCCTTTCGGTTATCCTTCAGCTCAATGTGTCCTCTTCTTAAAACCCATCATTTGCGTTGAATAAACAGGGTTTTTTTTAGTAATGACGTAATTATTAGCAACATCATTGCAAAATCGATCTAGTGCTTTATGAGTGTCACCAGCATTAGCATCTTGTCCCCAGAACTAAATGTATACACTGACTGTCAATGTCTGTGAGAAAGTCTGAATAAATTCATAAACTTGCCAAGAAATGGGACCGAATTCTACCGAATCTTCATTAGCTGGTTGTGGGTAGATTAAATGTCAGGAATGGTTACTGGAACAATACAAACCATGTTCCAGCAAAAATACCCATTGAAATTGCCAATCCAAGTAGTTTATGTGAGATTTACTTTAATTTTGGGGGTTGGGTACCAAATTTCAAAATGAACCCCCACCCTCCACCACCGGTCAAACAAGCTATTATGATCTTTTGAGTCTATAATTAGGAAAGTACATAAATAGGCTGTGTCAGTGTGTGTGTTATGCTCTCTTTTGAAATAACTGTTTCGTCCACTTTTGTAATAACTGGCTAATTTTGTCATAGCTCCCACTTTTTAATAAAAATCGTCCGGTTTGTAAAAGCTAGCCCACTTGTATAATAAACTGATGTCACGAGATTTGTAATAAAATTGACAGGCCTCGTCATAAAAAAATCTCACGGTTGTTTGTCAAAGAAATGAACAGGTTTTGTAAGATATTACTTTTTACCAGCTTTAGAAAACGGTTTACCCTCAGTGCAATTAACCAACAGTTTATCCATCAAGTTTTGCCATAGGGAGTACGTAATTCTAGGTCATTTAATATTGTTGGGTGTGTTCAGTTGTCGGTTGTCTGGTATTGTAGTATAGTATGGACGGCATGTACTACGGATGTTGTACTGTTGTCCCCATGTACAGAATTTACTTACTAGCCGTACGCCTTTTACAATCCACGGGTTGCTATGGGTAGTACCAACTGGTAGATTGTGTGGGGTTGTGGGGTTATGCTAGGTTGCCTAATATGGTAGCAAAGTATGGGCGGTTTGTACCAGTTTAGCCTTGGAACATCCATTGTCATCTATATCTACAGCCATATACTGTACCACCCTTGTGGGTGTTACGCTATTTCCATACAATTCGATTGTTCAGGACCGTGTTTCAGTACCGTAGAAGAGCATTAATGATTCCCAGATTCCTCATGGTTCCCAGGCCCTATAGAGTCCACGAACATAGCTTCTATGGTTTATATAACTCATAGCTCATACTTTCAACGAAATGAGTGATTTAGGGGACGTTTGAGGAATGAATACAGTTGTGGAATGGGGATTTGTTGAGATCCATGGGAACCGATACTGCACCATAACCAAAACAAGTACACCTCTGACCACTACTATATCTACCACTAAACATACAACATCAACCAACACAACTACTTGCCAACAACTACTACGTCAACTTCTGCAACACCAACAACTACTAAACTAATCACTACGGCACCATAATAAGTACACCAACAACTTCCAAACAAACAACCTCCCCGGTTACAACTACTACACCAACAGCTACTACAACAACCACTGCTATATAATCCCTATGATCAAAACACCAACTAGTACCACATATAAAAATACAACACTACTCTGGCTTGTCTACTCTACTGGCATACACTACAGAAGAAATTGCATTGTAGAGAAGCAGCTTAAAAGCCACCGGGTGGTTATCAATACGCTCATATAAGTCATCCTGTAAATCTTTACACTGATAGACTTTAAATTCAGACTTGTGAAAAGAAAGCTCATAAAATACTAAGTCCGACAGAGATTTGTTGTTTCACAGCAAGAAAATCACACAAATAACCACACATGTTAATCATTTAGCTGACTGACATAATTTAAAAAGGTCATGACAAGAAAAGTTGAATACCAACCTTTTTGATATTCCCGTGCACATTTATACCTTATATATTAGACGGAGAAAGTTTTCAGAACTATATTGTTTTCCATCACCATTGTATCAAATCGATAAAATTGGCGTGAAAGTGTCGTCCAGTGCTAAAAATTGAGGTCTGTCATACAAAAGTCGAACGATCGGGGCCCAGCGTGTCTGGCCTTGAGAAGATGAGTATATGTTTGTGAAGCCCCCTCGATCCGACTAAATCCAGAACTTCAGCAGAAGTTAAATATATAAAACTATAAATTTCAGGGAACTATATGTTATGACTTGTAATCCCGACCCTTCATTATTCACACTGCATCGTAAAGGTACACCTCCATTGCACGTAAACCTAAGATGGCATGTTCTGTATTTAGACTTCAACAAGCTAACACTTACGGAAAGATGATTGCACAAATCTACAAATTTTATCTTCAGATGCAAAATGAATGATTGGATCACATTTTTAAAACAAATCCTCTAAAGGGGCGAATAATGGTGATACTGTTTGATTTCCTATTCATTCCGCCTAAATAATTGTTACTCAGTAATGTAGACCGAATAGTGGGTGGTCTGTGCCAGCAAAACATTACCCCCCAAAATGCAAGTCTCTCCTCACAGCCAACGATATTGCATTTCAGAAAACATATTGTTTAAACTTTTCTAAACCATGCCCGAACTCTTTGATTTGCTGCACTTACACTCAGCACAAATACAAATCGCAAAAATGGGAGACGCATTTACAACTCACTTATCAAAAGCCGTTTTATTCGCCCACCCCTTGTCAGTGTGCAGAATCTTGGCGAACACATGCTTTCAAACTGTTTCCCTACTATATAGCTTTTGAACGGTTAAGTTCGGACATGTAATCTTGTGCTTGGAAGAAAAAGTCTGCTGCGATCACAAAGGATTGAGCAAAATAAAATTGCAAATCCTCTGCCATCAGGCAGTGTGGAGTGTAAAGCTTGATGACTATATGCGTCACTAGTTATCTATTTATTTGTCAATGCTTAAGATCACATAGTTCTGCACAGTGGCTAATCATGAGCGCAACATGGATATAAAGTCAAGACCAGCTAATCGTTTATACCCATGTCGCCTATTCCTGAACTAATTCAAAAACACAAACAATCAACAGAGATTTCTACACAGACAGAAAACATGAACATACTTGATGCTAAAACTATATTTGTTAACAAGGAACCAGTCGATATTTTTACACAAACAGCAAATGTGAATAGTTCAATCATTAAAAATACATGTATATCTGCGGATTTAATAATGCATTTTGAAGACCAAATTGTTGAACTCATAAACAAATCTAGGTGAGAAACTCGAGAAGTACTTGACCACCTTTGCAATGAAGTATCGAAACTGGGAGCAGAAATCAGCAAAGTACCGTAAAGATGTGAGACACCAAACGCCAAAAAAAATCCAAACGATCAGGATGATCATTTGGAAATAACTGATGCCAAGAAATTGGGGAAATGCAAAGTTTCTTTAAACTAAGCTTTGTTGGATTTTGAGCTATGGAAGGCAGAAAAAATGAATATGGAAAGGATGCTCAGTATAAGATTAGAAGGACAAAGGAGTGAATTAACTTATCTCCAACAGTGTATTGCATTGTTGGAAAAGGAGAACATTAATAGGCTTGCTGAAATTGATGAACTAAATGCTAAATGCAGGAATCATAGGAATGAAGGCATCAAGCTCTTGGACAGCACTCTGAAAACTGGTAAAAAACTTGGATTCAATGAATAAACAAAATAGAAATGAATTAAACCAAATGAATCATCGAAAGAGAAATGAATCACCAGATGCAACTGAACAATGTGTTGAAATAACAAGTGCTTCATTGGAGCAACCTTTTTCTTGATTCAGTTGTTCAAGAACACACAAATTGTTCTCAATCTGCAATATCTTCAAATCGAACTTGCAAGAAAGATCAATTAATTATGGGGAGTTCGCAACTGAAAATGATAGATAAAAATGGATTCTCATCTGATCTTCTCTGTGATAAAATCACAACATATACCATTGAAGATGTCAAAAGAGAACTTTTGAACATCCCTCAGTTAGATGCTCCCATATGTGTGGCAATCCATATTCTTTTGAAGGATTTGAAGTCTACTCCTCATGATGTATGTTCGAATATACTGCAGAAGGTAATACGAGAATCTGTAGATCATTGGCCTCAATGTTTATAGTTTCACAACCTGCAGTGTTAACTAACACAAAAATTGATCTTGAGATGCCAAATCTAGAAATGGAAGTGAGTTTGAGTGACTTACCTAATGTCAATATACTTCTTAATAGATTAAAGAATCGAAGAGACCTTTTCAATGATGACCTGAAGCATTCAAATCAATATTTGTCTTGTATCGGTGCTGGAGGAATAAAATATCTCTGGCCTTTAAATTGCTTTGCACTCAACAACACAAGCCTTCAACTTCGTGGAAACCAAATTTCTTTGGTAGAGACCAAAGCCCCGCTTACAAACAAAACTTTTCTGGCTACCATGACAATTATAATGACGGAAATTATCAAAGGAGTCGAGGATATGGGCACGGGTTTGGCAGAAGGCCATTGTTTTGCTCAAATAGATTCTGAAATCTTATTCAAAACTGATAAATTGTATTGCATTTTGTGTTTATATGTTCAAAAATTTGTTTTCACATAGCCATTTCTTTTTTTTTAAATGTATATTAAATGTATAAATTGAAAATTGGAGCTTGGAATATACAAGGTCTAATTGAAAATTATCTAGGTCACCAGAATTAAAAAATTGTTATAAAGAGGTAGCAAATATATTAAATGAACATGATATTTTTGCAATTATTGAGACACATCTAACACCACAGCTCACCAAATTTGTCAATTTAGATGAAGATTTAAGAAAGTCAGGGGTCTGATATCTTCCAAATACTTCAAGTGAATATCAGTGACTCAAACTGAGTCGAAAACGTTTCAAAACTAGGAAAGATATATATACAAATGTTTCCTATATGATAGTCTCCAAAAGTCAACTTACACCTCTGACAATGATATATTGTCTGCAATAGAGGATGACTTAGAAAAACTGTCTCAAAAAGGTAATTGCATTTTAAAGGGAGATTTTAATGGATATACAAGCACTCTACCAGATTCTAATTTTGAAAATGAAAAACATTGTAACTATATCACTCTACCAAATGATCAAACTGATGATAACTGTTGTTATTATCACAATATGGATAATCACCAACCCAATGAAAGAAGTCAAACTTTGTTACAGCTGTGCATTTCATGCAAATTTCACTTTCCCATCAACAATAGATTATTGTATAGCAGATAAAGAGATTCTTAATGACATAATATGTTTCAAAAAGAAAGAATTAACAATGTACTCTGAAAGAATTAACAATGTACTCTGATCAGTGTCCATTGCACTGTTCTTTGAGGGTGAATAAATTTTCATTTGAATCCAAGATAAAAAAATTTGCAATTTGAGGCTGATGCCAGACAAATTCAAATGGGAGGAAAAGAGTTTAGATAAGTTCATAAATCGTTAGACACTACAGCAATATCATGTTTTTTAAATGAATGTTTCTCTTCAGATCAGACGGGTATTGATAATGCAGTGAGTTTTTTCAACTCAATCATCAAAATTGCAGCATAAGTAATATTGAAATGCAAATCTTCAAAGATAGGTAAGACATTTAAATCCCTCAAAATTCGATCAAAACGCTATTCTAAAAACCCTGAAGATAAAAGCACATGGCTTAAATACTATACTTATCCCAAGCAATTAAAAAAAGAAATCAAATTAGAAAAGAAGATAAAAAGTGAAATTGTTAATAACACCTCAGCACTCTCTAGTGAAGATACAAAACAATATTAGGATCTTATATCTAAACTCCAGTCAAAATCTTCAATTCACTCTCCAGAAAATATAACTGCCAGGACATGGGTAGATTATTTCAAGTAACTACTGAATCCCATACATTGTTTTTCATCTTGTAATGAAAGAAGTCTCTGCGACTCTATAAGCGATGAGGTAGCACTATTGGCCATCAAAGCATTGCCCAAAAATAAGAGTAGTGGATTGGATGGTATCTCCAATGAGATGCTCAAGGGTAGCTGCAAATATATTTTGCCAGTACTAAACAAACAATCCAATCTCGTTTTCAAATCAGGCAAGTATCCGAAAGACTGGACTTTCATTCAGCATCCTTAAACTAATTTTTAAGAGCGGAGATGTGGAGGATCAATCTAACTATGGAGGTATTTCACTGATCAGTTGTGTAGGCAAGTTATTTTGTGCAATTCTAAATAACAGGCTAAAAAATTTATGAGTGAACATAAGACTATTTATCAAATTGGCTACGAGAAAGGTCGGAGACCATCCGACCATAAATTGACTATCAAATCATTTATCGACAAGTATGTTATAAAGAAAATGGGAACAAAATCAGAACCTCTCTTTCTTTGCTTCATTGATCTAAAAAAAGCCTGAAGGGCTACTACAGAAAATACATAAAAATAATATTAATACTGAGGTAATACAAATAATAGACAGCATGTATAGCAATCCACAAACAGCAATTAAATTGGCCAGGGGGTTAACAGAGTTCATTGCTTGCTCTACGGGTTAAGACAAGGCTGCAATCTCATTCCTACCCTCTTCAATCTGTATGTAGATTTTTACTGAATCAACCCAATATGACGTTCCTTCTTTATTCAAGAAATTTGTAAGCTGTCTCATGTATGCAGATGATATAGTCTTAATCAGTAGATCATACAAGGGACTAAATAACTCTCTCAAAGCTTGATATCAATGCAAAAAGTCCAAAGTAATGAAAATAAGCAAATGGGGCCAATTGAGTAATGAGAATTTTTTTATTAATGGTGCAACAGTTGAATATGTTCACGAATATAATTACCTGGGATTAACAGTTTCTTCAGTTGGAACATTTTTAAAGCTATTGTAAATTTTGCAAGCAAAGCTATATGTGCCTTAAAGCAATGTATTTTCAAGAATAACTTGCCTATTGAATTAAGTATCAATCTTTTTGATAAAACGATTGTACCAATATTATGAAATGGATGTGAGATTTGGGGTGCATTCTCCAATAATATAGGGGATCGCTTCAATCTATCATCACTAACAAACCACTTCAACAAAGATATCTTTGAAAAGACATCCATGAAGTTTTACAAAAGTATTTTAGGCATAAATAATACTTCTTGATATTTTGCAGCTCGTGGGGAACTGGTCTGCTTCCCCTTTTGGTTTTCAATTATCAAACAAGTCTTTAGGAACTTTTTTAGACTACGTAGTGCCCCAGAAAATAGTCTTATCTGACATGCATACTGTGCAATCACAACTCAATTTTTGATGGGCAACAGATCTGGCTTGCTGGGGTAAAAGCAATTTTTATGGAATGTAAGCTTCATCAAATCTGATACAATCAATTCTCCAAGGGTCCAAAAATGATTGAAAAACACAGTCTCAAGATGTTAAGAAACTGTTTTGTTAATCCGCGGCAGTGTCAAGTAAAAAACTTAAACAAATTTAAAAGAACTTATGGAGTTATAAAAACTGAGTTTCAATTCGAATATCATCTATCACATATGAATAAATTATCTAGATGCATTCTCACAAAAATAAGGGTCAGTGCCCATTCTTTGCACTTTGAAACTAGCAGACATAATAGGCCAAAGAAAACAGATCAACAAGATCGATTATATGATACTGGCAGTGAAGTTGAAGATGAAGCCCATCTTCTACTAACATGTCAAAATATACTAACCCTATAGATAGTATGTTTTCATCTCTAAATGAATTCATTCACAATTTTAGCTCTATCCCTGCAGATGAAAAACTGAAAGTTATTCTATCATGTCATGATGCTGACATATGTGTAGTTGTGGCACGGTTTTTACAATCTGTACTTGATCTGAGAGGGCACACATAAACAAACTTCTAGCCTGAAGGTGCTATACATGCTTGTTATAATATATTTTAAGCATTGTTTGAAAGATTTTTGATATTGACAAAATGAGATAATTTATGGGGGTTTTTATTGGGGAGGGGGTGTAGGTTCTGGAGTTTCATGTTCTTTATCGATTCTTCCATTACTACCAAGGCATCATCATCTAACCATTCAACATCAAGTAAGTTTACTACTGAATAATGAAAAAAAAATTAAAAAAAATAAATTCTTAACTGATTTTAGGACACTGACAGTCTGGGGTGATATTGAATATATTTTCCAAAGCTTTTTAATACTTTACAATTAAAATATATGGTCATCTATTACACACAATGTGAACGATTTTTAAAACTTGTTTCATCTTGCTCCAGCCATTTTTTTTTTCTTTTCAACTTGCTTAATGGTACACTGTTAATTGATGAGGTTAAAATCACTTCATCAATCACAAATTAAATAATTCTACATATCCAATTACCATGTGCACCAGAATAATTAGTTATCATATACTTCAGAATCATTCACACATCTTTTATCAATGTCTGCTGTGTTTTGTTTTTATTTTTGTCTTATTTGCTGAATATAAACTTATGTTGTTTATGAGCAATAAAATATTCTGTTCTATTCATTGAACGTGAGCGGGATTGTTTTCAGGCTGACCATCATTTAAACCACACATGACACATATAGAAATGAATATACTGAAAATGCAAATGAGCACTATTAACTTGGCATGTCGTCGCCTGAGTACTAGAACGTTCTATGTCCCCTATGTCAGGTGACGATATGTTCTTTATTTACTAATTAATGAGAATATTGATATTGAGATGAGTATTTTCTGGAAATGTTGTTTTTTTCTTTATTCCGTGAAATAAAACAGTAAAAAACCTTCGTGTCTATCAGTCTACTTGCAACACATTCACTTCTGTGAATTATCAATTTTGCAAAGAATATATGAATAGAACTGGAACCTAGTAACATTTTCACAAAAATACCGCATATTAATGTAAATTCTTGAAAGAATGTGCTCTTTAAATTGAAGACGGAGCGATAAAGCTAATGCAATAGCTGAAAGAAAATGCTTCATGTCATTATGTCACAGAAACCCAAATACCTTTCTAATCGAAAAAATACACTTGTGTACAGTATCACAGTTCCATCCAGTTTACCATGGTAATGTTGCTGTAATTCCTTAGAAAAGCTGGTAAACGGAACAAACCCCCTACACTTTTTAAAACGGTGAGATAGAACTCTTTTTTGGTAAAAAGGGTGAGGCACAACAATTGGCTTGGAAACAATATTTTTGCTGCCTACAATGTCTTACCACAGAGCATATACAGGAGAATCTACTCCTGACGAAGTGTTATATTGGCCCAGTGCCTGGCGGCTGGCGTCAGTTTGAAACAAAATGTCATGATGCGCTGCTTTCTACTGTGATAATACTTTTTAAAAAACGTGGGTGGAGGGGTGTCATTTTTCGCTTCCCAATAGATAACGATAGGTTAGTTGACAGAATAATTACCGACTTAATTTAATACAATTGCGCACCGTGTTTGCTGGCTTATCAAGTTTTATGCACAAAAATGCTGGCTAGAGCACACAAGAGTGATAATCTTGAACTGGTTGGTTTGATCTTCAAGTTCAAATTATTTACAGTGCCACTTGAAAATAACTCGACCTGTGTGGTGTATATGTGTGCATGTGTTTGTTGCTTTGTATGGATGTGTGACATTGTACTGCCATCTATTAGTATTTAAAAAGGAGGGAGGGTTGAAAATATCTGCTCCTAGTCCTACCCCACGACACTGCAAAATCTAATATATTAAGTATATAATTAAATATCACAAATTATCCCATTTATTTGTCTATTTATTCATTGCGATTTTACGACACTTTCAACAGCCAGAGTCATATCGTGTCAGGCAGTTTTACGTCTGGAAGAAACCGAGGTACCAGCAGAGAACCACTGAACAGCAACGAGTAACTGTCAGACTCTCAAAGTTCTAGAAGATTTGTAAAAACAGCATTTTCACTTTCTCCCCCTGTAATTTGGTTCCTACTTGGAAAACTATGACAGTTATCCAACCCTATTAAGTTATTTGTCAGTGGTTAAGGTTATAAGCAATGTCGAGTGAACCTAATCATTAAACCACCTAAAAATAGTAATTGTCCAAATGACACTGATACAATTTTAAGTTCACTTCAAAAGTTAACAAAGAAATCTTTTGATTTGAGTGCAAATTGTAGTACTAGTCATGCACAAGGGCTGTGAAAGTAAAAGACTGATCACAGTGATGCAACAGATATCACGAGCAGCTTGGATCCATCTGTTAAACATTTATCAGATTTCATAGCTTCCTTGCCAGAAAAAAACTCTCTGCACTATATTGCAGAATATATCGTGAGAAAACAGAAAAAAGACATGAAAATTGTAAGACCTGTAACTATGATAAGCTTATTTCAGATCAAAAGCAATATCGATCAGAAGACCATACATTCATTCACTGGAAAGCCTTATATAATGAAAAAGGCTGTTTTGGTGGTCTGACTGTTCCATTTTACTCCTTGGGAAAGCGTATAGACAAATTAGAGAGCATTTTCCAAAGTATATTTGAACGCATTGTCCATCAAGGTAAAATCAAGATGAGGCTCTGTACTAAAATGTTCATCGAATGTGGTGATACAATGGAAGACATACTCTGCCACAATGCCATCAAATATATCATTGAGCTCTATGTCGTTATCTGCATATGGTAATGTCAAATTCGAAAACTTTGACCAACAAAGAAGTTAGAACTAAAACAAGTCAAAACAAATCCAAACAAGATAGGAAAATTATCAATGTCATGCATCTTTAAAAATTGTTTAACAGTAGATTACAATGTTTATTTAGCATTTGTAATTTATATTTAGTAAGATAATTATTTCTGTTACAATTTATTTTTCAATAAAATGTAATTTAAAAGTTACAAGAAAAAAACATTCTGGTAATGGCACATGAAACTGTGGTAGGAACATGAAGCTCTGAGAAGTGTCCTCCAACATTTCTGATTAAAATTCATGTAATTTCTATTGGTTTGAAATTAAGATTGAATGTTATTAACATGTATCAATTTCAGTATGAACCAACTTGTCGCAATGGGGTTTCGGATTATTGTTCACTCTATACAATGCCCGATGTCATGATCTGACAGTTGTGATGTTAAGAGATACACAATAGTCCTTGAGTTAACTGTTTTATAAATCAGTTTAATTCATTTTTTGCATACTGACATACATTGAAACCCGCATATATTATAAAATAAGTAAATAAATGGTCACGCATGTGTGTGGGAAGTTAGAAGAGTTTGGCTATTATTTTCAGTTTTTTGTTTTTGTTTGTTTGTTTGTTTTTGTTATTCATTTGTTAGATTCAAGTTCTGATTCAACAGTTAGAGTTACCAAACTGAATTATTATTTCAGTTGCTTCTACATTTCATGGGTGATCAGGTGATTTGTAGATATTATTTTTTGACAAATTCTTTGAACTTCAAAATCATTTTTCAGGATCTGTTGGGGGGGGGGGGGGGGCAACAATTTTTTTCCGCACACAAGGCGGGGCTTGGTGGGTAGGTCAGTGGCTCTGAAATCATGTTTTTCCATGCCTTGAATTTTTTTATTATCTTCCAAATAACTGATGCATATTGATCAGGGCAGCTTGTGTAGGCTTTTTGCCACCACTCCGTCTCCTCTGGGTTAACGGGGGGTGATTAGTACTGCGGGATAGGGGCTAGCATCATGGGAATGTAGACAGACGTTCACCGTTCCCCATTGCACCATCAGTGGTTCACGAGTTTGAAAAAAAGGTAAAGCAATGTAAACGAATTATAATTCATGTAATCTAACATAAATGTAATCTAACCAGATCTGACAATAAACTCTTCTCACCATGAACAGTAGACATCATACAGCGGCATAATGTCATTTCCCAATGCAACTGACTTCTTTCATGGATATTCATTATGTAATTATGAATTTCAGTTATATACATGTTTGAGCAAAATGTAGGGTTTTTATTGATCATTCAAGCCTTGGGCTTAGTGGATAGCCTTCAAACCACTTCCCTTCAGTTGTGATATACTGTCTGAAAGGCTGGACCAGCAAATAGTCAGGACCTTATATCTTATTAATAGAGAGTTTATCAACAGGGAAACTGATTCTCCGTTACCAAACAGTTTATACAATGGTGTAAACAGTTTGTCAATAGAGAATCAGTTGTGTTAATATGAATTTCAGCCATTTATCCCTGCACCATAGTGTATAGCACATGTTGAAGAAGATACTGGATATCTGGGAAAAACCTGGCATATGAGATCTGAAAACTTTGCAAACATATATAAGACACCTGGTTGGGTTATCTTATAATAGAAATAAAATTAACTTCTTTTAAAATAAACTATAGCAATCTGCTGTAACAAAGAGTAAAATTAAATCATAGATAAAGTGTGTTGGGATCATCTGAGTCAGCAAGGATACACATGTGTATTATGTTTCAGTGAGATCAAACTGAATATTGTAACAACCAATTGGACAGTTACTGTCCTGTCACTGGTCCTGTATCATATTTTGAGCAAATAGGTTTCACGCCTCTGAGCTGAATGAACAGCTTCCAATATATGGTAGGATAACACTGGCATTCATTGCGTAAAAGGTAATAGATAAATTGCAGGGGCGTCACTCCATACATCAGAGCCACCAAAATTTCCATAATGTATCCTGACCCAATTTGGATAGATATGGTAGACTTTTTCAACTCAACGTGGTCACTATTTCTTTCGCACTTTCTCATCTGACTTGCTAAGACGAATCAACCAAAGCTTACTAACCGCTGCATCAAATGATACGCTACTCAATTCGTCCAAGTTGCAACAGTGCAGTTTATGCGGAGTGGATTTCCGATACCAAAGAATCACCCCTCATCATATTGACTATTGACAGGTTCAATGCAACATTGAGCTAACTGCCTCTACGAATTGCGCACTTGATAATGCTTAATAAATTCATATTAAACCGATGAAGCTAAAATTGAGTGAAAATGTTCAACATATCGCACACCTGTTCCGGTTGCACCTGTCTTAATACTGTTCAGGTAGAATGCCAGTATATGCAAACTACTCTCCTGATTACCCATGTATACACTGACTGTCAGTGTCAGTAAGAAAGTTTGAATAAATTCATAAACTTGCCAAGAAATGGGACCAAATTCCAACAAATCTTCATCAATTGGATGTGAGCAGAGTAAATGTTGGGAATCGTTACTGGAACAATACAAACCATGTACCTGCAAAATACCTGTTGAAGTTGCCAATCAAAACAGTTTATGTGCGATTTACTCTAATTTTGAGGGTGTGTACCAAATTTCAAAATGGGGAAAAAATTATTTCCTTTCAAAAAGGGGTGGGTGCCCAAGGCTCGGAAAAAGACCTTTTGCGCTGAGTGTCCAAAAACGTTTTCCTGCCACCCCCCCCCCACCACCACCACCCCTCCCTGGATCTGAGGGTGATTTGTGACAGAAATATGAGTCTACAGTCAAGTTTGACAAAGTTAAAACTCCTATACCTAATGTTTACCCTTTACCGATAGGAGCAGAAAATGACTCTATAATTATTTTTCTGAAAAACCTCCCAAAGTCTTTTTTTTAGGGGGGGTGGGCTATCATAGCTTATGACCCCTCTCATTGCACAAAGTATGTAAAGCTTGTTCTATTTAGAGGGCATAAAGGGTTTTGTTGTTTTTTTAGAAAAAAATAACATTTGAATGGAGATTTCTTTATATTACACAAGAACATTTGGCTAATTCATTAGATAAAGGCTTGCAAAAGAAACTCTTGGAACACAAGTTTACAACCGATGATCAGAAATGATGAAAGAATGGGTTCAAAAATGTATGGTTTAGAAGAAATGAAGACCCTGGAACCCTTTGAATGGGCTCTCATTTTCCAAAAACAGTACACATCGCATTCAGAGTGAACACGCCTGAGCCCCAAAAGGCAAGACTCCCCCTTTTATTGGAAGATACACCCATAAAATAAAAATGGGTGAACCCTAACAGTAAAACAAATAATGTAATTTGTAAAATATACATTATTTTTCCACCTTAAGCGGTATTCTTGCTAACTTTGAAATCAAAACAAATATGCATTCAATTCCAAACCTTCAGGAATTTGATTATATGATCTCCAGTTCATCATTCCTGTTTTTGTAATTTTTATTTACTCCAGAATTTTATTTTATATATTCATTTGACAAACTATGAGCTGCTCATCCCATATTGTTATGTTGGGGCGTTTCATGAAAAAGATCTAAAGTATGGTCACCGTGGACTGGTCACTTTTCACGGGTGGACAATATTTCCATGGACGCAATAAAATTAGATTCCAAACACTAATTATAAAAATAATCATCCAAAATTTAATTAATGAAACACCGGGTACAACCCGGTGTTTTATTAATTAAAAGTTTCCTGATTATGATTTCTATCACCTGGTAAAAGCGTGCGTGAACATCACCGCTCACGCGTGGATTATGACCAGTCCACGGCGGCCATACTGTACAGCTGATTAAGAAAAATGACATGAATCAAGTAGGTTCTACTAGTCAGAAATTCGTTTCAGTCTCATAAGACAAACCTGATATAAAGTATTGAAAATATTGATTCTCGAGAGCTGAATACCGCCTATGATCCGAAGACATGCGGAATAAATACTGAGAGATCTTGAAGGGTATATTTTCTTTGATTATATGCCAACACCACCTGGATCGTCGTCTCCTCCTGGTCTAATTGAGCTGACAATGGGATGGGAGCCGTGAAGTGTATAGGAACATCCAGGCGGGATTTGAAATATCTCTGTTAGACCAATGACATCAAAACTGTTGCAGCGACCTTTTGGTTTGAAGAGCATCTCGCTAAGGAGGTCCCAATAAGCCTTAAGGCTTTGACAGTTTAAATGAAAGACCGAATATTGTTCCTCCGAACTGTCTAATAATGGGGAAATTACCTCAGGTAGGTAATATTTGCAATCACTTTTTTTATAAAATTGGAAGGAAACTCATCACCAGAGGACGTTTCGTTTAGTTTCTTATTAAAAACCCCTTCAAAATCATATTCCGAATTATTCTGGACCTCGTCTAATGAGATATTATAATAATAATAACACTTCGACCGGCCGCTGATTTGTCGCGGTTCTCGTATGAGAAGGCCTTGGTTACCCATGTTCTACCAACTGCCTCCCTATTCCCGCGCTTCTTCTCTCTTCCCAATACTCGGAGACGAACTGCTTGGTGACATCCCTTGCCCCATTCTTCCCAAACTCTCCGATTAGTATATTAACCCTCTCCTTTGAGTCGCCCCCTAACCACATATCCTTCATTCTCCCATCCCACTTCTCCATTATACTCCCCGTGAATCTTGCTCTTTTAGACTGGTATTTTGAGCATTCTATAAGAAAGTGTTCCAGGGTCTCCACCACGCCCACGTTACACATCTGACACTCATTTTAACTGGTTTTCCCAATTTTTCCCTTCAGCTCCAGGGACCGCGACCTCAGCTTGAACAACAGTGACCCCCCAAAGGTGCCATCAAGGTACTCTTCAAAACCAGGCTTCTCTTTATCACGCAGGCCACCCAAAGATCTCTTTGATTTGACCCCCTCTCGCCAATTACGGTTACAATCCTCCATGACCCTTTCTCTGACGATCTTTTTGCCCTGGTTTGCACCAACGTCAAGGTCAGAGATCTCCATTGAGTAGTTTTCTACTAGCTCCCTCACTTGGACCATCCACCCCGTCTTGATATTTGAGTTGAAAGTTCTCAGGAACATTACTTTACACCATCGGCTATCGGGGAGATTTACCAAATAATTAAGATAACCGAGTTTCAATAGGTCTATCCTGTCCTTGATCCTCATCCACCCATGCTCACCCCTGATTGCTTCTAGTGCTGCGGCATTACTCGAGCCTGTTATCCATCGGCCTGCATCGTTCTGCAGGATTTCCAAGCTCTTAACAGCTGTCTGGTTTAGGGGTACAACTTCCGTACCGTATGTTATACTTGGCAGACCCACCATTTCCCAAATGGTTTTCCCCACGAAAACCTTATTGAAACTGTTTCTCCCTATAAGTTTCATTTGGTTAAGGATTCGCTTCCCTTCAGAATCAATTTATTTGTGTGGTTTCGGTAGATGCCTCTTCCTGTGATGTTTATATTTACCCCCAGGTATTCATAGTCACTAGTCTCTCCTACACTAAGAAGTCTACTGCTACCTTCCGGAATGCAGAACTCCCCCACTCTCCACCTTCGAGTGGGGTCCACTTTGCGTTATAACTTTGCTCTTGCAGTTCGAGTCTCCATTTGCTCCCATATTTCCCAACAATTCCCAGCATCTTCTCTAACCCCCTTCGCTTTCTGACACTAGCACCATATCGTCTGCAAAAAATAGCCCTGGGATCTTCAAGTCACCAACTGCAACCCCCTCGTCGCTATGCAGAAGTTCATCTCCTAAACCTTTGATGTACAATGCAAAAAGAATTGGCGAAAGGATACACCCCTGTTTTAGGCCTCCATAGACACACGTTTTGTTGTAATGTTTCCCAGGCTAAGTTCACTCTGTACATCTTTATATAATGCTTTCATAATCCCAACAAACTCGCCCCCCAAGCCCAGAGCCTCTAGCTTGCGCCACATACCCTCCCTCCATACTCTATCGTATGCCTTTTTAACTTCCAAAAAGGCCATGAACATCTTTTTTCTTTTTTTGCGCCATTATGATTGTAGTCACCAGGTCTCTGTAATTCAAACAATTGTGTTCTATAATTGTAGTGGGTTATATTTGACATTATTTAACACCAAAGTTAACCTTACTGACTGAGTGGTAGTTCTGAATTGTTTGCGGTGTTGAAGCTATAAATTGAGTGATAGAGTATAACAATGAAAATGAAAACAATAACATATATACATATTTCATAATTACTTTCGTAATTACTTTCGTAAATGACTTTCTGTCTTTGTGTCTGAGGATTCTATTCTTTAATGAATTTGCCCGTAGTGGTTAGCAGGTGGCCATCCCAGTAACGTATAACGTTTACCTTTATAATTTGTTATTCCCACATAGCGTGCCTAAACAATGTGCAAATTTGTTTATTTTAACAATGCAGATACAGTACGAATCAAAATACGTTGTAACATAACCGCAATAAACTAAATGACCTGCTACTTCTACACTGATAACATCATAATCCAACATCATTTTTCTGGAAAGCTCTCAGTGAGAGCCTTCAAGTGAATGATTTAAGATTATAGTGTTATCACTGTAGGAAAATACATAGTTTATATTGGTTATTTTTACAATTTATTTAGGCTCGTACTGTACTTGCAGGCACATAGAGTGTGTTATAAGAAATTAAAACCAGTAGGTAAAATGTTGTTATTTGATAATTAATGAGTAACAATCAATTTAATGGGTTACTGTGACTGGAGTGAACAGCTAATCAAATTTTCTTATTGCACAGTAACTGCTCTAGAAAACTGTCAGCTTAAAAGTATATGTACCTGAAAATTAACCCTTTACCCAAAGTAACGGCCAAAACCGACCAGCGCTATTCACAAAAATCACCAATTAATTTTCATTATTTTTTCATTTTTTTTTTGTCTCAAAAACATAGATTATTACCCCTCTTTGGAACGAGTTCGTCTGCTTTTCATGCTGGGTAAAGGGTTAAACAAATTTTGGCTTATGTTTTAGGTATATTCAATTTACTGCAGTGATTTAATATTCTTTTTCAACTGAATTTGAAAATTTTGTCCACCATGTCTTAATGTCTCTGGCTGGTCAAGCTTTTTAATGATTTGGTACTCGTCAACACCGCCATAATCAGAGTTGTTTGGCCACAAACTTATACGGCACGTTCCTGGATGCACGCATAAATTACACCTCGTCCTCATCCATTGATTTACGTTGCCCAGTATCATAAACTATGGAGGAATTTGCATTAAATTTCACCAAGTAATAATGCCCAATTACACACATCATTGTAAACTTCATCAGTTTCTTCACTTGCACTTGGTAATAAGCTTTCACTTTCACTATCTGAGCTCTTGCTGGTCACTTTTTCTGTACAACGATTATTTGTATCCTTGTTTGACTCTTTCTTGCCCGGTGAAGAGAAAGCAATGATATCATCTACAAATACACTTTTTCCTGGTTCAACATTGATTTTTCTCGCACGTGTTTGGGGTTGTTCATCTACCCCACGCAATGACGTTAGCATCTTCAAAACTGCCTGTGGTATCTCTTTTTCTCCTGACTGGCGTTTCCCGCTTGGTAGTCTCTCTAATACTCGGCTGGAATCTAGCGGCAATATTCCACATTTGTGGAATCCTGCAACTATATTACCACTGTGACCATCTGAACTAAGATTTTCGCAGAGCCTCTTCAGAAGTCTTGGAAAATGATGAAAATTTTGTGATGGGCGTTTAGAAGATGCCTTCAGTTCTTCTAAAATACCCCTTCATTTCCGTTTTAGAGTGCCATAAAATTCAACGTCAAGTGGCTATAATAAATGCGTTGAATTTGCAGGAAGACACACGAAGACAATATCGTTATCTTCTGCAAGCTTTATAACCTTTTTCTGAAAAATGGCTAGTGGGGTTGTCCCCTATGATTACTGTTTTTTTCCTGGAATTCTGACAGCATGTGCTAAAAATGTATGTTCAAATTAGTCAGAAAACGTTACTTCATCGAATCATCCACTTTTAGTTCTATTGTATCTTGATAAAGGTGGCCCTCCTTCAGCCTATGTAGACCACATGTTTTCTGCTTTGTATTCCACATGTGGAGAAAAAAACAACCTGTTGCTGATCCGCAAAACATCACAGATCTTGATGATTTGAGCGATTTTTTATTCGTTCTTGATATTTTGTACCTCTTTTGAAAACACACTTTTTAATTCTGGGATTGTCTGAAAGGTTTGTTTCATCATTATTAAACACATTCTGTGGAGGCAGGCATTCTCCTTTGTCCTTTTTTAAAGTTTTGCCTAGGTTCTTGAAGTAAGCCTTTTAGATGTTAGAAGATACACTTGCTGTATCTGATTTTATATTTTCACAGGTCCTCAGAGCAAGAGTGTAGCGATGTCTCTTTACCAACATTCTCGCCCAATCATCACTTGGTAAATTGTTCTTGAATTGTAGAACTATCCTACCCGGCTCACTAAGGATTTTTAGGCCAATATTCTAGCATCCAGCTAATCAAATGGAAAACCCCGTTCTGCAACATTTATAATGTATTTGAGTAGAAGAGACTGGTCATACTAGGAAAACACATCTGGATGTCCAGGCTCACCAACATGCTTATTATTTAATTTGCGACTTAGTGTCCCAATTGAAATGTTAATCCCCTCACTGGCCTTTCGTGGACTGAGGTCCCCATGCTTTATTCTATTTAGGACTTCTGGTTGGGTTTCTTTGCTATATCTTCTATAGGTTCGGGCATCACGTTTCGGTTTATACTCTCTAGTCATTTCCTGGATGTATAATTGAAAACAATTAAGTTTAAGTTTCATTTTATCCTGACAGCTAAGAATAAACCAACATTTTTTTAAATTTATAAAAAGCCCTACCCTAATTTATAAAATTCTTCAGATTTCAATGAACAAAAGTAAAGAGAGTGAGTCATATTGATTCGGTGCGGGTTAAGGGTAAGGGATGTGCAGAGCCGTTAGAATGATTTGGTTGCTAAGTTATTAAAAGTCAAATGAACAAAAGTTCCTTTTACCTTGGAAACTTTTAAAATAAAAATCACTTAGAGGGCAGTCAAATTCATTGAAAGTTTTCAATTGAAGTGAGCTCATAAATATTATAAACAGGACAGCTCTCGTGAAAGACACCCCAGGAATGTAATGAGGGGGGCTACTTTGAACGCTCAAAGTAGCCCCATTTCCAGAAAATAATGTCCAAGAATTATTTTATCTCCTAGAATTAGATAATGCAGTGTAAAGCAGTTGATATTATCCATTGCAAATGTGCTTAGAAACATGATGTCTAAAAATGTATCGGTATATTGCAATCTTGTTATAATATCTGTCTTTTTATCTAAAAGTTGACAAAGGTTAAAATTATGTTTTTCTGTGATTCTACCATTTGCAATTTACTGCAAGACTGCTATTCAAATTTCCCGCCACAAAACTTTTGAACGATAAAAAAATATGAGTTTTATGAAGAGAATATGAATATTTAAGGTAAAACCAAAATATAAAAGAAGAAAATGTGGAATAAAGCAGATAATAAGAAGTTAAAAATGGTGTGACCTTCAAAAAAACATTTTCTTCAAAAGTGTTCAAAGTTAACCCACTGTTCAGAGTAACCACTGCCTATGGTAAGTTAATATCAGAGAAATTAAACTAATATAAAGTTTCCCAAACCCTTTTAAATGAGTAGACCTATATTTGACATCTCACTGCACGCCATTAAAGCAGAAATTACCCAGTCCACTCCTCGATGTGCACTTTTCGTGTGCCCAATTTTTGCATTCTCTGCAGTGGATCCAGCTCTCAACCCGGGGGTCAACATACTTTTCAGAACAAATAAGACAGAAATAATCTGTTTGTAATTCGTTTCTGTTCTGTTTAGCTAGAGTAGTTGTAGCACTAATGCCCGTTTCAGTAGTTTTGTTGTCTGGAAGTAATTTTACAGAGCGTTTTAAATTAAGGCGTCTTTTAACAGGTTTCTTAACCGACATTCGTTTTTCTTTCACTCTTTTTAAAAGGTTCCGCTCCACAGTTTTCCAGGCATTTCCAAATATGACATGCCATACACTCTCTTCAAATGCAAATATTCTGTAGCTTAGTTATCTAACTCATAACATGTATTACATTTCCCAAATCCACAAAAAACATATAACACTATCTGACTAAGTAGAAATAAACAATCTGAATGTGGGTGGAATAATTTATTGTCAAAGGCCAGACTTCAACCTGAAAAATTGCATGAAAAAATGCCGAAACCAGTCATTTTCAGCCACCTAGCAGCCTCAAAAGCAGAATTTTCCCACCAACCTCACCTACCCACCCCTGGAACAGAGCATCCCCTGTTTCTAAAATGCAAAAAAAAATGATATGTTTCCGTCTCCTTTTTCATTTACCTGTCTGGTAACAAACCCGTGTAAAAATTACATTTTGAAAAATAGCCAATTTTTCGAAGCCACTGTTTCCCATAATTCATCTGGTAATTTACCCCTATGTATCAGACTCCAACTTTGGGACCAAAACCTCAAATTCACTTGTCCAACAAAAAACCTAATGTAATCATATATCTGATACTAAAAATATATCTCTATTTTACATGGCCTTAGTTTCAACATATGCCCTATGTTTAGAATTTCACCCCTGTGCATTAGTGCGAAACTGTGGAGCGGAACCAAAGTGTCTTGGCTATAGGCTTGATTGCGTCCCCTTCGGATTTTGCTTTTGGTTTTTCAACGTCACTCAACTACGAAAGCAGATGGAAGAATGCTAAATACCAAAACCTGCAGAAAGGATATGTACTTGAACACAAAACAATTAAAAGTATTGTTGAATCAAAGAATAAAAAAATATTTTAACAATATGCCTTGCTAATATTGATGAAATCGGTTTTCTTTTCAAGTTTGCTTTTTAAATACAACTATATGACACAACTTTGTTACGTATTATTAGGATGTCATCGCATTGTATTAGGTATTGCAGTCATAGTAGACCCGATTTGCTTTGCCTGGGCGATCGATCTTGCCCGGGTCTCCCCTAACTCTGAAGCAGAGAAGACATATAGGGATGCCCTTTAAAATTTGTGCCCACAAATTTCAATTCTGGACCCGTCTGTTAACAGATTGGACAAATCAGGCTTACACCCCAATCGGTTACCCTCGTCATCCATACCTTTGTCTGCAATGAAGACTGCAATGAATAGCAAACATAGATTTATACTGACCGTTATTCCCGAAATGCCAACTAGATCACACGCTTCTATTTTGAAGACCGGTGACGTTTGATCAAACCTCAGTGACGGCCTGTTTTCTCTTGTTAAAAAATTGAATAATTTTTATTTTTTTAAATTTTTGTTTCAGATATACTTGCTTACATAGACAATTAACATACAAAAGTACTCAATAGCTAGGTAGACACTGTAGGTACACACAAGCCTGAATATAAGCAGACTGTCATCTGCAAAATAAGGTCTCCCAAGTTCTCACGCTAAAATAGAAAGATGTACCTAGAGGATAACTTGGCCCACTGTAGGGGATAGCATCTGCAAATTCACCCTCTGGGCACCTTATTTTGCAAGTGACAGGTTTCTAATATTCAGGCTTGCACACACATGTATGAGTTGTTAAAATAGTAACTTGGAAATTTAGAGAAGAAATCTTTGGTGTCTTTCAGAGAATAAGTTTCATTTAATTACAGATTTGTGCAGTGATGAGGGGTATGTATTGCCGTTGACTCTACATTGTGATAGTGCTTTACTTGTGCAATGAAACACTCGTAGGCTGGGAGACATTTTCTCACTCGGCGGGAATAGACAAACATTTTGTAAAGAATTAAGCATAAATCTGTAATATCGTGGTCAATTCGAGTTTAACTTTGGCCACTTGAACCTAGTTTTATAGTTTGAGGCATATATCGATTGGGACGTTACATTTTTGTTTTAGTGTTCTGGTAACCTCAATAAGATTGTTCTTGAGATAGATCAGTTGTAAAATAAATGCAGGACTGTTTCCTTTGCTTTATTGCGAAAGGTACACGATTCTGTCTCTACCAATTTGATTTTATACAGCTTAGAATTGGTATATAAGCATCTATTTAAAAGTTTATATTGAAAGGATTGCAGGTATGTGTCGTCCAAAATTTTGGAGATATATTTATAGTATCAGATACATGATTACATTAGGAAAGAATTTGAAGTTTTGGTCACAAAGTTGAAATCTGATCCATAGGGGTAAACTACCAGAGGAATTATGGGAAACAGTAGCTTCGAAAAATTAACGATATTTTTAAAATCTCATTTCTACATGGAGTTGTTACGAGGCATGTAGCTAAAATGAGACGAAAACATATATTTTGTTCAGATTTTTGAAACAGTGGTGATATGCTCCAGGGTTAGGTAAGTGGTGGTGGTGGTGGGACAATTATGCGTTTTGAGGCTGCTGGGTGGCTGAAAATGACAGCTTTTCGGCATTTTTTCATGCAATTTTCCAGGTTGAAGCCTTGCATATGACAATAAATTATTTCACCCACATTCAGATTGTTTATTTCTACTTAGTCACATAGTGTTATATGTGTTTAGTGGATTTGGAAAATGTAGTACATGTTATGGGTCAGTTACCTAAGTTAAAGAATAGAGAGTGCATGGCATGTCAATTGTGGAGCAGAACCCTAACGTAAAGGTCATAATCGGCCAGCGCCATTTGTAAAAAAAGCCATTCACATTTGCAGGTTTTTGACTTTCCTTTTTTCGCCTAACAATGGATTGGGCCGTAGGCCTGAGGTGGGGTGGATATGGTCTTCCCATTGGTGGGGTTTCGATGGAGCCTTCGGATATGCCTGTGGCATATATCGACCTGCCCCGCCCCCCTAAAAAATTTATCCCCCAATAGGAAATCCTAGCTACACCCCTGGCCTCCAAACAATTGTTTTTTCTTAATCCAAATATTCAACAAACTCCTTTTTAAAGACCATTTTTTCAGGCACTTAATCTCATTGTGGGATGTACAACCCGGCAAAACCAATGTCAACGGTTCCTTCTTTCTGTGGTATAGGTCAGCCGAGAACTGGAATTTTGAAATGTTTTGTCATGAAAGAAGTAATAGTGAACATTTTGTAAAATATGCTAATGAATGTAACGTAAACTGAAGCAGACATCTTGATGCATGCTGGGATGAAAGTGTTTTTTTTTTTAACTCTGGTCGACAATACCAGTCAGTGAATTTATCTAGAGTGTGTTTGGTCCAGAAACTGCGAGAAAACCACTACAGCGACATTACAGTTTCAGGGATGGCCAGGTCTCCATTGTTTGATAAACCTCAGTGATAGTTTTCAGAGAACACCCTTCTTGTACAATGTAACTGGTACATTTAAATGGTTGAGTGCTAGAAGCCACTATCGGGGCTGTAAAAATGAAGGGTACCAGGAAAAGCCAACATTTTCCTTCCTCATGTCAAACATCAAACCACCAAAAATAATGTAGCCCTCATTCTTAAGTCCTTTTCAACATAAAGGTACTTGTACTGAGTTGAATACTGTCATAGAGAACATTACTGACTGAAATGACCCACCATACTTTCATACAATAACTCAACATGGCAGAGTTTGTTTACGCCAGTTTCATTAACATATTTTTAAAAGTTTTAAACATTGTTTCTTTGTGGCACAATATACAAATTTTTCAGGCCTCAGCTCATGTATGCCACAAAAGGACCGAGCGTTTATGTTGGTTTTATCGTGGTTGGAACTCACCATGGTGAGAATGAAAGCCTGGAGAGTTGTTGATATTTATTTGTATAGGCGGAAATCTTGTTAAGACAGAAAAAATGGATTGGGACCCCTCATTGAGCTGGCTTCACTAATGGGACATAAGCTTTTTTATGTAAAGAAAAGAAGAAAAGAAGAAAAAGTAGGTATTCAAGAATTTTGGGGCGATGGCGTCGTCTTCTATTCGTGTGAGGTAAAAGATTTAAAAAAAAAAACAAAACAAAAACCCATATTCACTCACGCTCGAAGAAAACATTTCTGTTCACATTACTATTTAACAATCATTTGAATATGGGAATTGATAGACCATTTATTTATTCGAATTGATAGACCTCACAACTTCTGTTCAACTCACCCATCCACCTATCTCGTTTGATTTTTTTAAACCGTACTCGACCTTTTTCCACATTTACCACAGTTCCCACCCACCACACCACTGTCCCATTTTTCCCTCTCTACATTTGACAATGTTTTGATGCCTTTGCTCCAACACTGCAAACAGTTTTGTTTCCTTATATGTTCTAACTGTATTAATTTACCATCACACTCGGTCATCCCCAGATCAAACTGGCACGAAGCCGTTATGCTCTCCCGTAAAGTGCGTTCTGAAGACCCGGACGAAGGGGTCGTGATAGCTGAAGACAAAGAACGCCCCGGTTAAGGCAATCGCCAGTTTAGAGGCATCCATCCAATACACTGCTTTGGCCGCAACTTGGGAGTAGACGGATGGTCGACCCGGCCCATTTTGGCCAAACAAGAGCCCCCCCCCCCCGAAAGGAAATCACGTTGGGGCGGGGGGGGGGTTGGAGGTCATTCAATCGGTCATTTCTTTCAATCAAGTCCCATCACTGTTGTTGTGTACTGACTTTTAATAAAATTATTAAATTTTAACGCATGCTTGGTTTTCTTGCACTGTCTGTGATGATTACAGTGGCAACTTCTACTGCAGTGTATTGTAACTCTCACACACGGACCAATCTGTCAGGGGCATGCTTTGGCCTCAACACTGGCTGAGTATAGTGCCCAAGTATGTGTAAATACCAGCAGCTCGATGGGTTCATTGCATAGCAGTAACTTTACCTCTTGTTGGACTCCGTGGTGGGAGGGACTTGGGGCAATGAGCTATTTATATTATTGCCATGGCAATCACAAAAGAAAACAAAACGAGGTTACGGTTGTAAAAATTCTTTCTCAGACTCTGAATCAGAACATGAAATGACGGAAAATAATTGGCCAATATTTTTAATGACCTGTGCAACAGACAAAGAGAAACGGGTAACAAATATCAAGCCCTTTGCTCTGGGGAAATTAAAGGTATAGCAGCGGTTGTTAGAAACGTCACAAAATTACGGCCGGGTGCTCTATTAGTTGAATGCCATTAGGAAATACTGCCAAATATATAGAAGTGAAAAGCTAGTAGATATAGAAGTGAATGTCTTTGCTCATAAAGTTTTCAATAGCAGTAAAGGTGTTGCCAGAACAAGGGAATTGCAGGGCATGACTGAAATCGAAACGAGGAAACGAGGACAGAATTAAAAACACACAAGGGGTAACCGGTGTAAAAAGAATGGACATTAAAAGAGCTGGTACAGTAATTTAAACCCAATACCTATATTATGACATTAAATTCATCACAACCACCTAAATCTATTCATGTTGAATTCACGTACAATCAAAGTGTATTTGTACATTCCAAATGCATTTCGATGCTTCGAATGCCAAAAATATAGTCAGGGGTAGATCAGTGCAGGGGTCAAATAATATGTTTTACATGTGGTCAGCAACATGAAATACTATGTACCTATCATATCAAATGTGTTAATTGTCAGGGCAATTACATGTCGGCATTGTCCAGTATGGAACAGAGAAGAAAACATTATACAAAAACTGAAATGTGAAAGACAAATAAGTTTCAAAGAGGCCAGAGAAATTGTTACATCAATGCTGGAATGAATGTTTGCTACACGACTGAAACAAAAATTACCATCAAAATCGATTGAATGTCAGACACCATGGACATGCCTCCGTGGCACAATTCCATTACTGCGGTCCTTTGCACCCCGATCACGTTGAACAAAAATCAAGCCAAACACAATCATTTTCTCAAACATCAGCCGAGGAAAAATCAAAACAAGATCCGAAATAGAACATGACAAAAAATAAAGGACGTAAAATAAGAATGAAAAATTAGCAAACTAAATCAAAACCAAAACCAGAACCTCAAACTATCAGTTAGAATCAGAGAAAGAAAAACAGAAGAGACCAGAAGAACAAAGAAAAAGAACAACAGAAACTCAACATAAATATCTAAAAAATGTTGTTACTAACAACGTGTTTGAAGGGGTGAATGGAATGGATATTGATGACTGCCTCATTGCCACGTTTTCCAATAAACTTCGACTTCCCTATCTAAAAGTTGCTAATAACACTAACAATATCGTCGCCTGGGTGCTAGAATGTCCGATGTCCCCTATGGGACATGGAACATTCTAGGACTCAGGCGAAGATATAATACATTGGAATTGCCGAGGTTTGAGAGCGAATGTTAACAAGCTGGGCATTCTTAGTCAAAAATATGCACCTGCTGCTTTTTTGCCTGCATGAGCCTCTCTTAAAGAATCCTGATAGTCAAAATCAATCAGCTTTTAAGAGATAAAAATATTCTTCATGTTCATGGAACGTCTATTTTGGTCGGAAACGACATTATTCGCAGATATGTACCTTTGCAATCAAATTTACAGGTTGTAGCGGCACGCCTAAATTTAGACAAGACGGCTGCATTATGTTAAATTTATGTGTCGTCAAATAAACCCCTTCAGCTGATTCATCTTGAACAACTGATTCACCAGCTCCCAACTGCATGCATACTGTTGAGTGATTTTAATGTTCATATCCCTTTTGGGGTGATTCCTGCAGCAAAGATGGCATGGAAGGCAAAACATCTGAAGAACTAATTTCAAAATATGACTTGTGTTAGTTCAATGATGAGTCAGATACTTATCTGCATCTCGCATCTAGTTCATACACTTCCATTGATCTCACATTAACCAACCCCATCTTCCTTGATTTGTATTAGAAGGTTGAAAGTGACTAATGTAGGAGTGGCCACTTTCCACTCTGTTGGAAGACGTAATTCCGGTGGATGATGAGAATCTGCCTTAGTGAAATTTAAAAAAGCAAACAGGGACACTTTCTCAACGCTTTGTTCTGAACGACTCACACTGCAAAATTTTCAAGAATGTTCTGACCAGCTGGAACATTTTACCATAGAATTCCTTGACATTGCAAACACAACCAATCCTAAAACCTAGGCAAATCTAAAACGTTTCACAAAACCATGGTTTGATAAAGATTGCAAGCTGGCTATAAAGAAACGCAAGAAAACAGAATGGGAATCGAGCTAGGACCAGACGACTTACAAAACAGAAAAAGAAAAGCTCTTGGGAAACTTATGTTTCGAAACGTACTCAATACACAGCCTTCAACAAACTTTGGAAGAGGTTTATAAAAGTAAAGGTAAAGAAACAAAATCAACTGCACAACAAGTGAAGATAACAGCACACTAATTACATCAAAAAAAAAGAAATATCTAACAAATTGGCCTCAACTCTTTCTAAGCATTCGTCGTCGTCGTCGTCGTCGTCGTCGTCGTCGTCTACAAATTGTAAAACAGAGTTCGTTAAAAGTAAAAAACGAAAGACAAAAGTTCAATTTTACCTCTCACAATTGAGAGCATTATAATGTACCTTCCTCTATAGAAGAGTTAAGTAACTCTGCACAAAGCAAAAGATACTGCAACTGGACCCAATGACATCCACTACCAAATTTTAAAACATCTGCCACAATCTTCACTTGGACTTTTATTATCCATTTTCAAAGAAATATGGGTGACTGGCCAGTTCAACCTTCTTGGCCTCAAGCAACTATAATTGCCATTCCAAAGCCTGATAATCCATGCAATTACAGACCTTTGCACCAACTAGTTGATGATCAATGACGATCAATGATCGACTTGTTTGGTTTCTGGAATCAAACAATCTATACTGATGAAGAAAAGAAATGCAAGTTCAGTTTTGGTGATGTGATTTTTTTATCCCAAGACCAAATGTAGTAAAATTTGACACATGGCTAGCTACGCATACTGTCTAAAGAGCCTTTGGTTAAAATTCAGTCAAGCATTACCACGTGCGACACTGCATACTTTGATTACTTTCAACAGATTTTTCGACAAAGCGTGCATTCGGGACACTCCCACATGCTATGGACTTTGAAACCATACCAAATCGAAGTGTTGAACACTACACATCGATTGCACAACATTTCATTTCAACTCGATTGAAAACCAAAATGCCACAAATGTCCGATAGGAGTAGAGCTGGTCTAATTATGCGGGGCCAATCGCAACGTCTCGTCGCCCAGCAATTTTGGGTCCACGAGTCAACAATAACTTATTTTAGTTGGGCGTTTCAGACCCATGAGCAGATTAGATGACTGTCCCCATGAGTTGACGTCCGCGCGTTACGTGGATACGTCAAAATAGAGGCATACGTCTCTCACATCTCTGTAACCGATTTCTGATGGGGACAGTGAGTCAGGTTGTGGGTGCTTGTTTTCACCGAGAACAGTTAGGAATAGGTTGCGGGAGTTCAATTTAAGGCCACGACATTCCTACGTTGGCCCGCAACTTACACCCAGGCAGTGACAGCGGCGATTGCAATGGCTATGGGCACATGCACCAAATCAGTTTCACTTGGCTCACCGGAGACGTGTGTTATTCACAGATGAGTCTCGGTTCACGCTTTACAGGTACAGGTCAAATGGCCGACAATGTTGCTATCGACATCGAGGTGAGCGATATTCTGACGCGTGCATTAAGGAAAACGACAGATTAGAGGGGTGGGGTCTGTTATGGTTGGGGGATTTCGCATGGTGTGAAAACACCTCTCATGGTCATTCGGGGCAGTCTTACAGCTGTAAGATATAGGGATCAGGTCCTCATGCCTCATGTCCTTCCACATATCCATGTGCATAACCTTACGATGCAGCAAGATAATGCGAGGCCCCCACGTTGCTACGGTTTGTCGTGATTTCCTCAACCAAAACGATGTCCCAGTTCTCGATTGGTCACCCAAAAGTCCAAATTTGTCCCCGATCGAACATTTGTGGGACGAGCTGAACAGGAGGGTCAGGAAGCGCATTAATGTACCAAACAACGTCGCTCATCTCACGCAAGCTCTTCTTTGGGAGTGGAATAACATCCCACAAAACACAATGAACAACTTGATGGGGTCAATGGAAAGGAGAGTTGGGGCAGCGACTGAAGCCCCGGGTAAGCACTCCCACTTTTTGATTCTGATCAGGAAATGGCGTTGGGTACCGACGTTTGAACGTTATCCATGCAACGTTCTGGAAGGTGGTCATTGCTCAACAATTACGTCGCCACAACCCCAGATGAAATCTTTTCACAAACAATCTTTTACAACAACCATATAAAAATCAACCACAAAACAATTTTCAACCAGCACTGGTGCAAGGTAGGTGTTTATTTTGTGAATGATTTATTAAATGAAAACAAACGTTTTTAGTCATATAATGAATTCGCCACAAAATATGATATCAAGACACCGTTTACTGTCTACCAAGGAGTAATAAACTCAATTCCAAGAGAATGGAAAGATATAATAAAACAATATAAAAGACACAAACGATTATAAACAAGAACGTTGAGAAACTTAAATATTGCTCAAAGTCTTGCAAGGCCTTTTATCCAACGTTTTTGGAGATGCCAGCAAGCAAAGTAAATGGAATGCCATTTTAGATATTAATCTTCAACCGGAGGACTGGGAATTGATATTATAAAAAGTCATTCCAAATTACAGATGATATTTATCTACAAACTTTACAGTATAAAATTTTACAGAGGATCTTATATACAAATCAGAAATTATATGAATGTAAGTTATCGGAAACAGAGCTTTCCACGTTCTGTGGCGAAACAAAAGAGACAGTCGTGCATCTCTTTTTTGACTGTTCCATTTCAAAAACAATTCTACTGAATCTGTCCCAACTTCTGAAGCAGAAATGCAATATTTCGTTTCAAGTAACTCCTGAATATGTTATTCTAGGTCAATGCGTTGAAGATAATGAAGTAGACATCTCGGTTGATACGGGCTATCTGTGTGCACTTCTGTACAAAAAATTTATCTATTCCTGTAGATTGAGAAAATGTCGACCAGTGATGAAAAATTATATCGATCAGTTGAAATATTACCGCAGTCTTGAACTGTTGCCCACCTATTCTTACACGGAAAAAATCGGTCGCAATGCGAGCAAGATGGACTGCATTGGGTGGCTTAATTCGGGATTGATTCGAGAACCAATTCCGAATTGTGTCATTGTGTTCAGTCCTTCCTGCCCAGACCGAAGCTAAGAAATATATAAAAAGTAATTCCCTTCTTCCTATTACATTGCGCGTAATAACAAGCGTAAGAAGAAATGTCACATATAGATATAACTCTCATACAATATGTAAAAAACTCTAAGATCTCCCGACTCCTTTACAGAAAATAAATGACTTTTTAAGTTACACAAAAAGCATTACTTCCTGTGCAACATATCTACTGTACTCATTTTTTCAAGATTAAGCAGTTCAGCCCTGTATATTGTTACCTATGTATACAAATATTTAAATATCTATGTACACAAGTTTGTATCTGAAATAAAAAAATATGAAAAACAAAAAAAAAATCCATGCAAACGCCGTCCGTGTTAAGACATCAAAACTTTGATCAGTAAAGAAGAAATAACATCAATATCCAAACAATGAAATAATCATCCATAACACATTTGAAATATTTATCACATAAAAAAACTTTTTTTCCGCTAGTATACACTTGCGAATGTTCAGTGTGGTTTCAGGAACCAGATAAGTACTGTGGATCATTTGGTCAGACATGAAACGTTTATACGTAATGCCTTCACCAGAAAATCACGTGGTCGCTATTTCTTTGATCTGGAGAAAGCTTACAGTACAGCGTGGATGTATGGGATTTTAAAAGATCTTAACATGAAGCTGAGAGGGCGTATGCCGATTTTTATAGAATATTTTTAAAGGATCAACAATTTCAGGTTCGTGTTGGGACTACGTTATTTGATCCCCACGACGGGAATTGGCGGTTCCTCATGGTAGTATTTTATCTGTTACCCTTTTCTCAGTGAAATTCAATAGCATCAAGGACCCAATTGAAAATATTGTAGACTCTTCGTTGTATCTTGATAATTTCTTCTTAATCTGCTATACCAGCAAGAACATGAATGCCGCTGTGCTTAAATAGAATTCAGAAATGGCCACAGGAAATGGTTTTAAGTTCTCAAAGGCCAAAACAAATTGTGTACATTTTTAGTCGAGTTTTGTTAACAACCAAAACCTACCTTAAACAAACATACTCCGATTTGACTAATATTTGCCATACAGGTCTTTTGGAATAATATCTTTAGCTAGTTCAAGTACTGGCCCGGACCGATTTTTTTTGTTACAGAATTATGGGCCTTAATTAGTCAAATTTTATGAATTTTGACATCGTTAGTGCAATAACTTGAACAAACTTTCTCCGATTTGACTGATATTTGCCATACAGGGGTGATATTCATAAAAAATCTAAGATTTCTACTTAAGCACGTGAATGGTTTTCTTTACCAAGCAATATACTTAAGACGTTATGCATAAACAAACTAAACTACCAGACACGTAGTACCGGTAAATGTATTTTAAAAGCCACAATACGTTGTCAACATGCCCAAGCTATAAGACTAAATAAAACTTATTCTTGTTTTTAATTCAGGTATATAGTGGGTCAATATTTTACCCACTGGACTAATGTCGTTTACACTCAAAAATTAAAAACTAAACCACGTTTATCGCACGAATGATCTATTATTCTCCCCCTGCAAATCACAATATGAGTCATTGCAGTGTAGTGTAATGCCCTATTTTAAATTCCAAAGTTTCCAGAACTCAGCGAGGACGGAATTCGAATATTTCACCATCAAGTCCTTAATCATCTGCCACCATTTCGACTGAGCTAACTGGCCTTTTAGAATTTACACAGATATGTTTAGAAAGTGTGTTACAGACCCAGGTTTGAATCTGCTCACCCCAGGTTTGAACCCCCTCCCCCTCTAAACTGACATCTAAACCTTGCGAATTTGTATAACCTTTATCAAGATTCCAAGGCTCACTGAATTGTAGTAGGTAAAGAGTGGGGAGGTGAAAGACCAATGGAAATGTTGAGTTTGATTAGGAATTTAGTTCAGTACAAATGCAATTTAATCTTCACTACGCCGTTTATCCCAAAAAGGCATGCCATTCCTAAATTTTAACGCCTTAAGGTTTGCTTTGGAAATGTTTGAAAATTATGTGCACATATGTATCGGGGAGAGGGCAAGTGGGAGAGGACTTGTAAGGCAACAATATATCAAAAAGAACCCTTATATAATATTACAGGGAATGTGTAAATTTAGGGAATCTGTAAGATAATAATTATAAAGATATCTACATATAAGAGAAAATTTAGGCATTAGTAACAGTCTTGAATTTCAGTCGGATATCATGAAGTTTCATACGTAACAAGTTCTCAATTTTGGCAGAGAAATCTGATCAAGTAAGGCAAGATTTAATTCTCAAACAAAATCAGATTTCGTTAAAATGCTTTTGATTAATAGATTTTGGGGAGGGGTATTTTGTCTTATTGATATGTCAAATATACAAAAGGTCCATTGAAATCCAGTGGTTCTGAACCATTCATAAATAATTATTTTGCACTACATATGAATGAGTACTAAATTTTGAACAAATATTAGATCATATTTAACATCTTTTTCATTACTGACACATCAGACTTTTTCTTAGGGCCAGGCTTACTTGATGTAGATGCTGATTTGCTTGGTAGTCTCGTGTGTCTCAGGATTCAATAACAATTTCGGATTATTGTTCAAGTCAGTGATATTGAAATCTTTTTCTTAACACTTCATACATGGGGCTGTTAATAATGAAGTGAATTGTGACTACAAATATTACATAACCTATTATTGGCATTTGTGATTAGAAAGGTATACTTCCCTGTTTCTATATGTAATGCATGGGCACTAATTCCCATTTTGGTTAATTCCTTTCGACATTTTTTTGATAAGTTGAATTCTAAATATCGTTTAGACTCTGTATCATTGCATATAAGTCCAAAGAATCGTCATTTACCTAACTGATATTCCTTCAGTCTAGACAGTTTTGGGGGCACCTAATTTTTGTACTCAAATTGGAGTACTGATTTAAATGAGGATTTATTACAACTGGATATTTTACATTTGATGAATTTCTCTATCTTTTCCAACGTTCTCATCCACGAATATTTCTTGAATTTATAATTTTCATCTTCCTTAGAAGCTTCTATCAATAAAGAATTCTGGGGTTTGAATCCAGATTTCTCTAAAGTTCGGACTCTATTTTGATATCTGAATATCAAATTGTAGACTTTCAATGATATGGGATTTAAACCTAGTTCTTTGTATACTGCTACATTTGTAGCCTTACTATGAACACCCAGTATATGCTTGAGTATGGAAGAGTATATCTTTTCACGGATCTGGCAAAAAAATAATTTGGAAAGGGTTCATGTTAACTGAGCAGTCGACAAACCACATTTCTGCTGCGCATATAGCTGTTGGGACCATCAATGAGTCAACAAGTTTCAACCAAGTTTTCATAGATAGTTTAGGGTGGTCTTTACGATTAGTTTTTTTTTTTTTTTTTTTTTTTTTTTTGCATAATAAGCCTTTCGTGCTTTGTCAGCTAAACTTTTGCCTGGTATGGACAAGTCTCCACTTTTATGGAAAAGGATACCCAGATATTTCTATTCAGTCACATTCTCAATTCGACGTGGGCCATAATACAAATTCAGATGTTTCGTTCGAGAAAATTATTGTTTTTGTCTTGGCAATGTTCACATTAAGATTCCAATGGGAGTAGAAGTTTTGAAGGAAGTTCAAACAATTCTGTAGACCCTCAGCTGTTTCAGATACCAGTACCAGATCATCTGCAAAAAGAAGGTGCTTTAATTTGATTGCATTTTAAGTAGCTGAACAATGTGAGTCGTTACATAGATAATTTCTGATTAGTCAATATAAATATGTCAAACAGAGTATGACTGAAGTTGTTCCCTTGTTTCACTCCTATGTTAGCCAGAAAAGGTTAACTGAATCCATTATTTATTTATTTATTGGTGTTTAAGGTCACATATCTCTGCACAATGGCTAACCATGACCGTGACAGTTTTACGGGTGGAGGAAGCCGGAGTACCCGGAGTGAACCACCGAGCAACTGTCAGCTCCCCAACATACCAACTCCACACAAGCAGGGTTAGCATTGGTTGAAGACAGGTGCATCATCGACGTACAGTACGCCTTAGTACACAACGTCACCGTGCCCCCACGTGAGCAATGGGGGTGAAGTGTCTTGCCCAAGGACACAGCGTGGTTGCCGCAGGTGGGATTCGAACCGAGGACCTCTCGGCTTGCACCCTGCGCCTCTTCCAACTGAGCCACCGCGCCCCCAACTGAATCCATTTGGCGATTACATGAGTAGTAAGTATTGAATACATATTATTTAGAAGATCATAGAATTTCCCGCTAATTTCTATTGTTTTTAGTTATTGAAAGAGAGGAGGTCTTCTTATGCTATCAAAAGCTTTTTTTTTTAAATTTACAAAAAAGCATACATATCTTCTTATTTTTCTTTACCTACTCATTAATAAGAGATTTAAGTACAAAAACATGATCACTTGTTCTGCAGTCCTGCCTGAACCCGGTCTGCTTTTTTGGAAAAATGTTTTCATCAAGGAATTCACCGAGTCGTCTTTGCAATATGTTCGTAAATAGTTTTCCAAGACAGCTTGAAATACTGATTCCTCTATAGTTATTACAATCATTAGGGTCACCTGACTTATATACTGATGTTAATAGTGACAGATTCCAATTACTTTGAAAATTTCAACAATTAAGTATTTTATTCGAAAGCTTCAATAATGTCAATACCAATATCTCTGATCCATGTTTTATAAACTCGTTTATGATGAGATCATTGCCTTTGGCTTTTTTGTTTTTCAGTCTATGTATTTTTTCTGATTTCTGCACAGGGAAAAGGTTTGTTCAAACATGATCTTTGTGTGTCTGCAGTTTCATTGAGTATTGAGAATACCTGTACTGTCATTTTTATCAGAACATAGTAGTCTCTTGTAATGTTCCACGATGTCTTTGTCATCTTGTGGGGGTGATGGGCATTGCAGTTTCATATATTTTCTTGAAAAGTTTTCCAAAATTCTTTACTATCCCTATTGTCAACACTATTTACTTGATGTGTGAATGACTCAATCAATTCCCGTTTTAATTTCAGCTGACTATACCTTTTTCTTGTACTGCAGAAAATTTCACAAATGTCAGAATTTGGGCAGACGAGTAATTTTCTAGCTAATGATTTCAGCTCTCTCCTGGGGACCAGCAGTCATTTCTTTTTTATTTTCGTCTCATACTCACTGATTTCTTCCTGCCATTTCCTTTACATTGATATTTCCTTCATTTATTCTATCGACAAGGCCATTAATATCATGATTTTCTGGGCCATCTAGGTCTATGTTAATTTCCTTTAAAGCTGTTGGATTGTTGTAACTGAATAATTCATTCACAAAAGATTGGGCATTTTCATCTTCCCATGAAAATTTTCCAAATGAGTCACATGACTTCAAAGAAGGGTTTTTATATAGATCTCGCTTGAAATTGATCATAACCTCGATAAATGAGTGATCAGAAAATTCATTTTGTGGGTGTACAATAAAATGTTAAACCTTGTGAAAAGGTGGAACAGAGGTTATTTTATAATCTACAGTACTTTGGCCAAATGTACTGCAAAATATCATGTATTCCATGGAGTCCCCTAAAAATCTGCCATTAAGAATTCTCATCTGCATATCTCTATTGCATTTGTGAGTAGTTCCTCATGACAGTTTGATTGAGTATCAAGTTGTTCTCTGTGGAATTGAGTGTCAGCATGTGGTTATCGGGCATAAAGATATTTCCTGCTTCACAAAATAATCTAATCCACCGGTACTGTCTTCAGCATTTTCTATATTTGCATACGGAATTACAAAGTAAAATCTTACTACCAGATAATTGGAAGTAGATTCCTGTAACTTGAACCACGTGACATTTTCACCTTGCTTTAGGTTCACAATACATTATCACCTCCCCCCCCCCCCCCCCCGATCTTATTCCCTTTTTTTGGCCTTCATATTGAAAGGTAATGAAAAATGATCAACATTTGATGGAGACTCATTGGTCATGCCCCCATTAAAATATGTATATTCCAACATCCAATGTTCAGCATAATACCATTCCAAGAATTGACAGACTAGGGTAAGGGAAAGAACAACATGTAAATACAATTGAGTTATAGCACTGTATCCACATTTGTATGTGTATACATACATGTGTACACCAACATCCATGTGTAAGTACTATGAATACTGGAACACTTGTCATTGAAATGCACTAATACCTACTACATTTGACTATTAATTATGACATGTATTAAAAGATAGATTTGAGGTCATCAGAATTCTGATTAAATTTAAGAATGAAGTTGGTAGTTGGAAGTAGTATGTTGCAATGTTTTATGCAAGTTTACAAGTTTTGTTGGAAACACATTCACTGGCAGTAATGAAACATTATAAGTAATTGATGAAAGATTAAAAGCTTGATGAATGTGCAAGTATGTAGAGAGTTTGATATGCATAACTTAGATATTACTGCTGTGATGACATATTCCCATATTTTTATCATCAAACAAGTGATAGGTATAACTGTTGTTGGATGACAAATTAGTGTGGAATGTTTTTTTTTCAACAGCTGAATGATAGACTTGATTGGCGATCAAGCATACATGATAAAAATAGGTATGATTAAATTATATGAATGATTCAATTCAATTTAAACTTGAACATCATGTGGTTGATTTTCAGCTTATGGGAATTATGATGATAGGTTGAAGTGAACTTACCTATTGATGAATGGTGAGTTTGATTCTTGATGATTGGCAAATGAATGTGGATAGTTACATCAAGTTTTATGTGAGATGAATATAAGTTATCTCCGCCAACGTGTATGTTATATGGAGATTTAATACCTGGATGTCGATTTTTAAACACTGAGCCACAGGCGTGTTTAAATGAGACATCCAGGTATTAAATCTCCGTATACCATACATGTTGGCGGAGATAACGTTTTTTTCCCGTTTGAAACACAATACAAGCATAGTGGAAATAAATTTGTGGACGCATTTCTCAGCTCCACAATCACTTGGACCAATTTCGTGATAATTATTTTGTTTTCATAATTGCAGAAGACACCAGATAGAGTTACATCCCATGGGTCATTATGGAAACGAGTAAATAGTATTTTGTTGACATATCGTACCCTGAGTACCAATGTGTTCTATGTGCCTACTGGGACAAATTATTTGCTCTTATTTTATTTTTATGATTGAAATGTCGGAAATCTGATGATATTTGTGAATATTTTCGGGTTTTTTGGTTCGATTTTTATTTCGAGGTGAGCAAAATCGGAAATCTTTTGTTTAAACCATATACCCCCGAGGTTTCACGTGCGCTTATACCCTGGATGTTGCACGCTCTCGTATACCTTGGATGTTGTGTGCATCCTTTGCCATGGCTATTTGTCCAAGGCATTCTGACCAATCAAAAGACTGAATTGATCGAGATATAGGGACAACTGTTGTTGGATGACAAATTAGTGTGGAATGCAGTTTTTCCAATAGATGAATTATAGACTTGATTGGCGATCAAACATCCACGGTGAAAATAGGTTTATTAAATTTTATGAATGATTCAATGGAATATAAACTTGAACATCATGTGGTTGATTTTCAGCTTATGAGAATTATGATGATAGGTTGAAGTGAACTTTCCTATTGATGAATGATGAGTTTGATTCTTGATGATTGATAGATGAATGTAGATAGTTACATCAAGTTTTAAGTGAAATGAAGATGATATATCCTGAAATGAGAGAGAAATGATATGATGATGTTTTAATAATATTACTATTGAAGATAATTGTTGAATTAAGCTGTCTATTTCGCTAATATGGAAAATGTGTCTAGACTCCTTCCTAAATTGGTAGTTTATCATTACGAATTTACCCCTTTGCCCAACGTAACGACCAAAACTGGCCAGCACTATTCTCAAAAATCGCCAATTAATTTTCATTATTTTTTTCATTTTTTGTCTCAAAAACATAGGTTATGACCCCTCATTGGAACGATCTTGTTCCAATGAGGGGTCATATCCTATGTTTGTGAGACAAAAAATGAAACAAATTAGTTATTCAAGAATTTTTTTGTGCAAGTGTCATCTTCTTTTCATGTTAGGTAAAGGGTTAACTAACATCTAAATTGCTAGGTGCTAGATATTCACAATGTGCATTTCAAATACCAGGATCAACAGTTCTATATTTGGAGATGTATGAACGAGAGTAACAAAAAGACTAATCATAAATTAGATAATATGAATGGATTTGAAGATTAGTAGTTGTTAACACCTGGAGACAACAGTTGCTACTAAGAGGAATTGAAATTATTAAACCCATTCAAAAGATTCATCAGTTCATAATTGAAGCCATTTCTGAAAGTGTTCCTATTGACATTGTTATGATGAATTTTATTACGTGGAGCCTTTCTGTATAGTGGTTTGCTCTGATTGTGAGTGAAGCCCATTTGCTTTGGTTTATTTTGAGGCTCAGTTTTATTGTATATATTATAGTCTTTCATTCTCATATTCGGATTGAGATGCTGTTTGATAATTGCTACAAGTGAGGCTCAGTTTCATTGTACATATTGTAACGGGTAGGTAGTCCCTAGGGTAACCTATCCTAAACCATTGGGAAATTGAAGGTGAAAATGGGGAGACAAAGAGCTGGGAGACTTGAGAGTGAGATATGTATAGCAGCATGGCTGCCTTAAAGGATAGGAGACTGTAGTAAATTATATATCAACTTTTATTTTCTTTCTATATACAGCTCTCATTTGTCCCATATACTATCTTTTCAACAATAAATTAATGTGTGTATGTAGAATGATTATATACGGCTAATTTTACTTAATTAGGTCTGGTAAAGCCCGAGAGGGGGTTACACTTCCTGTATTTATAACCTATACATGAATAGGATTGACTGGCCTCAGTTGTCTGATGATTCAATACTGATCACTTGTCTGGCCTGCCATCTGCAAAACCAAACCTGCTATCAGTACTAAATCGCCCAAAAATCAACTGACCAATACAAATGGTAAGGCAAGGGGTTAATTCCCTGACAAAATTTGTAATGGGAAATATTGTTTCCTGAATCCTAGATTTTTGACTTCCCTTATAATATGAACTAGTTTCTCACTGGACCAAGTAGGAGTAACCCACTTAGAATTTACTAGTAGAAACCTTTACATGGAGCTGGGTCTTGGCTTAAGGCAAAATATTTCCACAGTCTATTTCTGTGTTATAAGTATAAAGGCAATTACTCATCACTTCATTACATTTCGAAATGGATAAATTACTATGACTATTTTGTATAAATATTTCCTTTCAATAATATTCCAAAATAATATTCATTTAACTTTGTTTCATTATTTTTATACAATGATTACTGAATTAACAAGTCATTGTGACCGGCCGTCTGTATTGACTGTTTACATTGGGTCAGAATGAGCTCTTGAAGACTTCATTCTAGCCCTATGAAACAATCCCTTAAAATCCATTTAGGCTTCTTAATAAATGAAGCCAGGTGACAAAATAGTCATACTGCTAATTTTTCTATCCAGAATAAGCATCTTTGTTAAATATTTAGAGAGCTGTGTGAGCGTTTCAGATGTGTTGTTGCAGCTAGAAGTAACCCGGCATTCCAAGCAATGATCAACGTCTGCGCGTCTTTTTATAGTAGGGAAAATCCACAACGTTGGGTGTGGATCACGTGATATAGTCTCATACTCAACACAGTTTTCTAAACGCAAATCTTGCAGCATTTGCATTCAAATAGGAATGCAATTCCCAAAACATATGCAACATTATTTTTAAGCATCACCACGCAACAAATTCACGGTTATTTGGTTTAATAAGCCAGCTTGCTGTAAATGGGTCAATACTTCGTGGGTACAATTTCAAGAATAGCGTTCAGAAACTGGGATGGAGGAAAGACTAAATGCGTTTGCACGGAGTTCGAATTTTAAACTGCAAGCATGTTTCTCGACAAACAATGAGAATATTTACGGCCTAAAATTGCTATTCTTGCAAAGGATAATTCCCAATTCGGATATAAATGGATTAATTTATGCAGGATGTGATACTAGGAATTTGTTGCGAGGTGAGTTCTTTCATGTCAAAGTGATTTATACGGATAATTTCATTCCGATGTACAGACGCCAATTTGACCTACATTGTCGGGTTATACATGTCTGCGAAATACAGGTTGCCAATTGCAACATAAATAAAACTGGTTTGTCGCTGTTTCTAGAGTGCCGTTCAGAAGATTCGAGCGCCGCTTATAAAAACGAAAGCCAACAGCTAAGGCGATTTCGTCACACTACCCTCCGGCGAAGGTGTTCAGGGTCCTCATGAACACAAATCACTACCGGCCAACGGTGTAGGTTGACAAAAAGGGTAAGTTTTTTTTTATGCCAAGACATCTTGTACCGATTCCAAAATACAGGTCAAAGGGAAATTATGTTGAAATTTTGTTTTCACCTCGAAGTGCAATCGTCCCATTGATGATATAAGTATACCAGTAAGTACAACAATTGCATATTTACTGCAATTTACATATAAACACAAGTGAAATTTTGTTTCACCTTCTTAAATTGATATTCCAGTCCCATTTAGCCATGGCAATGTGCACTGCTGCATTCCCATTTACAAATGCACTAACCCATCAATAAAAGGGAGGCTACCTTTTCTTTTAAGTGGGAGACATTTCCTCTTGTTACAGCCAAATTGATTCTGTTTAAGTCATGAGAATGGTGAACAAAGCTCTCCATTGTCAGGACCAAAAGTGAATAAATTTAGTTTGATACCAGCCAATATGAAAGTAAAAATTTTTTTTTAAATAATGTTTAAAACACTTTTTTTTTCTCTTTCTTTTCTTGTCTTTTTGGTTTGGTGTTGCTATCAATACTGATGGCTGCGTCGATGTCTGTGATATGGTTTTGCAGAATGTGGTCTGGTTCTGTTCTCCTTTGATACAAATGACTTAAGTGGGGGTCTGATATGTTCTGTGACAGACTCTGTGGAATTGTGCTGCTTCTCCCGAGAGTGTGTTTGGAGCAATGTTTTTTTTAGTCACCTAATGGCTTTGGTATTATCCACCACTTGCTTTGTCAATTCTTCTAGTTGCTTGCCCATGGATGTCATTTGGTTGGTGAAATTGTTAACATTTTCTGCCATTGACTCTATTCCAGCTTGGTAGGTCGAAAGTTGTGTAGAGCTCATTTCTAATGTTTTTGTCATCAGAGCCACGGTTGAACAAAATTTGGTTAAAACTTCTGACACTTTCTCCATTTCACATTTACTTATATTTGTTACAGTTCTCTGTTCAGGAACACAGTCAACCCAACTCACAATACTCATTGGATTCATTACATTGGATCGTATCGGGGACATTGTGGTAATTCGTTCTCCTGTTTGATCTTTTGGTGTCTACAGTACTTCCAAAGCCCTCTAAACCTACCTTTAGGTCATTACAGCAGACTATGGTTACAATTACTAAAATATTTGGTAATCTGCTATCCCGTTGTAGTCAGGAATTTTAGTGGATGCAAGCCACGCTTCGTACTGACTATTTGTAACTCGTCGGTCGGCAGACCTGAAACTTTAGCCTCCATCTTGACCACTTCGAAGCCGAGTCAAGGATGATGAATCTTTCATCTCAGTTTGCCAAATATGGAATGTAAACAGAACCATGCGTTCCACAGCACGCCCACTTCCATATTTGGTACCAAAACAAGACCAAAAGCCGTATAAAACATTTTGATCAACTGTCACTGCTTGTTTTTCGGATTTACCATCGATCATCACGGAATAAAGACAGATGAGCGGTTATTACAAGAATAAGAGAAGAAAGAAGAGAGAAAGGTACCTATGTTTGACCGGCGTAAATGGGGTCAACAGTGTTGTATCTATTAATAACCGAACCATGGGATCGTTGTGGATTGGAGACCGCCGGGTGAATAAATTATTACAATTCGTTCACGACCGCCCATTTTTCTCACGCCATTCATAACTTTACGCCAATGTTTACATAGTAATTGTATAGTATTCGTTGGGAATACCGGCATCCGACCATCTTTTTAAACAGTACTGTAGTAGTCGGGGGCTTCGTATTTATTAAATAAGTACGTTGAGTTGGGATTCCGTATTGGCACGATGTTGATTAGTATATAATAATTGAAATAGTGGGGAACATTTGCAGAAGTATATTTTTACATTAGAAAACTGCCATTGGCATTGTGCATCATTGTAAATAAACCAAACATCATCAGTTTAATTGTTCTCAGATTATGTCTCCAGTCTGTTTAGCCCAACTACTCCTCATTTAAACCTCAGTATACGTTATTCACGCCTTTTGGGGGATTATAATTATTTGCTTGTACTATTACCGACTCGCGTTCCCCACTTGTAATGCCATCATCTCAACGGGCAGAGATAGTTAACCCTATTTTCTACAGCTTGCCCATATTCAGACACCATTACCATTTATTATTTGTGTGTAAGACAAACCCATAGTGTAGGATGGCTGCTACCAGGCCCAGTGATACAGCAAGTGACTGATCACCTCTTGCTAAGAATATAAGTAGTCTGGTACCAGGTCTGCTTACTTCCAGGACATACTGCGACCAGGTTGTCCTTTTTCACCAGACAATTGCAGGGATATTCCAGGGAATAATTGCAATAACCAGCAGTTAGTTTATTCCACTGAACCGTGACCAGGTACAGTCCGGACACACAAACCAGCTACCATTGGAGCATACTGGACTGTGACCATGTACAGTGATCACCTCCAGTAAGGCTAGGTGTATGAACTAGTAATATAGTTAACTATCTGAGCTCGTGAGATCACCCCTTTCCAGTTCTTCACTCTACCATAGTACACATTACAAATTTGGTGGCACAGGGTGGGATCAAAATAAATTAGTTGCGGAAAATTTCAATTAGCTGAAAAATAATAAATAATTATAATGCGTAGATCATTCTGAGTAATGGGTGTAAATTCCCAAATCGATGGCAAATTCGAACTCCAAACTGAGCAGCAATTTGATTCTGATATGTCAGGGCGGTCCTCAGAAAGTGAAAACCATCTGGACCAAATAAGTGAGGCTGAACAGACCCATGATTTGGCTCCACAAGACACAGACTACAAAGTTGGTGTATTGGAGGTAGAATTTAATAAATTGCGAGGATCAGTTGATGCAATGAGCAGCACTATGCATCAGATACTGGAGAAGATTAATTCAATGGCTACAGCCACTAAACCAGGAAATCACAATTAGAATACTCGCCTTAATAATAACCATCTGGAGGGAGATGTCATAATTAACGGTATTAACCATGCAGAAGACCATGGGAATGAAAGGATGATGTTTAACCACCAGAACCAAGCAAATGTGGGTTATACTAAGCCAGAATTCTACAGTGGAAAAGGAAGCTGGACAGATTATATAATGCATTTCAAGATGGTCAATGAATTGAACATGTGGGCAGATTCCACCAAAACTATGAAGTTAGCAGCCTGTTTGAATGGGCTACCAGAAATGTGTTGACAAACCTTAGATATGATCAGTTAGCTGATTTTAAGCAAATAGTTATCACATTAACAGAAAGATTTGAGCTGGCCAATCAGTGTGAAATGTATCATGCTCGGATCAATGCTAGGATTAATAGGAAAGACGAGCCACTCCCTGAATTAGTTCAGGACATTAAGCGTTTGGTGAGCCTAGCATATCCCACTGCATCGGATGAAGTAAGAGACAGCTTGGCTTATAAATGCTTTTGAGATGCCCTGAATGACCAAGATTTGGAATGGGCCATATGTCAGAACTCATCGGAGAAAATTAATGATGCATTACGGCTTGCCTTAAAATATGAAGCTTTCAAAGCTAGCTGATCCAGGAAAGATGGGTTAGCCAGAAAGTATAATGTCAGGGGTACTGGCATAGCCATTAATGACGAAGAAATGGATTACGAGTGGGCCATGCCTTTAAACAATGTAGCAAGCCAAGAGGGTGAACTGAAAAGGACAAGAAAAGGTTTCAAGTGCCATTACTGCAGCTGTCCAGGGCATTATATTAAAGATTGCAGAAAATTCAAGAGGGACCTGGCTAGAGTCAATGCAGACAAGGCCGAGGATACTATTCGACCAGGGTTCAGCAGAAAGACAAGTCATCAGCAGGAAAAGTGTTAGAAGCTGGATCAGAGGGTCACGATTCGGCATCTGTTTTTGATAAAGGACCCAATGTGTTTAAATTTAGAGCTATGTATAACGAGGGATTGTATACAAAATGCTCATTAATGGGGAAAGACGTTAACTGTTTAGTGGACAATGGTGCTTCCATCTCGGTAATTCACAGTAAAACATATTTCCAGCTCCCTGAAAGCAATCATCCAAAAATGACGACGACAACAGCAAGATTACGGATGGCCAATGGGGAGCTGGTCATGCCAGATGGCGTAGCAGCCATTCCACTGAATATAAATGGCTGCATATTAAATGTAACCATGGTAGTTGCCGATATAGAGTCAACAGTTATTTTGGGTTATGACTTCCTGAGGAAGTATAAATGTGAAATCAATCTTGGAAAGACCACAATAAGTTTGGATGGGAAAGCTGTACGATGTCACTTGGAAAGCCAAATGCCAACAGTGTATCGCCTGGTGCTCTCAGAAAATGTAACCGTACGAGCGACAAGTGAGATGATTTTACCTACCACAATAGGAGGGGATCTGCCATTCAGTAACACAATAATGGTTGAGGCGGGGAGCACGAAGCTGAACGAGAGGGGTTTGCTATTAGCGAGGTCAATCATTGACCCCAACATGAAAGATATCCCACTCAGAGTGGTAAACCTAGGCGATGCTCCACAGATCCTATACAAGCAAACACATGCTGCAATTGGTCAAAGGATTAAGCCGAGAGATATCTACAACGAAAATGGTCCAGAGTTGGCATGTAATGAAGTTCGTACAGATGGTGGTGCAGAAAGAAAGTTTCAGCAAAACCAATTACCAGACCATGTTAAACCACTGATTGAAGGCATTGATCATGATCTCAGCCGAGAAGAGCACAAAAGGATAACTGACCTGCTGTGGAAGAATGCTGATGTGTTCGCAAAATCAAAGACTGATCTGGGTGAAACAAACATTATCACACATGACATAAAGACCGGAAATGCCCGGCCTATCAAGCAACCTCCAAGACGCATTCCTATAAATCAGAGGGCAGAAGCTCAGGCCGAAATAGACAAAATGCTAAAAGCAGAAGTAATTACACCTTCAAAGTCTCCTTGGGCCTCCCCGGTAGTGTTTGTCTGCAAGAAAGATAAATCTTTGAGATTTTGTATAGATTATAGAAAACTAAATGAAGTAACGATTAAGGACTCATACCCGCTCCCCAGGGTCGACGACTCCTTGGATGTATTAAGGGGATCCAAGTTGTTTTCCACTTTAGACTTACAGAGTGGATATTGGCAGTTGGGCGTGGATGCCAAAGACCAGGAGAAAACAGCTGTAGTTACTTCCAGTGGCCTGTATGAATTTAAAGGATGGCTTTCGGATTATGCAATGTGAGTTCCACATTTCAGCGACTAATGGAACGCATTTTGGCTGGAGTGCAATGGCAGACCTGTATCCTGTACATCGACGATATTATTTGTTTCTCGGAATCCACTGAAGATCATGTCTCACGTTTAGATGAGATTCTTGACAGGCTTAGAAAAGCAGGCTTAAAATTAAGTACCAAAAATGTCACATCTTTCAATCGAAGGTCTTCTTTCTGGGACATGTAGTGTCAGAGCGAGGGATCGAACCCAACCCAGATAAAGTAGCGGCAGTCAAAACCTGGCCAATACCAAGGAATGTCAAGGATGTAAGAAGTTTCCTCAGGATGTGCAGTTACTACCGGAGGTTTATAATGAACTTCGCAAAAATAGCAAAACCTTTGCATAAGTTGACGGAGAAAGCGAACGGTTTTATATGGACAACAGAATGTCAAGAATCCTTTGAAAAACTTAAATCTGCGTTGATCTCCAGCAAAATTTTAACCTATCCCAACATGGAGAAGCCATTTGTGCTAGACACTGATGCCAGTGGTGTTGGGTTAGGAGCTGTGTTGTCACAACAGGGTGAAGATGGAGAGCGAGTTATAGCCTACTTTAGCAGGACTTTATCGAAGCCTGAAAGAAATTATTGCATCACTCGTAAGGAGTTCCTGGCTGTAGTGGCAGCCATGAAGCATTTCCACCACTACCTGTATGGCTCTGAGTTTGTGGTAAGAACGGATCATGTGGCCCTCAATTTGCTCCGGCAGTTCAAAAACCCAGAAGGCCAATTGGCTAGATGGATAGAGGTGTTAGACACTTATAATTTTCGCATTCAACACAGAGCAGGACGAATGCATGGCAATGCCGATGGTTTTTTCGAGAAGGCCATGCATTGGCTGTGGGCACTGTCAAAGACGAGAGAATGGAATAACAAAAGTGGAAGAAGTCGAGACTGGTGAAGTGTGTAAAATAAAAATTCAAGACCAACAAGAACCGGAGGAAATAGAAGAAAATTTGGAAACTGTCAAACGGGCCGAGGCTCAGACCCTGGGAGAGATATGAGCTGCTCAGTTAAACGATGAAGAAATCGGGAGATTGTGAGGCTGAAAGAGGCCAACAACAAAGACCCCAAATGGGAAGTCATATCCCATTTTTCGATGGAAAAGAAAGCCTACTTGGCACAATGGAATCGACTAGTAATAGTCAATGGTGTTCTGTATAGGGAATTCTAAACAATGACGTCCGAAGAAAGGACATTGCAGTTAGTACTTCCAAGATGTTTTAGGATGGAAGTGCTACTCATGTTGCAAGACCATGCAGTGGTTGGTCACTTGGGAATGAATCGAACTTTGGCCAGAGTACGTTCTCGCTGTTATTGGTTCAAGCTGCATACAGCAGTAGAGAGATTCATCCTGAGGTGTCGGGAGTGTCAAGCCCGTAGAAAACCTCAGAGGAGTGATAGGGCTCAGTTAGTCTTATACAGGGTTGGAAATCCCATGGAGAGGGTAGCCCTCGACATCATGGAACCGTTGCCTAAGACTGAAGAAGGCAACAAATACGTTTTAGTAATATCGGACTACTTCACCAAATGGGCTGAAGCTTATCCGATGAAAGACCAAACAGAAGAGACTGTTACAAGTTTGCTGATGAAAGAGTTTATCTGCAGGTATGGGGTGCCTATGCAGATACACTCAGACCAGGGACATCAATTTGAGTCCGAAATTTTCAAGGGACTATGCAAGACCCTACAGATTGATAAAACCAGGACCACCCCTTACCATCCAAGCAGTGATGGGCTGATAGAGAGACTCAACAGGACCGAGTAAAGTGATCTCAAGAAGTCAAAAAGATTGGGACAGCTATTTCCCTTTGATTATGATGGCTTATCGGTCGTCAGTTCATGAATGCACAGGATTCTCACCAACACTGATGGTGCTGTGGAGAGAAGTGATGTTACCAGTTGACCTTATTTATGGAAAACCTAAAGGGGCCGATGCTGAGAAAGAGTCAATAGCCTCTTACATAGAAGATCTAGAAGCCAAATTAGAAAAAGTTCATAAAATTGCGAGGGAAAAGATGCACAAGGCCAGTGTGAGACAAAAACGCTACTACGATGTGACGTCAAAAAGGGTAACCTTTGATGTGGGAGATGCTGTATGGGTAAATAAGCAGAGAAGGCGGAAGGGAAAGTCTTTCAAGTTACAATTATTTTGGGATGGACCATACAGAATAATTAAGAAGTTTAATGACCTAGTGTACAAGGTACAGAAGGGACCAAAAACCACCCCAACAATTTTGGCTGAAACGGTACCATGGTAGAGTGACCAGATGGTTTAACCCTGATCGGCAATTCGTTGGGAATATCGGCGTCCGGCCGTCTTTTTAAACAGTACTGTAGTAGTCGGGGGCTTTGCATTTATTAAATAAGTACATTGAGTTGGGATTCCGTATTGGCACGAAGTTGATTAGTATATAATAACTGAAATAGCGAGGAAAATTTGCAGAAGTATATTTGTACATTAGAAAACTGCCATTGGCATTGTGCATCATTGTAAATAAACCAAACATCATCAGTTTAATTGTTCTCAGATTATGTCTCCAGTCTGTTTAGCCCAACTACTCCTCATTTAAACCCCGGTATACGTTATTCACGCCTTTTGGGGGGATTATAATTATTTGCTTGTACTATTACCGACTCGCATTCCCCACTTGTAACGCCAAGATCTCAACATGCAGAGATAGTTAACCCTATTTCCTACAGCTTGCCCATATACAGACACCATTACCATTTATTATTTGTGTGTAAGACAAACCCATAGCGTAGGATGGCTGCTACCAGGCCCAGTGATACAGCAAGTGACTGATCACCTTTTGCTAAGAATATAAGTAGTCTGGTACCAGGTCTGCTTACTTCCAGGACATACTGCGACCAGGTTGTCCTTTTTCACCAGACAATTGCAGGGATATTCCAGGGAATAATTGCAATAATCAGCAGTTATTTTATTCCACTGAACCGTGACCAGGTTCAGTCCGGACACACAAACCAGCTGCCATTGGAGCTTACAGGACCGTGACCGGGTACAGTGATCACCTCCGGTAAGGCTAGGTGTATGAACTAGTAATACAGCCTTGGTTTCCTAAAGGTTAACTATCCGAGCTCGTGAGATCACCCCTTCCCAGTTCTTCACTCTACCATAGTGCACGTTACAGTAGGGTTGGAAGGTGGGATTGCAAAAAAGGTTCATCACGGTTTATTAAGAGTTTGAAAGGAATAATTAACAATTCTCCATTTTATTAGCGACCTGTCCCAGGCCGTTAATAAAATGGAGGGATGTTAATTATTCCCCGAGGGACGTTAATAAACTGTAATGCTCAACAAAATAATTTCGCAATGTCTGTCTCATGTTTTGTCGAATTTAACGTTGACCCCCCCCCCCCCCCCCTCAGAAGATGTACATAATAAAATGTAAATGCCATCGATAGGGTTAGAAGTTGGGATTGAAAAAGATGTCTCAGGCCAATAATAGTATGGAGGGATGTTAATTAATCCTTGAGAGATGTTAATAAGCCATAATGCTCTACAAAATATTGTTTATTAATGGTTTGAAAGGAACTCTTTACAACTCTCAATTTTATTAGTGACTAGTTTCGGGCCATCGGTTTATTATTATATTAAATATTCATTTTATAAGCGACCCAAGTACCGGGTATATATATTCCATATTTTTAAAAATATTTGCTGTAAATACTTCACATTGTATTTGTTCCACGGATTTCAGTAAATTAATCAGAAATCATTTTAGTGAAAGTTGGTCAATCAAACAATAACGTTCTTTTTTTCCTGTTCCTGTATTTTTGAAATTAGGTAGCCGTTCCTGTTCCTGTTCCATGTCCTATTCATGAGAATAGGTGCTATCAATGTTTCAGATAGTCGAATTCATGCTGGGCAGCACTCCCTGAAGTAATGCCACTCCACTGTAATTAGCAGTGTTGGTGGCCACACATAGATAGTCAGAATTGTTTCCATATTATTTTCCATTGCTTTATCTATTGTTTCTAACAAACTGATTTGTAATACCTTCAAATACCCCAGACGTTTTAGTTTTATCCTTCCAGGTCATTTCAAAGTCATCACTTTCACCAAATTGTTTGTGATATCTTCCAGCTAAAACCTTAATTCACGAAATTAACCTCTTTGTGTCGTGGTGCAAAATGCTATCATTCTCGCATTGGGTTCATAAATGTCATTACCGATAGATTCGAAGGCAGCGTTTGCCGCTTTGGCTGTTTTAAATATTTTGTTTCATACCTTTTATAGTCTTCTTTGTCGTTATTGGTAAATAATTGATTCCGCCCTCACTTGTTTAATTTTTTTCGAAAACCATCTTGTTTGTCGTTCTTGTAGGGCATTACGGTGTATTATTACCACTTCACAGGGCGTTCTCTAGCAGATTAAAATGATTTTACCTTTACGGTAAAAGTGTATAATGCGCAGTCTCAAACCGGAAGTTGTGTGTTAACCTGGTTACGGCCGCCTCCAGATAAATATTTTTTGAAAACGCCTCGGCTCCGATTGAAGTTTCAAACGCGCGTATAAATGTAATGAATATCACACATTTGTGAACTTTCACTATTTGGCCATGAATTAATAGATTTGGAAGAGTTCAGGTGAGTGTAAAGAGCTCATTACAAGTTTTGGATTGTAAAGTTTTCAGGAAGAAGCCAGTTTTTCGTGTCATATTTTCGAGACAAACAAAATATATTCAAATGAGTATTTAAATGAATATTTAAATGAGCACGTGACGTTTTGTTTATAAAAAATAGACGACACGCGTGTTTTGACTTTTGTCTTGTGCCAAGTTGTCTGTAGTTGATGAAGAATCTTTGGATTTAACCATTTTAGAAGTGGTAATAATAGTAATAACAAGATTTTGTTGGGCATCCCTGTTTATTAACGGCCCTCCAGGAATGATTAACAGCCCTCGACTTAGTCTTGGGCTGTTAATGGACCCTCTGGCTGTTACTCATTCCTGTCGGGCCGTTAATAAACCGTAACGCTCTCAAAAATCATGTTATTGGTATATTAACGGCTCAACAGAAATGGTTAACAGTCCAGGGGTTTATTAGTTAATACGCTCAAGGGCTGTTAACCATTTCTGTCGAGCCGTTGATACACAGTGATGCCCGACAATGTCATGTTATTTCTATTATTCCCACTTCCGTACAGCGGGTACATTGCATTTAAATTATATGGGAAATAAGAAAAATAAACGAAGTTGACGTTTTTGAATTCAAAAAAAAGTTAGAAAGTTAGATGATGAAATATATCTTCGAAATACGAACTTTTTGCAAAGAGTTTATTGATCAAAGATGTCATTACTTACTTTGTACGCATCGCTTCCTATATTTGATACTTTATCTATCCGTGACACAAGGGGAAACACTTGAAACAAATGTGTTTATGAATTAAAAATCCGAAATGAATTTCGATCCAAATGGAAATTTGGCGAAAAATATTTTATTCATGAGCTGAGAAATGTAAAGTCATTATCTATATTAAGACGTGTCAGGCTGTTATTGACTTGTCAGGCCGTTATAGTCACATGACTTGTACTTGTTGAGCATTACGGGGTTTCAATGCCCAGTAAAACATCGTTAATATGCCAGGAACGCCGACAAAAGTGGTAATAATTTATCGTAAACAGAAATTTTGACAATATTACTTTTTTCCAATTTTCGCTGTGTCACCATTCATTCAAAATATCGGTCCTTCGGTTATTCACTTTAAAATTGTTTTAATCAACTTCATTAGTCTCATTTTGTTTCCTCATAAACAGTAGATTCTCTCTTACCCTTCGTCCGTCTATTTCAGTTATTCTTTTCCATTATTTTCTTCGTTTTATTGTAATGTCATTTTTATTAATGGGGGAAGTCCTCTCTGAGTGAAAGCGTCCTTAACAAAGTCTATCAACTGCGCTTCGATGAACTTTCGTGTAGGGCTTTCTATCAATATGCCTTTTACATAAATTCTCTTGGTTTTCAAACATTATTATTTTTCTGACTTCTGTTTTTTATGACAATTAGGCCTCTTTATTTACTTATTTATTGGTGTTTAAGGTCACATATTTCTGCACAATGGCTAACTATGACCGTGACAGTTTTACGGGTGGAGGAAGCCGGAGTACCCGGAGAGAACCACCGAGCAACGGCGAGCAACTGTCAGCTCCCCAACATACCAACTCCACACAAGCAGGGTTAGCAATTGGTTGAACACAGGTGCACCATCGACGTTCAGTACGCCTTAGTACACAGCGTCACCGTGCCCCCACGTGGGCAATGGGGGTGAAGTGTCTTGCCCAAGGACACAACGCGGTTGCCGCAGGTGGGATTCGAACCGAGGACCTCTCGGCTTGCAGCCTGCATCTCTACCGACTGAGCCACCGCGCCCTCAAAATTAGGCCTATAAATCAACCTCGAAAAATGGTTACCGGCACTTTGCCGATTGCTGCTTTCGCGAATAAAATTCTTAAAAATTAAAATGTACTAGGCGATTAATAATACTGAAAATGCGCGGAGATTTCCAAACAGAGCTGCTATTCGATCCTCTGAGTCTAACAGTTACTTGCAATTGACTCTACAGCTCCGAAAGTGGGTAACATAGTCCGGTTCAAACTCATGTGGCATTACCATTCTTACGTGAGTTCCATCAAATTATCAGTTACATCCAAAACCGAAGGGAATAAGGCGATTCCATGGAATTCATTTTGGATTCTCCGAATTGTTTTAATAGACGTCGGAAATTTTATAAATTGTTTTACAGCAGGCGGCATTGATAGTGCCGTTGAAACCTTGTCAGCAACTCGTGAACTAGTTCTTTAACTAATTCCAAATATATCTCAATTTCCAAGATGCATGGAGCCAGTAGCAAAACACCTCAAAGCAGTACATGTTGGTAATAACGCAGCAATACTGTGCTTTCTAATATATGTGCACGGAGAAATGCCCTCATCATTAATATCAATCAAAGCCGACAATAACAAGATGGACTTCTTGTCAAACACCGATACCTTCTCACAAACTCATAATTAGTATGTATCTCTAGCGGGTGTAATCTATCACGGAATATCCGTTGGCGTCCAGAGAACACTACAATTCTCTGAAGTGGTGAAGCTGTCGATTGAAAGTCCCCATATTGTTTTTGTTTTGCAAATTCAATTCTAAAGTCTTCTTAGCATCTTGCTTAAAAATTAAGACAACAAAGAGGTGTTTTAAAGTTAAGCAAACTTTTAAGTATACTTACCTTTTATGAAAACGACTTAAGAAAAACTTAAAGATAAGAATTTGTTAAGCATAGTTTGGAATATTTAAGAAAATACTTAAGCAAAATCTTTGACTTGAGTTGCTTTAGGAATACCTTCCGATGGTGCCACCAATTTTCCCGATTGCGTCCGGTGAAAACGCTGATTGTAGGAAAGAGAATTATATCTGATAAACCAATAAAGTCTACTCGAAAAATGTAGCCCATTGGTTCATGTGACAAACATTATTACATACGATATAGCCATACTTTCATATTTATATGCTAAGCCATATACACAGAACGACACACTCGTGTGAATGGGTTAACGATATGGTACGAGTGCCGGCGCGGAAGGATAAAGCGAGCGGCCGCATGTGTCATTCTGTAGTTATTACATGCCTTCACTTATATGAAAGCAACTGTTAGAAGGACACTCAGCAATTCATTTGACAACTCGTCTCCTGAGTTCAAATGTGTTTTATGTGCCAGTAACCAATAGAACACATTGGAACTCAGGGGACGAGCTATCAACAAAAAGAACGCATTTTATCGCCCACCAAAACTGATCAGGAAACCCATGTTGCTATGTTTAGCTATCACTAGCGATTCAAGTTGTAATTGCGGCGCACTATTTGTAGAAAATTCCAGTGAAATTTCGCTCCTATTTAAAAATAGTTTTTCAGCACATATGTGCGGAACGGATTTTTATTTATAGTGGTGCTATAGATGGTGATTTCATAGAACAGGCGTGTAATAAATAATAAAACAAAACATTACGTTATAAATATAGCATTAAATGTTCTATTTTTTTCAATGTTCCTGCTGCACATGGCAAGAGCGCTAAGTAACAACAATTAGCAAGGCGGTAAAATTGTCGCGTGGGGGTACTCGAACTCATTAAAACGGTTGTAAAGGATCTGCATTGCACCTGCGAGGGCGCAAACCCAAACAACAACATGACCACCAAAAGGATAATTCCATTTTTGAATATTCGACTATTTTACGCATGACTGTGTCACCCATCTTTCACAATATGTTATACAGATATCGCAAAAGGTAGACAATGATCTGATTCCCCTGGAAAAAAGTGAACATATTAATGAAAGCTCACTTTTGGAAACGAGACTGACAAAAATAGGGGAAGTGCCTGCTTTCGCCCACATCGTCGATCGCTTTTCCCTTTTCGCATACACTAACGTACCACCTCTATGATACTGAACAAAAATGTCATCAACAAATTGTAAAATAAAGTATTTCGAGATATGGTTTTTGGAAGTGCACGCACTGGCAAGTTTTCGAATTATAGACACAAGTCCTTTCTGGAAGGTCAGACTTTCTCAAAAATATCTTTATTTCAATGACCTGAAATGGGTTTGGAAAATAGGCTGGGCTAAGGAGCACATTACGGATGGCCTTCCCAAAACCATCAGAATTTATGTACGTTCTCCCAATTGTTAACCCTTTACCTACCACGAGAGGCAGACGATACTTGCATTATTCTTAAATAATTATTTTTTTAATTTTTCGTGTCAACATAGCTTATTACCACTCATTGGAACGAGCTCATTTCGCTCGTTCCAAAGATGGGTCATAAGTTGTGTTTTTTAGTGAAAAACTTAAAATATAATGAAAATTGAATGGTGATGTTTGTGAAAAGCTCTAGCCGGTTTAGACCGTTATGTTAGGTAAAGAGTTAACACGTGAGGATTCTTTAAACACTCCACAAAGACATGTCATGCGGACTGTGCATCCATGAGACTATTTGCTCCTGTGGCTAAGTTCATACGGGTGTATTGCCGACTTTAGAAAGTGTTGTTATTCCATCACTGGCTTTAATTAACCCTTTACCCAACGCAGACGATATCAAAATTTATTATTTTAAATATCATTTTTTAATATTCTTTAAAAACATTCAACAAAACCATTTCGAGTGACGCCTCATTGGAAAAAGCTCGACGAGCTCGTTCCAAAGAGGGGTCACATGATATGGTTTTGTTGATATTTTGTTTAAAATAGTATTTTTTTTGCAGCTGCAGAATTTGCAAATTACCTGGGCAGATGTGGCCGTTTCGTTGGGTAAAGGGTTAAAATTTATGTTTCCGAAAATCATAAAATGGATTATATACTCTACATAGGCCTACCTTGATTTCCTAAATTGTAAAAATTCAAACCAGTAATTTAATATCCTGGAAGGGAACTTATTCGGAATGCAAGATTTTTCCAAGGTTGAGATTCTTGTGTATTTGTTTGTAAAGTTTTCAAGGGGGACATGCCTACTTGAAATATTTTTTGAAAATAAAAAAAAAATCCAAAATCTGTAATCTAATAATTCGGAAAGGAACTTACTTGGAGAGTATTATCCACTTCATTTAGTTAAATACTTAAACTGTACCTAATAACAAACGTTTCCGAAAATTGGTAAAGATCCAAAGTCTGTAATTTAGTGTACCGGTCAAAAATGGCGGAAGGGGTGAGGTCAACGTTATGCACCGTCTTTCTTTTTTCTCGTTTTTATTTCATTTATTTACTTTGAACGGGGAAAGTGCACCTGCCTAGATGGACCTCTGGTTCAATTTCAGTTGTCGACTAAAAATTTTTCTGGATTTCTGGGGCAGATCCGGATCCGTAAAAGTTAAAACATCTCTTTTTGACGTGCCTGCTTTCCAAATTGCTTGGTCATTTTTAATAATCTAGGTAATAAATAAAATCGACCAAATTTTTAGTTTTATTTTGTTCAAATTTTTATTTAACTTGTTCAAAAAAATAATATGCCACCAAAACGCGGCAGTAATAAACTTCAGCTGTTTCTGCTGGTGCTGCTGCTACTAATAGCTCGCCCCAATCCCCCAATTTTAGTTTGTTCAGGTATATTTAATGTCATCAAAATGCGACAGTATTAAACTTCCACTATTACAACTGGTAGTGATGCTGATACTAATAGTATTGCCACTACTACTAACACTACTTTTACAACTCAGGAGCGAAACTTGTGGGAGTGCCGGAGTGGTTCGACACCTATCCACCATGACCCGACATGAGGGAAAATTGTGTCGGCCGGAAAAATTGTTGATCGCTCGAGCGTCAGCATTCCCACTAAAAGACGTTAATCTGAAAATGAAAGTTGACCTTTGGGGGAAGTACAATTTTCATCATGCAAAAATGCCCTTATGTTTCAAATATCAAATATATCAATTATATATGAAAGCTCCCCTAATACGTGTAAGTATATGAAAACAGAGTTATAATGGACATGTACGCGAAAATATTTCGTGTATTATTACTATTTTAAAGATTTACTTTGTTAATAATAATAGAAGAACGTCACCGATCGTTTCTTTTAATATTGTTTTGAAAAAGTGACCCCCCAAAGACACCATGGTGGGTTGTCATGGTAGCCCGCGTGAGCGGTCATGTGTGATCTCATAGCCATAGTGATATGTGGACTTGGTGCGCATGCGCTGCGCGTGTTGTTAGGGTGACAAATGGTTCCTTCATCCATTTTGTATACTGGATGTCGCTATCTTTGTTTCTATGATTGCTGTGTAACCCAAAAGCCTCTAATAGGACAGGGGCATGATCGGAGGTTGTGTTCGATTGTATGGGAGTATATTGATAACACCAATAGATCTGATAATGTGTGTGTGCGGAGGGGGGGAGGGGGGATTACCCACTGTTTTTTAAATAAGTGTGACCAAGGGTGCAGTTGGTACCACCATAACAGCCATGGACATTATTTTCAGATCCATCATTTGAGGACGTGATATCTATTCTGGAATTTGGGAATAAACATTTGAAACCCTGTTACCTGCACTTGTTAATTAGACCAGTTATATCGTGAGTTTCAATCATCTGTGTCGATATTTATAACTTTTTTTTATTTTAAAGTGAGAAATTGTGTCCTTTCGCCATACCATATCACCACTTTTTACGTGAAGTCCCATGCGTACACCGCCCGTGCGTGAGGCATACCTCGGGGTGTGGGTGTCGAAAATATAAAATTAGCTGTAGCTTTTGAACTACAGAGGTGTGGTTGGTGTCAAAATGACGGGTGTCGGGTGTAGTTGACGATACACTATGTTGCGATGCTATGCCGCGCTCAGAAATAAACATTTGGGATCAAAACATGAATAATCGACGTGACTCTCGGACATTAAAACGCGACCAATGTTGTTGTTTGGCGGTGACATGCACTCATTTTTGTTCAAGTCGATCACACAATCTCTCCGAAAAAAGATTGCGACAGAAATGGGCAAGATCTTGGGATTTTAACGCACACAACAGCACAATTTCTACATTTCTACTCCCTACCGAGAAACGGTTTTCTTCTACTCTATCAGCGCCGCCATTTTAAATGGCTGATAGCAGACCTCTGGGTGAATACCTAGAGGGCTTCGCAGGAGACTACTGACGGCCTCCAGGGGTGGACGAAGGAAACACGTTTCACCTCAACAACATGCGCTGTACATGCGCACTGAGACCATGTGTCAGTATGGTAATTACGTCACAACATGGCGACTCAAGTGGAATGATATTAGTCGGTCGACATCCCTGAACCTTCTGTCTTTTGCCGATGATACTACTGTCCATGACTCTATCCCGCAAACCGAAACCGATTCAGTGGACACAAGTTTCAATCACGAACTCACCAAAATTCACGAATGGTGTTGTGCAAACCAACTTGCATTAAACGCTGGCAAAACAAAGTATATTGTTATAAACCCAAATCAAACAACACAAAATCGGAGATATCCTAACATTTATATAAATGACCAAAAGATAACGCGGGTTGGATTAAACGAGAAAGAAAAATCCTTGAGTTTCCTTGGTATAAATATTGATGAAACTCTATCATATCAAGCCCACATATCAAAAATCTGCGCAAAGATAAGATTGGCTAATTTTACTTTAAATAAAGCAAAGAAAATATTACCCCAAAAGATCATGAAAATACTTTATTGTTCCATTGTACAATGTCATTTAATATACGGTATTCACACATGGGGCAATTGTAGGGCAATTAGGGACGTATTGAAAATACAAAAGCGCTCGATCAGAATAGTAAATAACAAAAGGTTCAACTCCTACACAGATCCATTGTTCGCAAACGATAAGATACTAAAAGTCAATGATCTGTTTAAATTACATGCTTGACTTTTAATGTTTGACTGAAAAAAAACGGAACATTTTTCAGTATTTCCGACACAAATACAGGACAGTCGGGTCAAGTACAAATTACGAAAACTCGAACAAATTACTGGACAGACTAGCGGTATATGCCTTTCCCAGTCTCTGGAACGAACTGGATTACCTTGCGAGAAACAGGTAATAGAAATGAATTCAAAAAGAAATTAAAAGAGAGACGTCTCTCTTCGTATCAGAAAAGCTTACTGTGCGACAACCCCTACTGCCCCGATTGTCAGCCTGGACAATAGAGTTATCATACCGATTATCCATGCTATGCTGGAATGTAAATACAGGAGTAGTGTATGCTGAAAGACACTGGTTATCCCCCCCCCCCCCCCCCCACCCTCCTCGAAATGTGTACGTAAACTAACTAGTTTCGTTTCTTTACCGATCTGGGAAAGGGCGGGATGTGTTCAGCTATTTGCTTTCTTCTCCGCTGCTAGCATTAGACAAAATGTTTGAAAATATCACTCTTCTATGGAGTGTAGTGCAGTTATTCCGTTGTCTTCACTTGAAATCTTTACACATTATTTATTCTTTCCAGTGTTCGTATAATTACCCGTGTTATTACTTGCCTCTGAATAAATGCTCCTGGATGACTCGTCCATCTTTAAATGTGTAAAGGAGTCACCAGGTCTGTAAATCAACAAGTTTAGAGGCTTACGGGGTAATGTTGGCAGTGTTGGAGTTCAAAATTGGTGGGAGATGACAGGTAGACAGCCAACCTGGCTGTCATCTCCCGACGGTGTAAATCAATTGTAAATTTATAGTATTGTTATCACACTGTAATTGTATTTGATTTATACCGTTAAATAAACTATTATTATTATTTTGTTTTGCATGTTGCGCCAAAGTGCTTGTCAAAAATGGAATGAGCAGTCGTGTATTTTTAGTTCATTAAAAGTTTTCCTCCGAGCTTTCCACATAGTTTATTTAATGTAAGGAATATTACTTGAGGCGAAAAAAACTTTCTGTGGCGAAAAGGCCGAGTGGCGAAAAGACCGGGTAGAGAAACTTCTGGGTGGCGAAATCGCCGGGTGGCGAAACGCTGGGTGGCGAAAACGCTGAATACTGTCCCTGAATGGTGCAAATCACGGGACTGTCCAGTGGTGCAAATCGACCGAAGAAAAATTGTGCAAATCGATCGAGACGGCTGTGCAAATCGACCGAGACGGTGGTGCAAGTGCCGTGGTATTGTGCAAATTGACTGTGGTGCAAATAGGAAGTGGGGTAAATCGGCCATTCCCCGTTCTACCACGAGAGCAGAAAGACAAAAAAGGTGAGACATACTTTTTGCCGGTAAAAAGGACGGTATCCGGTAAAAAGGACGGCAAGTGTATAAAAACTACGTTTTAAAGTACTAAATGTAAATCTGAATGTGTGAAAAGTAACAATTTAATGAAGTGCACGCAATAATAAATACATATAACGAAGATTAAGTATTGTTTGTTTTATTGTAGACTATTTTCAAGAGAAAATAGACCATTTCGCTATCGACACTGATCGACACGATATTTTTGTGCAAGGAAAACAACGAATCAGCTGAGGTGCACGACGGGGTGAATATTATCATACTTGCTCGATTGAGACGGCACATTCCACGATAAAGTGCACCACTGACTCCCTTTGGAAAAGGATTTTAGCTAAGTAAATATTTTCATTTCATTTCTTTTTTGGAACATACCTGTGGTTCATATTAGACATACAAAACAAATTCTGAAGCTGAATCAGCAATATTTTTTTTCAGCTTAAGGGCAAAAAATGAATAAAAAATTGCTGTTTCCGACATCATGTTTTGACAGACTATTTGACGGAACTTTCTGACTTTCACACATGCTAAACGAGAGAAAATGCTCTATTTGACCCAGTTTTGTAGCCAATTCCGATATTATTTCGAAATTCAAGAAAAACTCAAAATTTGTGAGATTTTTATCCATGAATGTTAAAAAAATATGTGTTTATTTAAAAAAATGTGTATCCCTAACGTCATATTTTGACAGACATAATGTTGCAAATGTCAGGATATTGACGGACAAATTTGTGCAAATGTCAGCTTTTTGATGGACAATCTTTTGCAAATGTCAGTTTTTTGACAGACAAAATTGCCACAAACATCAGATTTTCCTACAGCATCGTGAAAAGAGAGGGGCAGTTTACAACTGAAATTGGTTTTAATGCATTACGTTCAACAATTAATCAGCAGATGATAGTGAAGCTCGTGTCTTTGTAAACTTGAGACTCCTAAAAATGGGACTTCCAAAGACAAAACTACATAAATGTGTTGCTCGGGCAACGAAATAAATACTATATATCAGAGCAAAAAACTTTAAGATGGGTAACTTTGTTAAACTAGACAACATATATTTCACATTAATATTTATTGAGGATGAATAAGCATTAAATACAAATCATTGTATTATGAACGAAGTAATTTTAACATCGAATTCATTAATAAAATCTACAATGTACAAACAACAAAATTTCCCATCATGTAGCGTGTCAAGAGCAGGGGCGCCTAGGCGTTATTGATCATATGTGAAGATTATTTTAGCATGTATCCTGTGAACACTGCATGAAAGAAGCCTTTTCCAGAAAGCACGAAACATCAAATTGGCATGTGCTGCACACATTCTGCGATACAAAAATATTTGAAAGTGTGGGTCAGAAGGGAAAATTTGTTAACTTAAATTGCTACAATACAATAAGTTTAGATACACAAATCACAAATGTAATCTTGTCCAGTTAACTCTGCTGTGCACAGCTCGTGGGCCCATCTCTTGCATAAACTGCACATTATCCAACTCTCCCCGGGCCTCGAGTCATGGTAGTCTTCGCAAATGATGCACAACCATTTTCCCCTGGTTGATTGATTTGTTTTCTATAAAAGAAAGGTGAAAAATGAATGTATATATGAGTATAAGTGATTCAGGCGAAGGTTCCTCTTTCCAAGCCAATGGTTTTCGCACCACAGTGCTTGGAACCATGCGGAAGGGGGTACATATCGGCTCGAAAACCCTTGCGTTGGGAAGATGTAGTAGGTTATAACTATTCTAAACCTGACATGTAGACCAAGCACTTGTCACTTTCTTGTTTGTGTATTTATCCGAGAAACTTTAAAACCGCATAATTTGAGTTACCAAATGGAAAACCAAAACAGCCCACCAACAGAGCTATAGAATTAAATGCATAGTTGAATTTTACTTAAATGTAATCTTTATTTCTTCATGCAGTATCTATATTACATGGAAATTGCGTCTGAGACACATAATTAAACTCTGAAAATAAAATGCATTTTCAAGATGCCTCCCTGAAAATTCCAACATGTTACCAGGAAGTTTCATTCGGCTGTTTTCTATCTACCTACCAACCTACCTACCTAACTACCTACCTACCTACTTAAATTGACTTGCCAATTTAGATTGACTTGTGTCAGTGTTATTTCACTGGAGTAACATCCTATATGCATGAGTAAGGAGATATATATATTTATTGACCTTCATGCAGTGTGATTTTGGATTTCTTCACTTTGGTTAGCATGAGATTCTGTCTTACGCTTTTCGTCGCTGAGATATCCGGACAGCTATGCCACGAGCATCTAGTTGTCCGAATATCTCAGCCACGAATAGCGCCAGATGGATTCTCGGGCTACACTTTGGTTAAATTACGTAGAATGTGAGCCAGCAAAAGAAATAAAATGTAAATAAATATGATGCATATCCTGGCATCTGTCCTTTTTCGTGACTTTTCTTTTTATTTGTTGGCGATTTTCTTTTTCTGCAGGACTTTTTTTTTCTCGCAATACTTTAATTTGTCGTTCTCCTGAAAGTAAGTTTCGAAGATAAATGAATAGGCCAACATGTTATATCCTGTGGTAAATAATAAGGCTAAACCATGAGTTTAACACATCTGTTTATATTAATCTATGTTCAATGTTCGTTTCAAAAAAAAAGTAAATAGAAAAATGAAAAAAATGAAAATAAACTTATTATTGCACTGCTTGTCATTGCGCTACTATTAACAAGAAACTATGAATCTGATACAAATTTCAACCATTTGTAGAAATAATTGTAACTGTTCAATACCACCTTCCTATACATGTGCTGAACGCATAGTTATATCATCAAAAATTTCTATGTGACTCCAGTTGATAACGTCTACAGATAGAAGTAAAAGTAGATATCCACCTACGTTCAGAGGCTAACTGTTCATTTGCAGCTGAGACTAAGGTAACCCAAACCAGACCATCTGTAGGAGGAGTAGCTTTCACTACTCCAGGTGTTTGACTAAAACATAACAAAATTAATTTGTTCAACGCCATCTTCCACAATGACAGACATGTACTGAAGGCATAGTTATATCATGAGTATCGTGAAACATAAAAAAATATTACCTTTTCATCTGTATCTGGTTCATTCTGTGTCTCAATCAGCACCTCAACATTTACCTTCTTTCGTTGCAATTCCACTTCCTTGGAATTGTGAACATACGCACGATTCTGACAAACTTTGTCCGAAACTGTACGGTGTCCACCTCGATTGAAACAAGCTGCACAGAAACAGGAGTTTTCTCTTGTAATGAGCCTGTAAGGGCGGCTCAGTACATTCTCGACGTTGTGAATTTTTCTTGTTTGTGGAACAGTCTTAATTTCCGTATATGGTCTGTCTCGATTAACATCCGAAGATTTCACAAAAAAAGAAATGTCTCTGCCGGAGTACATCATTAGAAGTTATATTATCATGGCACCAGCTGAACATGTCTTCTGCGGAGTTGATCATCACCTTTCTGCCAATAATTGCTCTTTCGATACGCCGCCCAACCACCCCGATCAAACCGTCTCCCTCCCCTTTGCCGTGTTCAGATCCATAATAATTTCTGCTAATCTTTTGATCTTGCACCAAACTTAGATCAGCAAATGGGCCTTTGGACTTATATTGGCTACTGCAACCATCGCTGAATATGACCTTTCTTCTCGGTTTACCGCCCATTTTCTCGGCGATGTGGTTATCTGCGTTGCGCATAATATGATGAACCAAGTGATAATCGTGAGTTAGGTCGTCAGATAAGACCATGACTGCATCTCGAACAAGTCCTACTGCGCCGTGGTAGTATGTAATAACAGGATGAATTGTGACTTGTCTCGTCTTGAAAAATGCTGATTTTATTTCATTCTGATATGCTATAGATCTGTTATTAGCAAAGTCAATTATCATCAAGCATGTGTCCTCTGAAAGGTTTTCTTTTATACTGGTAAACATTGTCTGTTGCCAATGAGCGTTGAAAAGATGCCGAGTGAATGTTAGTCCTTGTGCCGGGTTTTCACAATCCAGGACGAATTCGTCAATCAATGTTTTCAAAGATTCCTTCTTTGTGACCAGAATACGCTGTTTTTTGCCGTTGACATCGACCCGTTCCCACCGGTTCCAGGCAACTTCCTTCGCTTTATCGAGCTCTTGGTAGGGTGTTTCTATCCGTGCTTGTGTATCTTTACAAAACTCACACGTACCTACAATACATTTAAATTTGTGAAATCTTTCGCTAGCCGATTTCTCGCACATTATTACATTCAACATATTAATTTCGTTCCCTATCTTTTTTTTTCTTGCTTTTGAACATCTTGTCAAGAGTTAATATCTTAAGTCACTTGTTCATGCAATACACACAGACGCAGTATTCCCGGTGGCTTTTATTCAGAAGCCTTACGTTTTTGGACGAATCGCTGCAAACAAGGAAAATGATATCCTAAAAGAAGGATTTTCAGCTTTGAACAATTCATATGCATATCGAACTGGGTCTTGAGGGAGATAGCTTGGACCCCCTTTGGTAGCAAAACGCTTTGATGGCATTGGTTTTGAAATGTCTTCACGAAAGTAAAATTCAGATACTTTCTGACGATTTATTCTGGTACACCTTGGCACACGTTTTAATTTTGACAATGTCAGAGTTCTTCGATTGATACCAAGTTCACGCGCAATTAGTCGCTGGCTGGCAGTGTTTTACTCGGGTAATACTTTTTGCCGGTTAAAAGGACGGTATCCGGTAAAATGGACGGTAAGTGTATAAAAACGACGTTTTAAAGTACTAAATGTACCTCTGAATGTGTGAAAAGTGATTATTTAATGAAGCGTACGCAATAATAAATATATAGAAGGAAGATTAAGTTTGTTTTATTGTAGACTATTTTCAAGACAAAATAGATCATTTCGCCATCGACACTGATCGACGCGCCATTTTGCGCAAGGAAAACAACGAATTCGCTGAGGTACACGGTGGGTGAATATTATCATACTTGCTCGATGGAGGTGTAACTGATTCGTGTGCGAAACATTTAGATGTTTCTGCCTTCGAGCTGGTCCCCCTCCCCCATTTCGAAAATATGAAGTGGATTTTTTTTATCTAGCTGGGGCGTAGACTGGATTCTATAATGGGGGAGGGGGGGGGTAGCCATTTTTTGTGGGGGGGGGGGAATCATGATATTTGGAAGGTCGTTGTGGGGTTTGCCCCCCCCCCCCCCCAAAAAAAAAAAAATGCAAGCTGTAACATACTGTTTTTAACCCTACCTTTCTTCGGGAGGCACCAGGATCGATATCCCCAGAGTCCTGCAACTTAACCTTCTTCCCAATGATGGAGTGGGGGTGGGGCTCCCAAACGCAAACTGTCACTGATTGTTTTTAACCCTCACCCAAGCCTTCGATTGGGGATCCTCGCTCTGCCACTAGGGCCGCCGACGGTATTGTATTTAGAGAATTCCATGGTTTAGTGGTCAGTGTCATTCAGTGTTAATCTGAACCGGAGATTGGGAAGGCCCCACAGCGACCATATCATAAAAGGGCCCATACAAAGTTAAATAAACAGGGTAAATCAGCATTTGAATTGCTGGTTTTGATGAATCCACCCCGCCCCCAACACTTTCCTTAATAAACATGTGGAAGGTTGAGTTGCAAGAAAATATTGTATGATCTTTTTTCAGCTTAGGATATCTTCCAATCGGTTTATTTCAAAGTAATGAAAAAACAACAACTGCAAAACGAATGCTTTCAGTTGCCTCTTGATAATTTTGCATCGGACAGCTTGTCTGGTGTTATTTTAGTTTTGGGTAACCCTTCGTGTAAATGGGGTGTTTTTTCAACCATTATAAAAGAAAAGAAATGAGAATGCCCTTTATGTAAAAGTGAAGGGCTGCATATCTACCGAGGTAGATCTGTTTCACCCCGCTGGTAAAATAGGACCTGGTAACCAATACCGCTGGTGTGCAATTACTCAGTAAGTGGGCAACATATGCATAAACGATTGGCACAACTTGACTTTATACTTATGTTGTGTCATGATATAGCCCAGATGCTGACAACGATGTTAAACACCAATAAATAAATAATATTTTCATCGGTGTACGGGCTAAATTGTTTGGAGGGGGCTGGAAGATTTTGCTCGAAAAGTGATACTGCAAGCATTATTGGGGGCAAGTGGCCCTTGGGTGGGTGTGGGTGTAGGAGGAGGTGTTCCCCTTCCACAGTTGGGGGTTGGCGGCCAGTTTCTGTCTGGAGTTAGCTTGAATAAACTATGTTACGCCTGTGTGTGTATAGCCATCAGACGCGTTATCAATCTGATGAGACGGTAGCCCAAACTTGGACCTAAAGTCCGCAACTCGCTCGTTCCAATGAGGGGTCATAAGCTATGTTTTGGAAGCAGAAAATAAAGTATATAAATAATTGAATGGCGATGTTCGTATATAGCGCTGGCCGGTTTTGGCCGTTACAACTGGGTTGGTCATTAGTTGTTTGCAGCGGTCAACATTTTATAAGATTATTTTGTACAAAATTATGTTTCAGTTAGGCCGGGGGGACCCCACAATAACTTCCAGATATCATGATCCCCCCCCCCTCCCCATTACAGAATCCTGGCTACGTCCCGCTAGATATATAATCCATATCCCATATCTTCGAAATGGTGGGGGGGGGGGGACAAGATCGACATAACGCTGGCATATTTCAATGGCTTGAACTATGGAATTTGGCGTATTCCCTCCCACGGTTGTGGGCCCTTTCCCGGATATTTTTTTTCTTCAAATTCTGAAGCTCTGAGATCGATTCTGGTGCCTCCTGGGGGTTAAAAACAGTAAGTTACGATTTGCATTTGGGGCCCCTCAGCCCCCCCCCCCCCCCCCCCGGGCCCACTGTGAGCTCACACAAAGGGATTGGTGGAGTCAGCACAAGGGCCCTAGTCTTAATAGGCTCATGTGGGTATCACTAAGGTGGGACTTACAGGAATCTAGAACTAGTATCCAGTGATGTATGGTTGGTTTTTAGCTCACCAACTTCTGAAAGAATTGGTGAGCTATTGTCGTGACCTCGGGCGTCGGCGTCGGTGTCGGCGTCGGCGTCCGGCGTGTCCAATATTGTAAGATTTAATGTTAAGGTTAATTTCTCAAAGATCAGTGGGCTCAGGCCTTTGATATTGCATATGTAGGTTGTAGGGGACTATCAGAACAGTATTTAACCCTGATACGACTTTTTCAAAATTTCACCTAAAATTTTCTGCCAAAACTTGTAAGAATTTGCGTTTAGGTGTTGTAAGAATTTGCGTTAAAGTCAGCTTTTGTGTAGATTGTGCTGCTTTAACTTCTCATTACTGTTGATTGTCATATTTCAATAACAACTGTAGGTATTAACCCTACTGTATGCAGAAATTTAACGGAATTTTTTTTTTTTTTCAGTCAAAATTTTCATGTTTTTCTCGGACTTAGTATATGTTAAGTTGTAAAACTTTGTAAACTTTGTGTTTAGGTGAGTTGTGTTTCTATGTGTCTTTCCAGGCGATTAATATTCTACACTTGGGTTACTGAACTCCATTGCAGTAATATTTAACCCTCATTAACAGGGGGCCTAGATGGGTATATACCGTCCATACTTTACTACCTTTCTAGACTACCAGGCATTACCCCTACCCACAATACCCCTATGCCTATGACTCGTCCCTTATTACCCGGACTTTTGCTGGTGCAGCTAGTGTTAAATTCCATTGGAACCGGATTTTTTATAGTACGTTTGAATCGTCCCTTATTACCCGGACTTTTTCCGGTGCAGCTAGTGTTAAATTCCCATAGGAATTAGACTTTTACCGGTGCAACTTTTGCCGGTGCAAAAGTATGGCTCCATCCAGCTTGGGCCTACAGGTGTATATACTGCCCATTCTATACTTCCTGTCTAAAATACCAGGCATTACCCCCACCCGTAATACCGTTTGACCTAGCATTGCATACCACCCATACCAGTCATAGGATGACATCAATCATTACGTGGATTAATAGTACTAATGGCTAGCATGGGATCTGTAGGGGTACAAAGCGTACATCCTATACTTCCACATTAGGCGACCATGCATTACCTCCACCCCACCCCCACAAAACCGTTTGGCCCAGCATTACAGATTACCTATACCAGTCATGGGATAACACAAAGCTTTAAGTCGATTAATAGTACCAATGGCTTTCGGAGGGGGGGGGGGGGGGCACAGAGGTATATATCGCCAATACTATATTGCCGTTCTATACTACCAGGCATTACCCCACCCCATCCCACAATACCACTTGACCTGCCCTAACTTACTACCTAAACCAGTCATAATAATACAAAGCAATCGGTCGATTAATAATACCGAGGACTAACAGGGGACCTGCAGGGGTATATACCGTGCATCCTATGCTCCCGTTCTATGCAAACGGTTAAAATACCGCCTGACCTAGTATTACGAACTACCAATACCAGCCATAAGATAATATAAAGGATTCGGTAGGTTAATAGGACTAAGGCGTAATAGGCCAACAGACCATTCATCCTATACTGCCAATCTAAACAACTAAGTATAACACTGCCTGGTCGGGCATTCTATACTACCTATAGCCAGCCATAGGATATTATGAAGGCCCAAGGGCTAACAGTATACCACCATGGATATATATACCGCCACTAACATATCACCATCCCCTCCCCTCCTCATCATATAAGAATCCCGACATCCCCTGATCCAAATAACGTTATGTCGGAATGCACAGTGGACAAAAACTGTGGTCAACATCTCTTTGACGTCGCATGCGCATCATGACGCCACGACATAAATAGCAACGTCAACTGTTTCGCGGGGAAAACTTTCAAGAAAAATCTCACCCTTCACCATCATTTTTTTAGCACATACCCATACTATATACCCATTGCCCCATGCGTACGTATATCACTATACATACAATAGCATACTATACATCTATACATGCAGTAGCTACCCCATTTGCCTGATCTAGCTGTGAGGAGCCGCGGTTTGCACTGGAAAAAGCTGCACCGGTAAAAGTCCGGTTCCTATGGGAAGTTAACACTAGCTGCACCGGCAAAAAGTCCAGGTAATAAGGGACTATTCATACGTGCTATAAAAAGGCCGGTTCCTATGGAATTTAACACTAGCGGCACCGGCTAAAGTCCGGGTAATAAGAGACGATTCATACGTGCTATACTACTTATAAAGTTTATCTCAATTTGAAAGTCAAGCAGAATTTTGTCATGGCCCGTCGACGGTCCGTTTGTCCGTCTGCGGGTTAACATGTCCCCCGCTGCAGATCGTCTTTATGTGTCAATTTTACGAAAATTCTCTGGTACTCTTGTTATGACCGTGTGATGAGAACGAGTGTTTTGGGGTTGATTCGAAATGGTTGACCACCATACAGATTATGTCACAGTACCACAGCATAACAAATTTACCATGGTACCTTGGACGTACTAGGGTATAATATGGTACGCCATGATATTATTTATTTATTTATTTTATTTATTTATTTATTTATTTATTGATGTTTAAAGTCACATTTCTGCACAATGGCTAATCATGACCACATATCATGGAATACAGTGGTACACCGCGGTATAGTATAATCCATTGTTTTATTCTCAAGGACATGGCAAGAACAAAGAAAACTCTTGTGGAGATACAAGCACTATTATCTTGGTACTTACAACATGGGACGACCCCCCCCCCCCCCCCCCCGCTCTGTCACACACACAAGTTTGAGGCTTACTGTCTCTGTTTCTCCGTCTGTCTGTCTGTCTGTCTTTCTGTCTCTCTGCCCCCCCCCCCCTCTCTCTCTCTCTCTCTCTCTCTCTCTCTCTCTCTCTCTCTCTCTCTCTCTCTCTCTCTCCTTGTCTGCACAACGCTGACGAGTCAGTTGCTGTGAACATATAAAATCGCGAAAAAACACGCAATCGTCGTAGAACCAAATCCATAGTTGTTCGACTGGACTTGGTTGAAGTTCGTTTATTCTGCCACTTACTTCGGACGGAGAATGGATTATTCATTTTTTTAATTAATTTTTTGGTGTTTAAGGTCACATATTTCTGCACATTGGCTAACCACGACCACATATCATGGATTACTGTGCTACACTGCGGTATAGTGCCATACAATATCATCGTTTAGTATTATTTGGGCGGGTGGGGCGGGTGGGGGAGGGAGGGGTCCCTAATCCATTGTTATATCCTCGAAGACATGACGAGAACAATGAAAAATCTCCACACACACAAGTTTCAGGGGTTTTCTCTGTCTCTCTGTCTCTGTCTCTGTCCCTCTCTTGCTTTAACCCTCTGCACACTGATGTTGAAATATCGAAATTTCAAGCTGCAAATTTTCCCCACAATGCAACTTGATATTCAATCAGTTCAATTTTGTTTGAGAGAGCTCATTGAGCTCTGTCAAACAAGATTGAATTGGTTAAAGTTATACTTGCATTATGGGAAAAATTTGTTGCTTGAAATTTAATTATTTTGACATCAGAGTGCAAAGGGTTAATAAATCATTACAATATGTACGACAAGTAGGTATAAGAACAGGCCAGCACGAGTTCCAGAATCTGGCTTAAAAACCTTAGATGCACACATGTACATTCCGGGTGACAAGACTTCGGGTAGGTAGGTATTCTCAGGTGGATATTCTCTCGGGCGGGGCGGGGCGGGGCGGGGCGGGGCGGGGCGGGGGAGGCTATTTCGGTTTGAAATTTCCAGTGGAATTCTCGGTGGATAATATACTTGGGGATATTCGGATATTCTCTCGGGAGAAGGGTACTGTGCCGGGAACGCTCTCGGATAAAGGGTGGGGGGGGGGCTACTATCCGAGGGTTCTGCTTTGGAGGTGGGGTGGGGTGAGGGCACGACTTTGTATACATATATATGGCACCATTGCACTACATGATTTGGCACCATACAGACCATGTCATAGTACCATGGTGCAACAAACTTTACCATGGTATATCTGGAACGTACAGTGACATATTACGATATGCCATGATACCGTTGATTACCGTGGCACACCGTCGTATACTATCACGCAATAACATGATTCAGTACTATGGTTCACCATAGTTTAGTATAATAAAACTTCGGTTCATCATGCTTTTACTTTGGGTGCAATGATGTTTAATCTATAGCCGTTGTATATTACGGTATAACACGACTAGTTGAAATTCAGTGACTTACTACAAGATCTGTGTCTGGAATACTTGTTTGCGAATAACGCAAAGTTATTGCGAAATAACGCAATAACGTTTGCGAAACAACGCAATAACTTTTGCGAAATAACGCAAAGTTATTGCGAAATAACGCAAAGTTATTGCGAAATAACGCAATACTTTTGCGAAATAACGCAATACTTTTGCGAAATAAGGCAAACGTTATTGCATAATTTCGCAAAAGTATTGCGTTATTTCGCAATAACTTTGCGTTATTTCGCAATAACTTTACGTTATTTTGCAAAAGTATTGCGTTATTTCGCAAAAGTTATTGCGTTATTTCGCAAAAGTATTGCGTTATTTTGCAAAGTTATTGCGTTATTTCGCAAAATTATTGCGTTATTTCGCAATAACTTTTGCGTTATTTCGCAAAACTATTGCATTATTTCGCAAAACTATTGCGTTATTTCGCAAAACTATTGCGTTATTTCACAAAAAAAATATTTCAGACCCGATCTTGTACCGATCTTGTAGTCAGTCAGTGAATTTCAACCAGTGGTGTTATACCGTAAAATACAACGGCTATACATTAAACACCATGGTATCCAAAGTAAAAGCATGATAAACCGAAGTGTATTACACTAAACTATGGTGTACCGTAGTACTAAATCATGTTATTGCATGGTACTATACGACGGTGTGCCACGGTAATCCATGGTGTCATGGCGTATCGTAATACGCCACTGTATGTTCCAGGTATACCATGGTAAAGTTTGTTTACTATAACATGATCTGTATGGTGGTAAATCATATAGCACAGTGGTGCTGTACATATGTATACAAGATGGTGCCCCCACCCCACCCCACTCCACCTCCAAAGTATATCCCCCAGATAGTAGCTCTCTTCCTCTGAGAGAGTCCCCCGCACAGTACCCGTCCGCCAAGAGAATACCCCCTAATATATTGTCTATCGGGAATTCCACTGGAAATTTCAAACCGAAATATAACCCCCCCTCCCACCCCCACCCCCCGCGAGAAAATTGCCGTACATATTGTAATGATTTATAAAAGCAATTACGCCCATCCACCCAGGCACCCACATCACGTAAGTAATAGATACGCGCGAATTATGTTGTGCCCATGGTATTGGAAATGTAATATCACGAAAAAACAACATATATACTGTGTCCATAGCGTGTAAAAGGTTACAAAAACACTTAACGGCAAATTAAATTCCAATTACCCCCACCGACATTGAAGCTGTCTCGAAACAAGGCGATTCGATTTCTTCAGACAGGGAGAGAGACACGAAACAGACGTGATAACGTGGTCGCTTTGGTTTCCCAACAACCAAGGAACCGAGTTGGTGGTCATCAAATCATCACGATGGAACTGTTGCGGATTCCGCACTCGCCGCTTAAAAGCGAAAGTGTCGGTCCGACAGTTTCAATATACAGCGCCAAGACATTGTGAAACACGACGAAGTAAGTGGTGGTATAAACGAACCTCAACCAAGTCCTGTCGAACAACCAGACTATGAATTTGGTTCTACAACGATTGCGTGTTCTCTCGCGAATTTATAGGTTCACAGAAACTGACTCGTCAGCGTTGTGCAGACCAGGAGTAAGAGGGAGAGAGAGATAGGGGAGAGAATGAGAGGGGGGACAGACAGACAGACAGACAGACAGACAGACAGACAGACAGACAGACAGACAGACAGACAGACAGACAGACAAGACAGACAGACAGACAGACAGACTGGACCATAGGTATCCTTAAATACCGAAATGAGGCTAAGAGGGATAGTGAATTTGACCTCATTGAGAGCTTTTCACATAGCGCTCATGGCCTCATACAACAAAAAGGGGTGCCAAAGGCCATACGTTTTCCAAAAAGGGGTGCTGAAATTCGGGTGCCAGGAGATATGGCTGTTAAATACCGAGATGAGGCTAAGAGGGATAGTAAATTATGCCTCATTGAGGGATTTCCTCATGGCCCTCATGCCCTCAAAAGAAATGAGGCTGAGAGGGATAGTAAATGAGGCCTCATTGAGGGCTTTTCATATAGTCCTCATGGCCTCATACGACTAAAAAGGGATTCTCCAAAAAGTATCCTCGATAGGTATCCTCAAATAATACGATACTAGGCCATAGGTATCCTCAAATACCGAAATGAGGCTACGAGTCGTATGTGCGAGTCTCTCGTTCGAGTAAATACTTTATGGCTTATTTGCTCGATGGGATTCGAGCAATGACTTATCAGTAACTACTCGATAGATTCTTTGCATTATGAATGATATAGGCTCTCATGGAGGTTGTCTATCAGCTGGCTATAATCCAAAGGGACCCTTTAGTACTATAGCACTACGTGCTACTATTATAAGCCAAAGTATGGCGGCCCTAAAAAGGATTCTGGGGGAAATCCGTATCAAATAAAGTCGTTTTTGGTGATTTGGAGGGATTGTCGGGTTGTTTGTGGTAATTCTACGAATCAGGAAAATTACTCCTGTTCAATCGAACACACGCTCCGTACATACCCCTGTCTTGTTGTAGGCCTTTGGGTCACATAGCAACCAACTGCTACCATAGAAACCAAGATGGCGGCCTCCAGTTTACAAAATGGACGACGGAAATACGTATCACCCTAACACATGCGCTGCGCATGCGCACTAACACCAAGTATCACTATGGTGATGACGTCACAACATTGCCGCTCACGCGGGTTACCTTGGCAACCAAACATGGTGCCACTGGGTCACGTGACATGACGTCACTTCCGAGGTCCTCCAACTGGGCCCGGAACCATACGAGACATACTACTTCCAGGTAATAATGGACGATTCATACGTGCTATAAAAAGTCCGGCTCCTATGGAATTTAACACTAGCTGCACCGGCAAAAGTCCGGGTAATAAGGGACGATTCATACGTGCTATACTACGTATAAAGTTTAACTCAATTTGAAAGTCAAGCAGAATTTTGCCATGGCCTGTTGACGGTCCGTTTGTCCGTCTGCACGTTAACACGTCCCAGGCTGCAGGTCGTCTTTAAGGGTCGATTTTTACGAAAGTTCTCATGTACACTTGTTATGACCGTGCGACGAGAACGAGTGTTTTGAGTTTGATTCTAAATGGTTGACCACCATACAGATTATTTCACAGCACCATAGTATAACAAACTTTACCATGGTACCTTGGACGTACCAGGGTATGATATCATAAATTATTTATTTCTGTCTGTCTGTCTGTCTGTCTGTCTGTCTGTCTGTCTGTCTGTCTGTCTGTCTCTCTCTCTCTCTCTCTCTCTCTCTCTCTCTCTCTCTCTCTCTCTCTCTGCATCTCTCGCTCTCTCTCCTTGTCTGCACAACGCTGACGAGTCAGTTGCTGTGAACATATAAATTCGCGAAAAAACACGCAATCGCCGTAGAACCAAATCCATAGTCTGGTTGTTCGACTGGACTTGGTTGAAGTTCGTTTCTTCCGCCGCTTACTTCGAGCGGAAAATGGATTATTCATTTTTTTATCAATTTATTGGTGTTTAAGGTCACATATTTCTGCACATTGGCTAACCACGACCACATATCATGGATTACTGTGCCACACCGCGATATAGTACCACACAATATCATCGTTTAGTATTCTTGGGCGTGGGGGGGTCCCTAATCCAGTGTTTTATTCTCGAAGACACGCAGAGAACAAAGAAAAACCTCTTCCAAAACTTCTGCAGCCAAAACTTCTGCATCAGTTAATTGTTCACACCTACTTTTGCAATGGAACAAACCAAACAGTGATTAGGAGATCACCTAAAATAACTGCTCATCTTAATAATAAAATTTGATGAGTTGTATGTATGGCTATGGTTGCTATGGATGGCAAGTGTTTCTTGACGCGAGAGGTTCAGACTCTCAGTGTATATACGGTTAGTATAGGTGTACAGGTGGGGGCAGTGGTTGAGGCCAGCACAGGGGGGCTAGTGAGTTACCGACGGACGGCCAGCGGTCGGATGTGTGTAAGCACTGTGATATGGTGTATGTGGATGGGCGTGAGCTGGGGGGGGGGGGGGATGTGCGCCATCTGCGTAGAGTTAATGCAGCTGCTAGAGGCATATGTAAAGTTGGAGGAAGAGGTGCAGGTGGTGAGGGGGAAACTGGGGAAGACAGGAAAGTCTGGTGTTACCCCAGTTAGGGTGGCATGCGATGGGGGGGGGGGGGTGGAAGGTGGAAGGTGGTGGGTAGAAGGAAGCGGACTTTTGACGTGGATAGTGGGTCTTTTGGGAATAGGAAGGTGCGTCGGGTTGAGGGTAGGGGCTAGAGTGTCAAATCCCCAGGCTAGTGGTGCGAGTCGGGTGGCCAAAAGGCGAATTCGTTTAGAATCGGATAGTGAGGGAGATATCGATGACCATGTGGCGTCTGTCAGGGCAGGAGTCAGAGGGGAGGTAAGGAAGGTGGTAAACGAGGACAAGGAGGCTTGTAGTGGGAGTGGGCAAAAAGTGGAGTGCAGTGTCCAAAATAGATTCAGTGTGTTAGGTAATTTCGAGAATTCTGAGGAGCAGGTGGGGTCTGAAGAGGTGGAGGTAGGCATGGAGGTTAGTGTGTCGGAGTGCAAGACTGCGAGCCGGTCCAGTGGGAACAGAGGTGGTAACAGGGGTAGTAGTACAGGAAAGAGGCAGTTGGTGGTTGCAGGGAGTAGTATAGTGCGGGGGGTAGATAGGGAGGTGTGTGGGCCCGACAGTGTCAACAGGACTAATTTGTGCTTTCCTGGGGCTAGGGTGGAGGACCTAAGGGACATAGTGGGTGGATTAGTAAAGGGGTCAGGCCCAGACCCAGTGGTTGTTGTACACGTGGGGACCAACAACATCAGGGAGAGAAAATCAGTTCAGCTTATTGAGACCTACAAGGACTTAATAACTGAACTGAATGCCAAGAATGCACAGGTAGTGGTTTCAGGGCTTCTCCCAGTACTAGGTGGTGGGAGCGAGCGTAATTCGCGGATCATTGGGACCAACGAGGAATTGGGAGAGTATTGTAAGGAACTTGGGATACCCTATGTAGACAATTGGGGATCATTTTGGGGCAGAAAGGACCTATATGGAAGGGATGGTCATCTTAGCCCAAGGGGTACAGAGGTTTTAGGAAGAAATATGTTACAGGTGGTGGGACCTTTTTGGTATAGGAAGGGGAGGGGGAACAGTGAAGGGGGAAATGAACACAGGAAATGTGTTACGAACCATAGTTGTAAAACACGGGACAAGGGGGATAAGGAAAAGGGACCAAAAATCCAAATCAATAGAAATAGCTTCCCAAGGAAAGCACAGGTACACAAAATAGGATATACAAACATACAGGGACTAGATAATAATAATAATGTGACCAGTAGGCGGAAGCCAATGAACCTTGATACCCTGAAAGTGGGTTATAGCAACATCCAGGGTCTCCACCGGAAAGTAAGTGAAATTGCTACATTGATCGAGGCAGGGGAGTTGACGTCATGAGCTTAAGCGAAACGTGGGTAAGACACGAGGAACGGGTAGACCAAATAAGGGAGTGCGTGTGGATAGGTGTAGGGCGAACGGAAGGCCACAAAAAAGGGGGAGGGGTAGGCATGTACATTAAAGAGGATTTAAAACCGTCGCTGATCACAGACCTGGAAGACGTCAGCACCCCGGCTGAGGTATCGAAAGAAATTGGATGGGTAAGGATCAATCTGAGAAACAAAAGTATTGCCCTTGGGGTTGTGTATTGTGCGGTGGAGGGAAGCAAACCCGAGTGGAATGATTCGATATACTCAACACTAAGGTCCAATATCACCGAACTACAGAACAAGGGGCTCGGTATAATTCTGATGGGTGACTTTAATGGCCACATAGGTAATAATGAAGAAGGCATAGAGGGTGGGGACAAGAAAGTCAACAGACAGGAATGGAAGGAAGCTGTTGAACTTCACAAACGAGCTCGGTCTGAAGATTCTGAACAGGGACGCGAGGTGCAAGGGGAAATGGACCTGGGAGAGGAACGACAGAAAATCAATAATCGACTACATTCTCACAGATATTAACTTATGGAGGGAGGTGATAGGGGTAGAAGTGGATGATGAGGGTAAAATGGAGGTGGATAGTGATCACAACTTGATTACAGTGACGATCAGAGCCAAAAATCTAGTAAAAAGCAAAGGAAGCTTTAAGGAGATTTGGGAACTCAAAAAGGATGCTGACTGGGCGAAGTTCAATGAAAAACTGAAACCAAAGCTTGCAACCGTACCCAAGAGGGGGAGTGTCCAGAAGATGGCCGACGCCATAGTTGCGAGCCTAGTGGAGACAGGGAAGGAAAGTGTAGGAAAGATCAGGGTGCCAACACGGGAACTTGGGAACAGAGTGAATGAAGAACTGAAAAGGACCATAAAGGGAAGAAAAGCTAAATGTGCTGCATACAGGAGAAGTAGAAAACTTAAGGGGCGGAAAGCAACGAGGCCACAGTAGCAAAGGAAGAATACCACCAAGCACGAAATAAAGTAAATAAGATTAAAGACGATAATCGGAGAGTACGAAATAGCGGACTTATTAGGACGATAAGTACGGCAGGGGGGGGGGGGGGGGGGGGTCGAGTTCGAACGTATTTTGGAAATGGGTGAATAAACGTAACAAAGGAAGTAACCCACAGAGTATTAAAGTAGATGGCAGAGTTACAGACGAGCAAGATCAAGTCGCTTCAGAACTAGTCAAGCACTGGGAAAAGGTAAACGATAAGCGATGGGGCATGGGGAGCCCACCTGAGTGTCCGAATCAGGTCGAGGAAAACCGGTCGAACTTCGTGTGCAGCGAAATTAAAACGGAGGAGGTGCGAAAGGTGATATCAAAATTAAGGGATGGAAAAGCGGGAGGAGTGGATGAAATTCCTAACGAGTTTTTCACAAAAAAAACGGGGAGAGGAATTCGTGGAAAGCCTAACTGCCCTATTCAATCTAGCCATAGAAAACCAAGAGGTCCCAAAGGATTGGAGAGAAAGCAAAGTGACATTTATTCACAAAAAGGGGGGAAAAGACGTTTTTGATAACTATCGAGGGATCTCTGTCAGTAGCAACATTGGAAAGGTTTTCTGTAAAGTCCTGTATGGGAGACTAGAGGAGGTGATTGAAGAGAAGGGTTTTTGGGGAGAAATCCAGAATGGCTTCAGGAAGGGAAGGAGAGTTACTGACCATCTTTTCACGCTATCGCAAATGATAGAATCCGCGAAAGCAAAAAAGAAAAAGATGTTTATGGCCTTTTTGGATGTCAAAAGGGCATACGATAGAGTATGGAGGGGGGGGGGGGGGGGTATGTGGCGCAAACTGGGGGCTGTGGGCTTAGGAGGCGAGTTTGTAGGAATTATGAAAGCATTATATAAAGATGTACAGAGTGAACTCAGCCTGGGAAACATTACAACAAAACGTGTGCCTATGGAGACAGGCCTAAAACAGGGGTGTATCCTTTCGCCAATCCTGTTTGCATTGTACATCAAAGGTTTAGGAGATGAACTCCTGCTTAGCGACGAGGGGGGAGCAGTTGGGGACTTGAAGATCCCAGGGCTATTGTTTGCAGACGATATGGTTCTAGTGTCAGAAAGCGAAGAGGGGCTAACGAAAATGCTGGGAATTGTTGGGAAATATGGGAGCAAATGGAGACTCGAACTTACTGAAAGCAAGAGCTAAGTTATGCCTGTGGGCCGCAAAGTGGACCCCACTCGAAGGTGGAGAGTGGGTGAGTTCTGCATTCCGGAAGGGAGCAGCAAACTTCTCAGTGTAGGAGAGACAAGTGATTACGAGTATTTGGGGGTAAATATAAACATTACACGAAGAGGCATCTACCGAAACCACACAAATAAATTGATTCTGACGAGGAAACGAATCCTTAACCAAATGAAACTTATAGGGAGAAACAGTTTCAATAAGGTTTTCGTGGGGAAAACCTTTTGGGAAATGGTGGGGGCTGCCAAGTATAACATACGGCACGGAAGTGGTACCCCTAAACCAGACGGCCGTAAAGAGCTTGGAAATCCTGCAGAACGATGCAGGCCGATGGATAACGGGGTCGATTAATGCCGCAGCGCTAGAAGCAATCAGGGGTGAGCATGGGTGGATGAGGATCAAGGACAGGATAGACCTGTTGAAACTCGGTTATCTTAATTATTTGGTAAATCTCCCCGACAGACGATGGTGTAAAGTAATGTTCCTGAGAATTTTCAACTCAAATATCAAAACGGGGTGGATGGTCCAAGTGAGGGAGCTAGTAGAGAACTACTCATTGGAGATCTCGGACCTGGACGTTGGGGCAAATCAGGGTAAAAAAATCGTCAGAGAAAGGGTCATGGAGGATTGTAACCGTAATTGGCGAGAGGGGGTCAAATCAAATAGATATTTGGGTGGCCTGCGTGATAAAGAGAAGCCGGGGGAGTCACTGTTGTTCAAGCTGAGGTCGCAATCCCTGGAGCTGAGGGGAAAAATTGGGAAAGACGGTGAAAGGGAGTGCCAGATGTGTAACTTGGGCATGATGGAGACCCTGGAACACTTTCTTCTAGAATGCCCAAAGTACCAGTCTAAAAGAATGAGATTCACTGGGAGTATAATGGGGAAGTGGGATGGGAGAATGAAGGACATGTGGTTAGGGGGAGACTCAAAGGAGAGGGTTAATATGCTAATCGGGGAGACTGGGAAGAATGGGGCAAGGGTTGTCATCAAGCAGTTCGTCTCAGAGTGCTGGGAGGAGAGGAGAAGCGTGGGAATAGAGAGGCAGTTGGGAGTACAGGGGTAACCAAGGCCTTCTCGTCCGAGAACCGCGACAAATCAGCGGCTGGCCAAAGTGTTATTATTATTATGTGTATTTAGTAAAAACGAATCACAAAATAAAATTAAATAAAGTGAATTTTAGTCAGTGAATATAATTGTGATGAGTTTTAAAAATATTAAAATGGTATATAATGAAGTATCTCTTCATTTCATTTCATCAAAAATATCAGAATGGCTGGTTTGAGAAAAGTAGAGTTTGTTATGTCACAGAAAGGAACTTCCCAAGTACTCCTAGATGGATATTTGTATAACAAGAATGTTGCTAGAAAGACATGCATCCATTGGAAATGTGTATTGTCTACGTGTTAGAGCTGTAGGTTTTTAAATTTCTTGATCGGTTTCGGTTTTGTTTTATCAGGTGGAGTAAAACCTCGGTTCGGTTCGGTTTTCGGTTTGTTCATGAGGTCAAATAAAGTTCAATAAAACTCATTCTTATGTCCGGAGACATAACTGAATAGCAGTGAAATTGAGTGAAACTCAATGAATGCCCGAAATAAGCTATAATACATGAAGAATCAGGAAGGCCAATATAATAATTACCTAAATATACAGAACTTTTATTGTGCTTGGCCATTTGTCGAGGTCTGACACCTACACGCAACTTGAGGAAAGCTGCAAACACAATTAAACTGAAATGTCAGAAATTCACAGAATGTAGCCTTCCCAGAGTAGTGAGAGTACCCAGACACTGCCATTGGCAGTGTCTGGGTACTCTCACTACTCTGGGATGGCTACATTCAGTGAATTTCTGCAGCAAGAGAGTATTTAATAAAAAACGAAAAACCTTAGATTACGGGATGTCGACGGTTTCGATTTCGGTTTTTAAAAAAAACTAAAAACCTCGGTTCGGTTTCGGTTAACCTACAGCTCTACTACATGTAAAGGACGTTGCACAACTGTGGAAGATATTTTTAAAATGTAACTGAACATTCACAATTCCCAGAAGACAGCAACCGAGTCAGATTCGTGAGTTCTATGAGAAAGAGAGCCAGAGACGAAACTACACAGATGCACACGATGTACAACGAGGAGGTAGCAAGACAAAACCCGAATGAAGTTCACCAGCTTCCTTCATTTCCATCAATAAGTAGTGCCTTATACAGACATAGACGGAAGACTATACCCACTTTATCACAAACAATGTCAGAGGTCAATCTTGATGGACACTGGACAATGACATTAGATGGACGACATTTTCACAGATGGTGATGATGACAAAATTCTGGCTTTTTCCACCACTGAACAGCTTGAGTCACTTCAGTCAGCTGAAACCATATATATGGATGGAACATTCACATCTTCTCCTGATCTTTGGAATCAAGTTTACATTATACATGCACGTACTGGTTCAAGCACATAGACTTGGAATTTTTAGATGCTGTAGGTCATCTTCTGAGGTTAGGATGAGGTTGACCCTTTACCTAAACCTAAAAAAAAACTATTTTTTTGTACTAAATCATCTGTTATATCTTTTTTTATAACTCCATTGTTATATTTATTATCAACCAAATGTATTCAATTTTATGTCAAAAATCAAAACTACTTATGTCCTGTATTTACTTTTGTGTCAAAAATCAAAACCACTTCTATTTATTATGAACTACCTGTATTTAATTATATGCGCCTAATTATGACATATGTCAAAAATCAAAACTACTTCTATTTATTATGAACTACTTGTATTTAATTTTGTATCAAAAATCAAAACAACTTTTAATTTATATGCACCTTATCATAAAATTAATAATAAACAACCCATTTTTCACATACTGTGTTTTTATTTAATTGGACAATCCCATTCACAAGTTAAGGTAACATGCACAATATTAATCATGCCTTGGACCCTGAAATGTGTTGTTTTAGACTGTAGAAGTTTTGGCTGTAGAAGTTTTGGGAGGATACCGTTAAAACCCCTCGTAGTGAACAGAAACATCTAAAATTAGTTACACCGCCGTCGAGCAAGTATGATAATATTCACCCCATCGTGCACCTCGGCGAATTCATTGTTTTCCTTGCACAAAATGGCGTGTCGATCAGTGTCGATGGCGAAATGATCTATTTTGTCTTGAAAATAGTCTACAATAAAACAAACAATACTTAATCTTCCTTCTATATATTTATTATTGCGTAATCTTCCTTAAATAATCACTTTTCACGCATTCAGAGGTTCATTTAGTACTTTAAAACGTAGCTTTTATACACTTACCATCCTTTTTACCGGATACCGTCCTTTGTTACCGGTAAAAAGTATTACCCTTTTACTCGATTGGAAATGTCTTTTTTATAGCCTCTTTAACAGTCCTAGTCTTTGTTAAGGAATTTGTGTTATAAAACAATCGACATGATGATGTGCCGCTGTTAATTTTCTTCTTGAATGCTTCTCTTCTTCTTGGCGATGAATTTTTTGCCAAATTATTTAGTGCAGTTGCAAATTTCTCCGGAGTCTTGGGAAGCTGACACCTTATTTTGGATATTATATTGTACTGTTTTCTTCTTATTAAAAACCCCGGGTGTAGCTGTAGTTATTATTTCCGATCTTGTTTTCCTTCGTTCTCTTCTCTTTCCTTTCTCTGTCCTTCAATCTTATTGACATCTTTTTTGTCGGCTCATGTTTTTTCTTTCCTTGTTTTTTGCTTTTTTCCAATATTCTGTTTTTGTAACACAACTTTCCTTGTTTGTTTTTTTTATTTCCAGCCCATTTTTCTTCTGTGGTTCAGTGCTACCGCTCTGTTTAGTCGCCTTTTTCTTTCTCTGTTGATACTTTTGTCTCTTGCGTTGATTCTCCTTCATTCTATCTTTTTTCTACAACCCAAGGCTGTGGGTTTTTCTAAGTTCGGCTTTTAGAAGATCTCTGAACATCCAGATATGCCCTATATCTTTCAGGGTCTTTCTCTTTCAGGGCTTTGATCTATAGTCGGATGATCGTGAAGGCATCCTGGAATTTATAAACAAGGGCAACCTTTCTGAATTTTTTAATTTCAGCCAATATTACGGAAGCGTATTAGGGAAAGTCGGCTTTTACCCCGTGGACTTCCCCAAAATTTCAGCAGAAAGTACGCTCTCGTTGAAATAATGGCTTTCAACCTCTAATTCAATTTCCATCCCCACCTAGGTTTTCCCCCATTTCAAATCCCGGCGCACCAACACCCATAATAGAGGAAGATCAAAATGGAACATACCACCCAAACAAAGTGAAGCGTCATTGTGTGTATTGTTTATTTATTGGTGTTTAATGTCACTCTGCAGCTATGTGTAATTGTGACCACCACAAAGGTTTAATGTCGAGTTTTGCCAGTCGTTTAAACCTGTGCTGCCCATTTTAGAGGGCTTCCACCACGGACGTTGGTGACCGGGTACTATTTTACCAACAAAACACAACTTGTTTACCACATTAAACAAATACTGCTTCGCTTCGACGGGTTCCCACGGGGGCATTGTGTGTATAAACAATAAATATGCAATACCATCGCAGCCACAAGGCTACCAAATATACCACAAAAAGTTGAAATTTCGACTTTTCATCTCAAAATTTCGACTTTAAAAAGTGGAAATTTCGAGATAAAAAGTCGAAATTTCGACTTTCTGGTTCTGGAAAATCATTTTTTACCATGTTCCTAATACGCTTCCGTACAATATACATCAGACTTTAAAGTCCTATACAGAAATTTTAAAACATATGGCAGTGGCGGATCCAGGATTTGAAAGGGGGGGGGGGGGGCGGTTCGAGGGCTAGGGGGTCCTGGGGTTTGCTCCCCCGAAAAGATTTTCGTTCTTAGCGCTTAGAAACGCCATTTCCTGCGTTTAAAACGCTCATTTACTCTACATTAGCGTCGCCAAAACTTTTAATAATTAGCTAGAGTTGTACAAAACAAAATTTCAAGATGAAAGATATAGATCTATCCATTTAAAATACCTTTCATTTTGAATGAAATCAGTTGTGAGGAAAGAAAAACCTGTTATGATGAGGTTCATGGGGAGGGGGGGGGGGGGGCTTGTGGTGTCCCAGTAAGGGTTCCCTGTCACCCAAGACAAGCCGTATTTGATACATAGAAATGTCTGGTCGCGGTACCGTAGGACTCGGCCCCCGGAAAGGGACTGCGCCAAGCCACCGGAAGGCTCTCTGCAGGTATTTACGGGCGGCCCTTATCACCGTCGAAATAGCGAACAGCGCCATCTCAGCCCTAGAGTATACATGTGTCCAGACTTTGCTGAGGGCCAGGACTGCCGCGACTCCAACCTTCTTTAGTGGCCGGCGACATGTCTTTTTCAAGGGTCGTAAGGGTGTCAGAGGTTGAGCTCCTGGGCGACCTGTGACATACGGCAACTGGCCACACCCCTGGCTCTGTCAGCCCATGAGGGGTACAAACCTTAGAGCTATGAGTAACGTATCGTAGTGATTATGGGTCAGATTTTGGTCGTAATGTGAACTTTAGTATTACATACGCGATCACTGAGCGCTCCTGTAGCTATTCAATTATTAAATGGCTACCGGAGCACTCAGTGATCGCGTATATGTAATACTAATGTTCACATTACGACAAAAATAAAACTCTAAAAATATTTAGTTAGTTCATTAGGATTTTTACGTTTTATTCAGCCACTGAATCAACGCAAAATGGAGAAATACCACCTCTTGTGTTGTGTTTTTTCGGCAAAACGGAGTCACCTGCACAATTTAAAAAGTGAATTGTTTCACGTAGTTTTAGATCCGACGCAAACGACCTGATGATATGCTTTTGATTATAAATTCATTCCATTATTATATAGCTTTCCTAGTTTGTCTTTCCCTCTCATGGTGAAGGGGTTGGGTGGAAATCAGCCATGTCCTCCCCTCCTGTATCCGCCCAATAGACTAGACTAGCTAATAAGTCGGACTTTTTTCATGCAATCAAAACATTTGTCCAAGGTAGGTTTTCCTTCCTCGGGGACATGCCGGGGGGTGGGGCATTGGAGGGAGTAGTGAGGGGTGCCACTCTGGGTACAAGCATTTAACAATGAAACCCTGATACCCCAATGGTGCCACTATAGGTACAAAATTAACATAGGATTCTCCATGGGGTTTTGTACCTATAGTGGCATTTTTGAAGGTAGGAAAAAGATTTTAAAATACGATATCGTTCTGAAAAGAACCTTAACCACATTGAAAATTGGTAAAATCATGCTTGGCAGAATCATTTTACTCCTCAGATGTTTTTGCTACGCATTGTCAGTCTTTCCCTCCAAATTATTTTTGGAGGGGAAGAGTGACATTCTGGATTATATCTAAGTGTGGAAAGGCGGTGAAAACTAATACATTGAGTATTTCATCCGCCTAAATCTAACCAATGGGGACAAGGCGCGTGAAATACTCATTGCATTATTTTCTGGCGCCTTATGCTCTCCCTAAATGACTGTAAATACACATTGGCGGGGTCATAAACACAATTTTCTTATGGTTATGAAACTTGAAACATCTATCGAAATAGAATTTCCACCACAAGACCGCGGGTGCAAGGGGATCAAACGTTCCCGTGGTCAGAATTATCGGAGAAATAATTCATGATTTCTTCATTATAAATTATAGAATCCCCACAGGACTCTGAATGTAGTTTGCTGATGGAATATCGCGGTGTGAAAATAGACCTGCTTATAATTTCCCTCAGTTTGTCTCTCCTGGGTGGAAGGATGTGAATTTTATATAAAAAACTAATAAACTAAGTGACATTTTTTCTCTCTCTCTAAGTGTTGATATGCGATTTTGTTTCCCGCGCACGTGCCCCCGAGTGAACTTGCCAGCTGTCTGACTTGAGTGCAGATTTTTGAGATCAAAAATATTATTTACCTGTTACTGGCAGAAAAATGAGAGTTTTTTCCCTTGCAGTGGAGTTTGTTAATTCCATCTAACTTTTCAATGCCAGAGGCCTAATTTTTCTTCTCACTCTGGATAGCCTGGTTGTGAGGGGGAATGTTATTTTCGCTTCCAGAAAAATATTTGGATTTTGAGCTGGCGGTAAATTTTTTGATTCAAGATAATTAATCGCGCGAGGGGGGAAAATGGTTGAGTTTGCTTTTCTTTTTGTAATGGAAATATTTCTGCCATCACCACCCAATGAGATGTTTCTCCCTCCCCAGATTTGACTGATATATTGAGTATTTCATCACCCAACATCTGACGAGTGGGGGGAAAAAGCGCGTGAATTACTCAGTGCATTATTTTCTGCGCCTTTTGCTCTCCCCTAAATGACTGTAAATACACTTTGTCGGGCTCAAAACCACAATTTTCTTATGGTTATGAAAGTTGAAACATCTGTCGAAATAGAATTTCCACCACAAGACGGCGGGTGTAAAGGGGAAAAAACAATGATCACGCTGTTATCCCAAGAAAATAATCTGTGGCAAATAAGCAAGACGGTCCGAGGGTAGAGATGTCTTTGAGTTATTTCTCAAAAGCTTAATATTTGGTAGTTGCTGTTATACCATTTCCAGATGTGGTGAATTACAAAATACCCCCTTTTCAGACACACCATGGTGTCAAACTTTTGTTATACAATGCACATCACCATATTCATTCATTCATTTTTTTTAAAAAGTGGCTAGTCTCATATTTTAGTTATTTTCTATGTGTTTTAATATAAAATCAAGGACAAATAATTGGATTTTTTCTCAATTATTTGTACGTCGCGTTTCGGTGGTTCACCACCGGTGGTTGTATAATCCGTTGATCTCCCCCCAAGGAAAGTGAAAAAAATTATTTGATTTTTGAGGGGGAAATTTAGTGATATATCCTGTTACCTAAAATGACGCTCTGAGTAAAATATCTATGGCGTCTGTAAATTTTTTTAGAGTGGAGTGACAGTTATGGATAAGACTTTCCTCTGTTGGGGACCACGTCACCGCTGACTGTCACGTTAGAGGGCAGGAATATCACCGAAGAAGTCTTTCACACGCTTTTTTCCCACTGGTTAGATTCAGGTGGGTGAAAAATTGAAATGAAAAAAATTAAACAAATTTGGTTTGAAAACATTTTCTGAATGTTGTTTCTGAATAAGAAAATGATTTCAGCGAAAGTATAAATAGGCGGGGTGGGGGAGGGATGTTTCACACATGCTTTGGAGTTAACAAGACTGAAAGACGTGATTTTGATCTCCTCTGACGAATAAAAAAAGATGAAGCGGTCATTAGTAGACTACAGTGATTCAGATGATAGCGATATAGAAGATTTAGTAAGCAGCAAGAAACAGAGGTTGACTGCTAAAATACAACCTCCATACGGAGATTTATTCTATTCACCCTAAGTTATTGCGGCAATCCAGAAAATTTCACTCAGAATCCCATATGTGTGAAGTGACTTTGAATCAATTGTATGTCAACAATCCATTTGAGTTTCTAAGTAAAATGTTTCAATCAATGGTGGAAGATGTGAAAAAGGAATGTGGTATACAAGACAACGACCCCATGAGGATATCATCCACCATCCAGGTCTTGAGGTGGGTATTTTTATTCCTTTTACAAAGGCTATGGGGGTAAATGGTAAAAACAGTGTTAGATGAAATTTAAAAGTTATTCAATCAAATGAGAATTTTACTATCCATGATGGTAAATTATCTTTAGAAATAACACACACTTCACTACCACATGGGTCGGGGCGAAATGCACCCATTTCATTTGCATCTGTTGGTAAAATGGTTAAAAGTAAACAGAGTATTATTGAAATTAAAAATGTCAATGATTCTATGTTCTTTGCACGTGACATTGTAGTGGGAAAATGCCACGTTGATAAAGATAATTCAGAACTTTGGGAGAAAAATGGAACAAAATAAAAAGATCCAACAGACCGTCACAAGAAAATGAGGCAAAGGCGTTAATGGACAAAGCAGGTCTTGATTATAATAAATCTGGTGGATAAGAAGAATATTGTAAAATTCAAGGGGTACTCTCCCCAGAGTATGTAATTAAAATCCACCCACAATTTGCAAAGAAACGTTCCTATTTGAACCATCACAAACTACAAAAGAGAGTAAAGTTATTCACATCTATCACAATGACCGTCATTTCGACACCATCACTAAAATCACAGGGTTTTTAGGGTGTCACTACTATTGTGAATATTGCAATGTAGGCTATAATAACAGAGAACGTCATAGAGTGTCCGAAAGGCTGTGTTTGCTATTCTCCACTGCCATGTATGCCTGAACATTCTGTTCATTGTTACACTTGTAATAGAGATTTTGTTAGTTCATCTTGTTATTAAAATCACACAACTCTATTACAGAACCAAGAAAAAAACATTTGTCAATTAGTTAAGAAATGTCTATCATGTAAAATGCAAATATATTCAGGCAGCGAAAACACACATCATGCAGTGGCTTCAAGAAATGTAAATATTGCCATCAATTAGTCAAAAGCGAACATTATTGTTTCATTCCATTCCAAAATACAAACCACCCAAGAAAGACAAATGCCGAAAGTACCCTTTGTGTTTTATGATTTTGAAACAACTCAAGGCCCAGGTCTCCACACCCCAAATTACTGTGTTGCACATCGTGCATGTGGGGGGGGGGGGGTGTATTTGCAAGCCTATAGATCAAGAATGTATTTTCTGTGACAAAGATGGAAGAAGAGAATATATTTTTAAAGAGAATCTACTTTGAGTGATTTTTGCAATTGGCTTTTCAGTAAGGAACATTTAGATACAACAGCTATTGCTCATAATTCAAGAGGGTTGATGCACAATTTATCTTAAGACATCTCAGTGAAACTGCTACATCAAAACCCGATGTCATCATGAATGGAAACAGAATTATTCTCTGAAAGCTTCAATTCATTGAGTTTTCTTTCTATGAGATTGGCCCAATTCCCTAAAACATTTGGTTTTAAGTGAACTAGCAAAAGGTTATTTTCCTCTCTGGCAAACACAAAATCATATCAAAACTACATTGGACCTTATTTAGATGCAACATTGTACATGCCTGAGTCTATGTCTCCCCCAGTCAGGGATGATTTTATTAAATGGTACAATCAAAAATTTACTAGTAATGCTACTTTCAATTTTGCCAAAGAAATGGACATGTACTGTAAGTCCGATGTGGATATATTATGTAGAGGTGTGGCGAATTCAGAAAACAATTTATCGAATGTGATGAGATAGATCCTTTCAGGGAGGCTGTAACATTAGCTGATACTTGTAATTAAAGCTTGGCGAAAAATTCAATGCCAGAAAACAAAGTTGGTCTCATTTCAGACATAGGGTATCCTACTGCCGTTAGATTATTCCATGAAAGCCATTAGATTCTTACAGCTACTAGCACAAGAAGAAGGCATACACATACGACATGCACTAAACGGTGGAGAATTAAAAATTGGAAATTATTATGTAGATGGTTTTCACAAAGAGACAAATACAATCTATGAAATTTATGGATGTATGTGGCATGGATGTGAAACTTGCTATCCTGACAGATTTGAGAAAAAATCCAATCAATTCACAATTCTATCAATCTCTGTACAACAAAACCCAATCACGCATAAACATTTCAAATCATTGGGGTATAATATACATGTAGTCTGGGAGCACGATTTGGATCATCTATGTAAATCAGATCCTGAAGTGCAAGCCTCTTTAGATACATTTTCCCACACATGGACCCAATTAAACCACGAGAAGCATTATTTGGGGGGAGAACAAATGCCATTAAATTACACTACGAATTGATGAAAACACAGACACAGAAATTAAATATATAGATATCTGTTCACTTTACCCATATGTGAACAAACACAGGGAATATCCAGTGGGACATCCAGATATACTTACAAAGGAAAACATAGACACTGGCAAAATAAGACAATACAGAGGACTCCTTAAATGTAAAGTTTTACCACCTCAAAATCTTTTTTTGCCAGTTTTACCTATTCATTGTAATAAGAAAATGACATTCACACTTTGTAAAATGTGTGCAGAACACGAATTAGATCAGTGTAAACACACACCAGAACAACGTGCACTTGTAGGTACATGGACATCTGTTGAACTTTGCAAAGCATTGGAATTGGGGTACACTCGTCTTGACACTTATCAGATTTGGCATTGGGATGAATGGTCTTCGGAGATTTACAAATATTATGTGAACAAATATTTAAAAATGAAACAAGAAGCTAGTGGGTTCCAGATTGGGTGAAAACAGAAACAGACAAAAAAAATTTGAAAAACGATTATGCACAGATTGAAAATATCTATTTAGAAAAAGATCATTTGCCAAAACCATGTTAAGGTGATTCTAAACTGAAGATTGCAGTTTGAGTGGACAGGTCGAAAACATGATGTTTTTTTCATTACTTTTCAATAGTAATGGTTATTTTAATACATGAATGATTGCTTCTACCTAACAGATTACAAAAATGTGATAAAAAATTTTTAAAAAAGAATTTACTAACCAAAAAAATGCTTTTAAAAATCCCTAACTCACGGTCAACTTCCTGCCACCAAAACTTAAAATATGAATCTCACATTGAAAAATATGCTTTCTATGTGCTCTGGAGAACAACAGTTGAGTCATAACTTTTTAAAAAATAAATCCAATTGTATGTTTATTTAAAATTTTGAAGGACCACTGCATGCTCTGTCCAGCCATTTTTTCACAGGGAACTATTTACAGTTCAAAAGTATGGCACACCACACTAATCAGTAATCTAGTTGGCCTTCCCTGGAAATATTAGCCATACAAGTGATATGTCTGTTCTGCCCTCTTCCACAAGTAAAACTGTCTTGACATGAAATGACCCTGCTGAAAGTGTATCGTCAAGTCCCAATAATAGATAATAGAAAATAAAAGACTACGTGGCTACCCCCCCCCCCCCCCCCCCCCCACCACAAAAAAAAATTGAATTTTTCAAAATTGAAAAAGGGACATAACTCTGGCAAAAATTGTCGGATCAAACCCTGATCTGACTTGACCTGCAGTTTATGTTGATACACCTACACAACAAATTTTATTTGATTCTGTGAATTACAGCTCAAGTTATTGGTTGGAAACTAGAAAAAAGGAGTTTTCAAAGTTGAAAAAGTGTGACACTGGAATCACCTACCAGGACTACATGCAGGCTCGAAGGGAAGTTATGGAATTGAATTCCGGCAATAAGTCGTATCGATTGACCAATACTTACAGTGCTCAAAGTATAAAATATTCGTCCAATTATTGAAAAAATCCGATAAGGTGCTTAATGTATAAAAGTATTTTTCATGTGCTAAATGCTATGTTTTGGATCATGAATAAACTCATGTTGTGTCAGAAACCTACCTTGTATTATTGGTTTTTTTGGTGGTGAGTTGACCCGTGGCGACTTGACCCGGTGGCGAATTCACCCGTTCCCCAAAATTTGATGCTCGATTGTGCCTTGTGACAAGTTGTGTGTGTTGCCATACTTCACTTTCGTTGAGAATTTCTATGCAACGACTGATAAAATAATTTTCTAGAGAAAAATTTCATGTTCACACTTCTATCATATTTTATTTGTGATTAGGAGGTCTAGTGGGGTGGATAGAAAGAAAAAATATTATTTTTCGCACTTTGAACAAGCGACTTACCAACGCATGTGACTTTCTGGTGACAACAACATCGATCAACAAATACTTGCAGGCATGAGTCTAATAGCCCACAGATTATTCGAAATTATCGATGATCTTTGTGGATTGCAAACAAATTTAATGAAATACACCATTTACAATGATTCGCAATGTAAATCACACCAGATAGCAAAATTAGGAGCATTATTTCTGAAACTCACCGAAACCAGACCGAAACGGGACCGAATGACAGACCAATAAAGTTAACCATCAATATTACATGACGAACAATACTCCCCCCGATTTGCGATTAAAAGAAGTGAAAAAGCAACCAGTTTACGAATATTTCAACAACAAAAGAATACAACATGGTTTTCTAATTCCACTATATGTCACCGTTTTGTTAATTAAAGAAAATTGAAATTTTTGTTCTCTATTGGTAATTTTGGCGCATGAATACAAACTAATGGCAAGGTCGATCCATGTAAACAAATTTATTGCTTCAGTTGGTGAGGGAAGAATATTTACATAGAACAGACAATCAATGCAATTTGCCTCTATTAGTCTGCTTCCCTTGAGATATATCGATAATCAGAATTTCAGCAGTGGCATTGAAATGAGAATTTACGGGACATATGGCGAGATCTTTTGTCGCAATGTTGCCCACAACATTTAGTGTTTTGAATTTTCCACCGTAAACATGGCGGACACTTTTGAGACTGAAACGACCCAGGTTGACGACGTGCTTAGTCCTATCCTCGATGTGTTTTATTAAAAATTAAGACTCAACTGCTGCAGTACATTATTGATAGTTCATGTTGGTTGTTCATTGGAAGGTGAGGCGTCTCGCTATTTTTTGAAATCCTGCCCACGCCATTTCCGACTTTTTGACAGTACATATTTTCTAATGTCTCCAAATGACTCGTAAATTTGTTAAATGCATATTTTGCGGGTCCCATCACGTTCTGTGTGACATGACCATTCCCCCCAACCCTGGTATCCAAGGGCAAGGCTGTTTCGTTGCCAAGTTATTGTTCAATGAAATGTTCACATTTTTCTGTGTTTCTGGCTTCCATGTTGGCAGCCATGACTTTAGAATCACCTTAAATTGTCTCTAGGGAAAAAATGCACAAAACAATATAAAAACTAAAACAAAATACATAAATGAACCATCAGAATATTTTGAAATAACACAGAACAAAAACAAAATTGTGAAGAATGTGGAATTTTTTGACCATGATCAGTTTGTTTTAGTAAACTACATTGATGCTACAGATGTTTACAATCCACACAATTCATCCAATGTTGCCGTAGCTTCATTTGTCACAGCCTATGCACGTATGGAATTATACAAAGTTTTAGAACAATTAGGAACACGAGTTTTATATTTTGACACAGACAGTTGTATCTACATACATAAACCATCACTTTGGAATCCAGAAATTGTAAATAGTAGATTAGGGCAGTGGACAGATGAACACCCAGGGGCAAAAATCACAGAGTTTGTAGGTTTAGGTCCGAAAAATTATGGATACAAATATATTAAAGATGGAGAAATACATACCACATGTAAAGTTAAGGGTATCGCATTAGATTACATGACATCACAAAAAGTCAATTTTGAAAGCATGATTGAGTGCACACGAGACAGAGAGAATTACAAATTAAACATTGAATATACACATAGAATTAAACGTAACAAAGATAGACAAGTCATAAGTGAAGCACAAAGCAAAACATTCAGATCTGTTTACACTAAACGTTTTGTTGTCGGTAAATATGACACACTCTCCTATGGGTATAAGATATAAATATTCGTCACAAAAACTTATTACGACTTTGAACAGGGAGCAGGGAAGATGTCTCTACCACTTAATCCTACATATCCTATATACTTATCAGAGTTAAGAAGACTTTCGAGTTTTAGTATGACTACAAATCCTATTTTACAATCCAAGAAAGAAGATTTGCTAAAGCTGGGTTTTTCTATGTAGGAGATGGTAAAGTAAAATGTTTTGTATGTGGACAAGGTTTACATAATTGGGAAGAAAAGGATATTCCTTTGCAAGAACATGTTAAGTGGTCACCAAATTGTTCTTATATTCAATTGATGAGAAATTGTCAATTATATAAACCACCCACATGTATGCAAACACCTCCAGATAAAATATTATCAGTGATGGATTATGGATTCACTTTAAATCAAATATGTTTGAACAACGAAAAAATATGACAAGTGTCTAGATGATTTTCCAGATTCTAAATCTTTATTTGCACTCATGGTACTAGATGATCAGAGAACAACATTTAGTACCATATTTGCAAGAAAAGCTTCAGGTCAGTTCAAAACTAAGTTAGACAAAATGTTTACAGATAATGTAGAAAATGATTTTCCTGACTGTCCCAATGAACAGAGTACATGGTGTAATGTAATATCTGATGTACAAAGTACAAAGTACATCAGAACAGACAAAGGAATCATCAGTTTGATTTCAACCATGAAACCAGTAAGACACATCTTAGAAAACAAGATCACATGTAAGGCATTATTATATGCATTTCAAATGATCACTCCTGGCTATCTAACAATAGCAAAGGAATTTATTCATCATCAAATGGAAAAAGATGAAATGTATGGGGAATTTTGTAATGCATTACAAATCATGAATGCTTTTTACAAAGATAATGTAGAAAATATTTGGACAAGAGTTATGTGGGATTTTATTATTTATGATGAACAAATCATGAATTATTTATATAGACAATGTATGCCACAAATAGATCAGAGTTCTTCAGAAACTTTGTTTGAATTAAAAGCGCCCTTAAAAAGAAAACCCACTCATAGAAATGAAGAAGCTATGGAAACAGAAAGTATAATATAAGTTAGTGTTTTGACAACACTTTCTCACAGAAAATAATGGCATCACGTGAATGCTTATTGTTTCAACACCCTTGTAATATCTTTATTTCAGGGCCTAGTGGTTCAGAATAACTCTTAAAAAGAAAAAAAAATTAAAGTTGGTATTAACAAAAGCAAACATACATTTGAAAAAGGGGTATTTACCAAATTGGACAAAAGAATTATTTAAAATCACCCATGTAAAACATACACACCCAACCACTTATACACTTGAAGATATGAGTGGTGAAAATATACAGGGGACATTTTATCCACAAAAAATTCAAAGTGTAAAAGATGATAAAAAATATACTGTTGATTCGGTTCTCGTACAACATCCTAGACGTGTTGGTAAGAAACTCATCAAGGAACTTAGAGTACATTGGGGAGGGAATTCAACAAACTTCTCTAACAACTGTAAAATACCCCTGCAGTTCGCACATACCCACTACCATCCATTGGCCGACCACCACCATACCTCATATCACCTTGTCTGTACGGCTCTGTGTGTATCCAATGGTACGAAACGCCCTAGTAAAAAAATATCTGCGGGAAGCTCATAGTCTGATAGGCAATAAGGGATGTAGATGGAGAAGCAATCAGTCCGGAGGCATGGAAGGCAGGTCGCCAGGCGACCTGCTAGGTAGGTGGACAGGGAGTGAGGATGATAGACAGTCATGCAAGCTGGTTGGCATGCAAGGATACACTCAAGAAAGTGGGAGGACTAGGAGGCAGGCAGCCAGGCTGGCAGGCACGTGGGTTGCTAGACAGCGAGCGGGGCAGGGTGACATGCCAAGATCAGCATACCAGGTATGCCGGCTGCCAGATGGGGTGAAAGCCAAAACAGACAGACAGGCAAACAGTGCAAGATGTCTAACACTGTCAGGCAGACAAGAAGATCGGCTGATCGGTGTGTGAGTGGGTAGTATGGCTGGAAGGGCAGATAAGAGGTGCATGTAGGATGCCATGTAGGTTAGTAGGCAAATAAGGAATAGCTGTAGTTGAGCAGTAGGTGCTTAATTATGTAGCAATGTCGGAAAGAAGGCGGGGAGGCCAGGTCAGATCAGTGTTTTAAGACGGACTAGCAGAATGGTAGGTAGTATGGAAAGCATGTGACAGACTGACATGCAGGCAGACAATGGCAAAAGACGGGGTGACAGACAGGAAGACTGTATAGCAGGTAGGCCTCCTGTCAGACAGGTGAGCTGACAGACAAGATGGTACCCAATAGACACCCACAAGGCAGGCAGAAAAGTAGGTGGACTATCTGGCAGCCAGTCTGACTGGTAAGCAGACAGCCAAAACTGCTTGCTAGATGGACAGATAGGGTGGATGGTGGGTAGTCGGGAAAGACAGAGGAAGCCAGGAAGGCAGGCCACCATTCAGCCTGATGGGTAGACAGTGAAGATGACAATCAGCCACACACACACACACACACACACACACACAGTCTTGTCTACCCTACATACCGAGGTACCCCATTGTTTGTCCTTTGTGTGGACTAACGGTTTCTACCTCGTTTTGCCGGTACAGTTCTGGGAAAACAACCGAGGTAAAGGGTTTCTTTTGTCTTTTGTACCTCGGTAAGGCGAAACACGCAAACTCTTTTGTCTAGTTACCTCGTCAAGTTGGTAAGACAAACGCACCCACACACACACACACACACACACACACAGAGTCTTGTCTACCCTACATACCGAGGTACCCCATTGTTTGTCCTTTGTGTGGACTAACGGTTTCTACCTCGTTTTGCCAGTACAGTTCTGGGAAAACAACCGAGGTAAAGGGTTTCTTTTGTCTTTTGTACCTCAGTAAGGCGAAACACGCAAACTCTTTTGTCTACTTACCTCATCCAATCAGTAAGACAAACCCACACACAAACACACACACACACACACATCTGTGCCATTTTATTTTTGCAAAATGAAAATTATTTTTTGTTCAAACAAAAAAACTTTTAGTTACTTTCTTGTTCCTTTCTTGTTTGAACAAAAATATTTTTTATTGGAACAAAAACTTTTAGTTACTTTTTTGTTTGGAGAAAAAAAAAATATAATTTTTTATTTTTTTTTATTTATTTTTTATTTCTTTTATTTTTATTTTATTTTTTTTTATTTTTATTTTATTATTTTTTTTTATTTTTATTTTTTTTATTTTTTTTATTTTTTTTTCTTTCTTTTTTTTCTTTTTTTTTTTCTTTTTTTCTTTTTTTCTTTTTTTATTTATTTTTTTTTCCACAAAAATAAAAACTATATTTTTTTTTTTTGTGGGAAAAAAAAAAAATAAATAAATAAAAAAAATAAAAAATAATATTTTATTTTGTAAAAAGTAAAACAACTGAGGTGGTGACATCTTCCAGGTCTGTGATCAAAGATGGATGTAAGCCTTCTTTAATGTACATTCCTTCCCCTCCTCTTTTTATGGCCTTCTGTTCACCCCTACACCTATCCACAACCCTTACTTGGTTTGCCCATTCCCCATGTCTTAACAACATCTCGGTTAAGCCCATGACATCAAATTCCTCTGCCTCAATCAATGTAGCATATTCACTTACTTTCCGGTGGAGACGGTGGATGTTGCAACAACCCACTTTCAGGGTACCGAGATTCATTGCCTTCCACCTACTGATCCCATTGTTTTCTGATGCTAACCTTGGTGAACTTATTCTGCCTGCCTCGCTCTTGCTTCGCCCTACCTGTGTCCACTCTTGCTATACTTGCCTATGGCCTCCCACCCAGCTCCTCTCCAAAAATGGCTCGGCTACCAAAAAAGATGATACCCCCATTACCCGTTTCCCCTATCCTGCTAAGATGCACCCCGTCACGCCCGCACATGCTAGTGTTGCCGCAAAAACGTGTCCCAATGGTTGATAAAGGGTATGCCCAGCCCAGGTCAACACTGTAGTCCTCCAACTGCTCATTTAGTGACAAATCCTTGAGTTCCGTTCGGCTTCACCCTCAAGGACTGGAAGGTCCCCGGATATGACTACTCTTGCATTCCTACTTAGCAGTTTGCTGACTAGACCTCTGCACGTCTCCATCAGACTTACTGATCTTCTCTCCACGATATTGTTGACCCAACATGGACCACCACTACTGGATCGGATCCTGACCCAGCCACAATACCATCTACCTGGTCCCTCAAATCGTCCACCTTCGTCCCCAGAAAGCACACGACTGTTCGATTCGAATTATCGGGACCACAAAACCATATTGTCATTCCCACGTACAATGCTACTCCTTGCTACAACCAGTTTTCCTCATCTGTCACCAGTTCCTATATCATCTGCACCCCCTCCCCCTCGTTTTGCATGTCTCAGGCCGTCTCTTTCTCTTCACCGCCCTCCTTACCCCATATGTCCTAGCAACATGAACAACCATCTCACTTCCCTCAATGCCCACCTCACTCTCATCCCTAATTGATGCGAAATAAAAAAACACCTAAAGAAGTAATGCTCACTCATGCAAAAGATCTTATGACATCAGTGGGTAAAGCTGCTTTGGGAATAAAAAAGACAGAAACAAGAAGAACCAAAACATCACTCTGTTGTTCGTTCTCAAAGAGTGAAGACACGTAAAAGACAATCTTATTCACAACGAAATTCAAGACCACTTGATATATTTGATTAAATCATGATGTTACATGGATCTTGCGAGCATTTTTGTAGCGGATTTGATCCAGATAATGTAACACCAACATCAGGTGGTGTCGAAAATATTGGTGAGATTGAGCAGTTTCCTATTGCATCTTTAAACAATTCTTCACCAATAGAATTTTTAATTCCAAGACAAACAACCAAGTGGTTAGATCTTGCATCATCTACACTTGAGGTTCAATTCAAAATTACAAAGCAAGATGGGAGTGTATTGGATGATGATACAAATATTACTCCTATCAATAATTTCTTTCACAGTATGTTCAGTAAAATTGATGTTACACTGAACGGTTCTCTGATAACCACCAATACAGACATGTATCCTTATCGAGCATTTTTTGAAAATCTGTTAAGCTATTCAAAACATGTGAAAAAAACACAGCTAGCTGCTAGTGAGATGTGGTATGTAGATACTCCAGGACAGCATGCAGCAATTGCGAACGATTCATATAACAAAGGTTTGGTTGAACGTCACAAATTAATTGCAAACAGTAAATCTGTACAACTAAGAGAAAAAATACATTTAGATCTATTTGTGCAAGACAAATATTTACCAAATGGCGTAGAGATGAGAATTAAAATTCATCGTTCCCCAACTAAATTTTGTCTGATTGGTGGTGTAGATGTTAAAATAGAAATTCAAAAAGCCATATTCAGAATACCGGCCTTGGATTTAATTCCTAAATTTGCGAATGATCTTAATGCACAAATAGATCAAACAAATTATAAAATGGCCATAAGACGTACTGAAAGGAAAACATTTACCATTGGAAATGGTCATCGGTCAAAAATAGAAGACCATCTGTTTCATAAACAGATGCCAAAACGATTAATTCTTGGTTTAGTTTCGAATAAAGATATAAATGGAGATATTGGCACATGTCCATTTAATTTTCAACATTTCAATTTGAACAAGTTGGAAATCACAATAGATGGACTATTAACACAATGAGAGTACAGAGTGTTCATACTGCGGTGTGTGGAATGTACTGTATATTTGCTTTGGATCATCTTGCTAGAGGATATGATTTAGAGACAGTTCTTACTATCAATTTCGACCCAAGAAATTTCCAAGAGAATGACAAGAGAAGTTTGTCAATGGTTTGAGCAAAACTATAGACATTATTTTATGTAATCAAGATTAGGTGTCAAAACAACCCACATAGTTTTTTTTTTATAAAAACACTTTTTCTATTGTATAAACTTATTATGTATCACAGATAGGATATTTTAGCATTTTTTTAAAAAATCTTAAGCGATAATGCTTTATTTCAAAGACACAATTCTGGCTATACATATTTTCTCAGAAAAATGGAATCTTGAAATAAAGTGGTATCACACAAAAAAATCTCGATGTAAACGGTTTTGTATAGATAGACAAACTCAGATCTCGGTGTATATATGCTTCTCACTTCATATATTAAACATTGGTACCTAAACTAATTCTTATTGTCTGTTTAAAATGTAGCAGTGCCCACTAGCTCTCCATAGCAGTAAAAAAAGAGGAGAGATACTTCTCTTTTTTCACCATTCTATCTCATAAGTGAAAAAGAGTTAAGAGATACTTCTCTTTTCCACTGTGGGTAAGAGATTGTATGCTTATCAACCAATCCTTCCATACAGTAAAGTGTTATACGGTTTAAAGTATAGAGAGATTGATTAATAAACATATATTTTGCCAGCATAAAGTAATTGGGAGGCCTCCACCCCGTGACTGACACTATAGGGGCCAGCATTTAAGAGATACTTCTCTTTTTTTCACCATTCCATCCCATAAGTGAAAAAGAGTTAAGAGATACTTCTCTTTTCCATTGTGTTTAAGAGATTGTATGCTTATCAACCAATTCTTCCATACAGTAAGTGTTATATGGTTTAAAGTATGGAGAGATTGATTGGTAAACATATATTTGCCAGCATAAAGTAATTGGGAGGCCTCTACCCCGTGACTCGATATACTCAACACTGAATTCCCCTTCCCTAAACGGGGCACTATAGGGACAAAATCAACATAGGATTCTCCATAGGCTTTTTACCCATGGGGGTGCCACTCTGGGTACAAGTATTTAACACTGAATTCCCCATACCCCAATGGTGCCACTTGAGGTACAAAATTAACATAGGATTCTCCATAGGGTTTTGTACCTCAAGTGGCATTTTTGTACCCAGAGTGGCATTTTTGAAGGCAGGAAAAAGATTTTAAAAACTTTTTCCTGCCTTCAAAAATGCCACTCTGGGTACAAAAACCCTATGGAGAATCCTATGTTAATTTTGTACCTCAAGTGGCACCATTGGGGTATGGGGAATTCAGTGTTACATGCTTGTACCCAGAGTGGCAGCCTTCACTACTGGGGGGGGGGGGGGGGGGTGTAGACCCACGGAATTTCCAACATACAGATAGACATACGTAAGGTAGCATACATTCCCCTTATGGTCATTTCAATGCATTTTTTTCTGATTCTGTCTCTTTCTAAGCAATTCAACTGGTCCCCACAACATAAACACTGGAGGCCTTATTCCGCGAAGTAGCCCAAACATGACATAGAATGTCTGTTCTGGCAAAAGGGCCTTTAATTTTGAAACAAGAGCCCAAGAAAATTATGAGTTTTGCTTTTCTTTTTCGCTAAGAAAATGTCCAACTTCCTTGATTTTTCAATGATTATGGGGGGGTGGGGGTGGAGCTTCAGATTGTGATGTGTCAACAGGGGCAGAAAATACGTTAGGGATAATCGTCCGTCACAATAATGACGTTTGCACTCAAAGCTCCGTCAATATTCTGATGTTAGCTTAAAAAGAGTCTGTCAAGTTAATGACGTTCGCGACACAAATAGTCCCGCCTGTGATCGACGTAATGGTAATTGACTTGGAAATTTTACGAGCGATTCAGAGGTTTGGAAATTACACAGGGTGATAGGATCTGATTTTGTATTCAAAGTAAGACTTGCTTTTAAAAGTGTGTATTCAAATGCGAACGTCATGTGCTGCGAACGCCAGTTTTGTGGACAGATAAAAGTAATGATTTATATTTTTTTTGTATCTTACCTCGACAGCTTGGTGATGGTCTGGTCATTCATGTCGACGTGGTTGAAACTGGCGGCAATATTTACCTCTTGGATTGGCGGTCAAGGTTGCAGAAAATTTCAACCGGAATGTTGCAAACGTCAACCTCACATTTGACGGATTTCACGTTCGCACATTGGACATGCTAATTTTTTCAGGAGTAAAGCTTGGTTCCGAATATTCTGTGTTTTATTTGGTGTCACGGAAATTGCGTCGCACGATAGACTGTGTTTTGTGTGAAGATAAGTGATACCTTTTTGAAAAATCACATTGTTCCGAACGTCATAGTTAAGACAGACAAAACTGACGTTCGCTACTAGCTTTTCAGCTGTGAATTTTATACATTTTACCATACATAGGGATATTATGATTGTTTTTCTCTGTACGCACGCCAATTGACATTAATTTATCAGCTCATAACTGATCACCTGTAATGAGAAGCAACCCTAGTGCGGTTTGATGTTTGGGTCTACCCCGTGTGTATTGGAGTTGTGTCCGTCAATTAATGACGCAATCGGGGAATAAAAATATCTTTTATTAAAATATATAATAATAATAATAATAATAATTTATTTATATAGCGCCTTTCCCAGCGAAACGCTGCTCAAAAGGGTTGAAAACATAGGTGACGGTAACAATGGTATAATCAGCGGCCGAAGGCTGCTTGAAAGAGATGGGTTTTCAGAGCTGTCTTGAAGTTATCTGTATTTAGGGTTTTTCTAAGGTTCTGGGGGGATTTCCTGAGTGAGGGAGCTGTGAAAGTGAACGATCTCTTACATGCCGTCGATCGAATTTGCGGTACGACAAGGAAATTCTCAGAAGCTGATCTGAGATTCTTCGACGGTGTGTGTACTTTGATGACCTGCTTAAGGTAGATTGGTGCTTTGTCGCTATGTAGAATGTTGTGTGTCACTGCCAGTACATTATACTTAACGCGAGACTCAACTGGCAGCCAATGCAGGGATTTCAGGATTGGTGTAATGTGATCATATTTTTTCGCACAGTAATGATCGATCTTAGCTGCTGAGTTTTGAATACGTTGAAGCAGGTACATGGATTTCAGAGGAAGGCCGAAATTGAGAGTTGCAATAGTCCAAGCGGGACAGGACCGGCCAAAGACTGTATAACAGTTTTCAGAGTGTTTTGGTCAAGTAGCTTTCTGATTTTGTTGATGTTTCTTATTTGGAGGAAGCAGCTTTTGCTCACTTTTGTGATTTGGTTATGCAGATCAAAGCAATCATTAAAAGTGAAACCGAGGTTTTGGACAGTTTTACTTGAGCTAACTGCGCTATCGCCTATTTTCAAGCAGTTAATTGGAACTTTGTCTAACTGATGTTTGGTGCCTAACTGGACAAATTCTGTTTTATCATCATTTAATTTCAGAACGTTTCTCCCCATCCTCTGTCGAATATCCTCAATGCATGCCTCCAGTGTTGTTAAGGAGTCATTCATATTGGAAAGATCAGCAGATATACACATAGAAAATTTCTTTTTTTGCCATCTTAAGCTACTATTCAGAAAGTCGTAGAACATAAGCCAACATAGGGCAAGAAATATTCCGGTCAATATGAAATATGCACAGTGGACGTTCGTCTACGCCGGTGGTGCACTTTTACGTGGAATGAATTCGGGTGCATAACATTTAGATATTTCCGTTCTCAACGAGGGGATTTAACAGAAAGTTTTTAGGAGAGAAACCATTTATAATTAGAAAATAGTCTACAATAAAACAAACAATACTTAATCTTCGTTATATATATTTATTATTATTAAATTGTCACTTTTCTCACATTCAGATGTATATTTAGTACTTTTAAACGTAGTTTTTATACACTTACCGTCCTTTTTACCGGCAAAAAGTATGTCCCAAAAAAGGCGCGTCATTCCCATTTGGTCGTACTGCATACTGCAATTGAAAAAAAAATCTTTTATTAGTTAATCAGCACAATACAATTTTTGTGCGAGTATTTGGGAAAACAATAAATGTCATTCTGTGCAACTCCGATGTCATTCCGAGTCATTTTTATGTGTTTAGGGGGCCCCACTAAGAGGGGGGGGGGGTGCATTTTGACCAGTTCTAGAGATCCCCATGGGTGTCACATAATACATGTGGGATGGTGTTTCTATTTTCATGGTTATCATTGAAAACGGGTACATACAATTAAGCGACATTTAAGCATACAAAGGCATGGCAAAAATTTCTAAAAATATACGGCAAAAAAGCGGTCTCCCCGCATACATAAATACCGCACATAGCGGTACAAAATATAGACACGCAGTCAATGACATAGGTCAGTCATTCTCAAAAAATGGGTACAATTACACAAGAAAAAACTTAAAATTTTCACTTTCTCTAATGGTGACAATTATTGTAACACATTAAAATTTATGTATCAAAGAAATTATCTACAAAGTTTGACCTAGACAGCCCAAACCATTTTCAAGAAATAAGCCAACAAAATAGTTAAGTGTCGGGCTCTGTTACGGAGGTTAGAAACAACATTGGGACATTCGCTGGGTGCAATTAAAGCATCTGTATCCACAAATGTTGTTTTTAACTTTGTGATTTTGACAGATGTTTATATAGTCCGCACGCCAATCACTAAACAATTGGAGAAGTTCCAAGATAACATAAAATAACACAATAGCAATCATATACAATGTTCAAAGAGAACATTTATTTTGTTGAAACGTCACCAGACGTATGTTTCCTAAGGAACAGGAGGGAGTGATAGAACATAATTATAACATGAAACGAAACCATAAAGCAAACCAAACATTTTAACAAACTCATGATACGAGAACGCTTGTCTATTTGAAATGTTAGCCTGTATAAACTTAACTTGTGCTTTTGTTACGGATGTTAGGAAAACCTGAAGTTGATAAACAAATTATTATCAGCTACTTATTCTATTTTTATTCTTATTTTATTCCGATAAAACACTGAATAACTTAGTATTACATGACACTAAGTTATTCAGTGTTTTTATCAGAATAATATATGTTTGAACACCAAACAGTAGTAGGTGATAATTGCCGATTCCACACCACTTGTACATGTACGTGTACAAAATACGCACACGATGCGTTCACCAACGTGGAATTCGGTGTTTAAATCACACGCTTGTTCACAAAACTATACACTGGTCTAGAATCGGCCCATGTACATTTTTGTGTGAATAAGCGTGTGATTAAACACTGAAACACTCATGGTGAACGCATCGTGTTTGTGTGTTGTACATTTTCGGTTGTATCGTGTACGTGATTTTTGGTCTACGTTCGCATCGCAGTTCAGACCCAAAGATCCATCGTCGGCGAACGCGAGCGAAGGCAAAAAGATTTGGGTGATTATCAAAAAACAGCTTTTGCAGTTCTAGACCAGTGGTCTAGAATCGGCAATTGCGTTGGTACAGATGGTTCAGATGGTCTAGAAACTCTCCCTCGTTTTTTTTTGAGGTGGTGGGCTTTTGATTGATATAAATATAGGAGAGAAAAAAATATAAATAAATAGTTATTTAGAAAAAATAAATATATCAAATCGAATAGATAATAAAAAAAAAATACGTAAATCATGAGCGTTTCTCAGATGATTAGAGCGAGGTTTCTTTTAAACATGCTGATGAGAGCATACGCAATCTGCGTGAACGAACAACTACGTCCCATCTTGTTAGAACGATGCGTCGGATCTCGGGATCATCTAGACTTCGATCATGAGGATCATTCGTGTCTGACGATGGAAAGGGAAGATATGGTCATCATGTATTTTGAACCGGCGTTCGAACGCGTTAAATTCGATGATGTGATCACGTTTTGGAAGAGATTAGTCTACTGTAAGAATCGAGACAGACCCACATATTCGGAAGAACTGAAATTGGCACGTAGAAGTTTGACTTTAGAAGACAAGGGATGCATCAAGAAATTATTGCTGAACGAAGCATACGTCTAAGTTTTTGTTTTTCGTTGATATAAAAAATAAGGGAGAGTAGAAAATAAAAAAAAAAATAAATACAGACATAAATTTTTTTATCTAATATTAGAAAGAAAAACACAAAAAAAAAAAATGAGAACCAGAAATAAATTGTATCCGATGTTAGTGGACGACGAGGACGAGAAGCCGAACGGCATCTTGCCGACAGCGCCATCGCTAGAAGAAAGAGAAAGAGGAGAGAGGTATCGCATTGATCAAATCAATAGAATCCAAGAGTATTTGACTCGAGAGAGAGATTCTCGTCGTTCCCTCAAGAAGAAGTATTCGCGTTTCGTGAAATTCGTCAAACGGGATCGACACGACACTCATCACGATTTCCATGGGTTTACACGCGGCCGGCATCGGATTGTTGTTGACCGCGGTTGCCATTCCAATCATGTTGACCGTGGAAGGAGTGGCCCTCGCCGCCGGATTGTTCAGCACGGTCGGAAACTTTTTGAGTAGGAAATTATATCTGAAGGCTAGGAAACACGACAAGATTAGCGCCTTGACCGACTCCAAGATCGACATGATATCCGAAATGATCTCTATGGCGTTGAAAGACGGTAGGATATCGGACGGAGAATACTTCGCGATATTGAGCGAGAAAACGAAATACGATGCCATGAAAGAAGCCGTGAGAATCAAGACTCGTCAGATCATCAAGGAAGAGTTGAAGGATTCTCTCGTGAAAAAGGGTAGGAAAGAGGCCAGGGAGGAATTCAGTAAGATGATAGAACTCAAGGGGCAGTGATTGAAAAAAAAAAATATATATATATATATATAATAAGAACAGAATTTTTAAAAAAAATATTAAATTCATATATAAAATAAAAAAACGAAATTAATTTAAATTAACTCTTCAAAAAAAATGTATTGCGTAAAGTGTAAGAGAGTTACCGAGACGAGTAATTCTCGAGAAGTGCGAACTAAAAACGACAGACGGATGCTTCGTGGAATTTGCAACGTGTGTGGTTCTATCAAGACTAGATTCGTCAAACAACAAAAGAACGTGAGCAAAGGCAAAGGCATCGTGAATAAAATGATCAACAATCTACCTTTCGAAATGCATCTGCCCGGTCACAGTTTCACGGGACTAGGAACGAAATTGAACAAGAGACTCAACGCCGATCTGACACCCACAAATCTTGGAGCAAACCCGTGAATAGGGTGGACGCAGCCACGTACGATCACGATCTGTGCTACACCAGACATCCCGACACCAAGACTCGCAACGACGTCTGCGACAAAAACATGTTGACGAGATTGAGAGGCATATCAAATCCGACCAGGAGAGAGAAGACGTAACGTTCGCTGGTCGGCAATTTGATCGGTGCGAAACGTCGATTCGGGTGGGGCGTTCAACAAAAAAAAAGCGCATCTGAAAAAGAGAAGAAGAAGAAACGATTATTGACGAGCAAATTGGCCGAGGAGTTACACAAACCCATAGTGCGTAAATTTCGAAAGAGAATGGTGTTCGTGAAGGGTCTGGACGATATTTGGTCCGCCGACTTGGTCGACATGAGATCGTTTTCGGGGTGGAACGAGGGCATCAAATATCTGTTGACGGTCATCGACGTGTTTTCCAAATACGGTTGGATCAGAGCTTTGAAGAATAAATCGGGACCTTGCTTCGCCGAGGCTCTGAAGAGCGTGTTCGAGTCGTCTTCTCGAAAACCGAGTAAATTGTGGGTGGACAAGGGAAAGGAATTCTACAACAAGGACGTTCGTCGATTGGTAGACCTCTACTCGATCGAAAATGAAGAGAAAGCCAGCGTGGTGGAACGTTGGAATTGAACGATGAAGGAGAAGATGCACAGATACTTCACGGTGAATTCGACCAAGAAATACATATACGCTCTGAACGGTCTGGTGAAAGATTACAACAACACGTGACACAGGTCGATCAAGATGACTCCCGCGGAAGCTAGTGATCCTCGAAACGAAAAACGGGTCTACGCGAATCTATATCCCGAGAGATCTAAGATCGGGAAGAAGTCTAGAACGCCAAAATTTGCGGTCGGCGATCGAGTGAGAATCTACGCTTATAAGAAGCACTTCGAAAAGGGTTATACTCCTCGATGGACCTCGGAAATCTTCATGATCATCAAAATATTTCACACCGATCCGGTGACTTACGAAATCGAAGCTTTGGATGGAGAAGAGATCATCGGAAAGTTTTACGAACAACAATTACAGAAGACAAAGTTTTGATGAAGAACGCAAAAAAATTTTTTTTTTATTTACTCTCTTTGACATTTTTCTTGTTTACACACACATATATATAAAAGAGAGAAAAAAAATAAAATAATAATAAAAATTAAAAACTATTTTTTTTAGATAAAGAAAAGCAAGTGAATTAATAAACAAAAAAAAAACTAAAAATCTTTTAAAATGACAAATATACTAGATATAGCACAAAGCATAGTGAAAGATGAAAGTATTCAAGAATATGAGGTTCACGAATACGAACCGGTAACCGGAACGAGTTTGAACAATGCGGGAGAGATAAGAATCAACGTCGAAACTCAAGATCTATTCGTACATCCTAGCGAGAGTTACATAGTGGTGCAGGGACGTCTCACTGAGGAAGATGGGAGCGACGATGACACGGTCACTCTAGCCAATAATGGCATCATGCATCTATTCAGTAACATAAAATACATGCTATCCGGACAAGAGATAGAATCTGTTTTTCATCCCGGTCAGGCCACCATGATGTTCGGACTCTTGACGTATGCTGATGATTTTTCGAAATCCAGAGGACTTAATCAGTTGTGGGTGAAAGACACCGTAGGTCCTGCTAGTGTCGGCGCTGCCACAATATTCGACTACGTCGTCAAGACGTCTAGACCTAAAGGAACGTTTTCATTCAGGATACCTTTGAAACACATCTTCGGATTCGCGGACGATTACAACAAGATCATGTACGGATTCAAACACAATCTGACGTTGATTCAAAAAGGAAACGACGACGCAATAGTGAAACTAGACGCGACCGATGCGGGTAAGATAACTCTACACAAGATATCGTGGTTCTTTCCTCACGTGGAGCCTTCGATGAATGAGAAAACGAATCTCTACAAGATCATACAATCCAAGAGTAAATTACCCGTGGGATTTAGAATGAGACAGTGCGACACGGCTAGCATTCCTCCCTCCACGAATCACTTCGATTGGAGATTGACGGTGAAATCCGCTTCCGAGAGACCGCGTTTCATCGTGGTCGCGTTTCAGACTGATAGGGACGGGTCTCCGGAAAAGAATGCGTCGCTGTTCGATCACTGCCATTTGAGAAACATGCAAGTGTTTCTGAACGCCACGAGATATCCGGCAATCGATTACAACACGTCGTTCGACAAGAACGATTTCTGCAGGCTGTACGGTGACGCCGCTGATTTTAGAAAGAAGTATCACGGTCTAGACGAATTGATGAGCAATCCCAACATATCTCCCGGCGAATACAAGTCGATGTATCCCATGTTCATGTTCGACGTTAGTAAACAGAGCGAACGACTCAAGAGTAGCGTGTTAGACATTCAGATCAAGATGCAATTCGATAGGAACGTGCCGAGAAAAACTGAAGCCTTCGTCCTGGTCCTGTCAGACAGAGAATTACAATTCGAATCGGACGGAAATAAGATGTCGATCCTTCGATGAGAGATGAGTGTGTGAAAAAAATAAAAAATAAAAAACAAAAAAAAAATGAAAAGTAATGTGTGATTATTAAAAAAAACAAAAAAAAATAAATAAAGTAATGTGATATAGAGAGATTGAACATCTCTCTATATCTCATTACTTTTTTTTTTTTGTTGTTTTTAATAATCACACATTACTTTTCATTTATTTTTTTTTTTTAATTCGTTATTTTTTTCACGCGTTCACTGTTTATTCAAAGGATCCAGTTCGATCAGTAGACTCACCACGGAAGTGGCGGCTTCGGGATTATTGGTTTTCGTGACGAAATTAATCCTGTCTCCGGCGTTCACTTTGAGAGGCGTGCCGACATTCGCGTGTTGATTCTCGGTCTTTTCAACGCTGTATCTCTTATCGCTCTCCACACCATTCACCATGAGATTGACGACCGCTCTGTTATTCAAATCCGAGGAAGCCAGACTCGTTCGAAGGATTTCACCTCCCAGCGGCATGGGATATCCCACCTGACCGTGTTTCGATCCGCTACCTCCATTTCCGAAAGACCACTCGGCTTTTCCCTCCTCTAAGGCGTCAGACTCTTCGGCCCACACGGTGATCAATTGTCTGGCATATTTGACTTTCTCCACCACCGAAATCAGGGTGCAAGCGTCCGTCATGTGCACGGGTTCCGGTAGATTCGTGAGCACGTGTCCGCCCATGTCTAGTTTACCTTCCATGATGTCGCCCTTTCTCCAGACCGAGTTGTCGTCCATGTTCTTCCTGCTTACCACGCTGGAATCGAATTCGGGATTGTGACTGAGACCGAATAAATTCTCACCGTTCATGTTGATGCCACCCTCCATGGTTCCGCCAGATTGTTTGTTCAGGTAGAGATCGTCCACTTGCGATTCTATGTATTCTTGCGATCGTATCACAGCAGAATCTACGTAGCCCTTGTTGACTGCAGTTGAGTCTGCATCCATGTCGTCGATCTTCGACAGATTCAATATCTTGTGGAATCCCGCATTCAGATCCGATTTCATTTCACGTTCGTCAGACTTTCTCCGTTCTAGATCTACGTAGTGTTTGGTCGCAACGTCCTTGGGATTCGTGGGAGCAGCCACGTTCGTTATCTTGTAAGAATTGGCGTTCAATTCCGAGTGCATCGTTTTCGTGACGTATTTTTTTCTCAGGTGTTCGCTGAATCTCGTGTGAGAGTCGTCCGCGTATCTCTTGGTCGCGGCATCGGTGGGATCTACGGGATTCGCGACGTTCACCAAATGTTTGGATCTGAGATCGAGATCGTCGGTCATGGTTTTATCCACGTAATTATCAAGCAGGATTTGTTCGAAATCGGAGTTCCCCCTATCGACATATTTTTTAGTCGCGGCATCTGCAAGATCTATCAGCTCGGGAAGATTGTAGAGCTTCTTATCATTCATGTTCAGAGGTTCCTCTCGAGGTTCGTATCTCCGAACGTAACACTAGTCCAAGTTGGCAACGTCGTAACCATCGTCGACTTTGAGCGTCTTCCTCTTCTTTCTCGGGTTGACTTTTTCGTCATCACTTCTACCAAATTTATTGACTGTCATGTTGTTGTGGGATTTTTTTTTTTTTGTTTTTAGAAAAAATATCTTCAAACGCAGTTTATTAAAAAATGAACTATGTTATTTTTATTTTTCGTTTTTTTATTCGATTAAAATTTTTTTTAAATAATTTTTTATCTTTATATACATATACTATAAAAAAAAAATTTTCTCTCTAATGTAAGTCATTGAGAATGTCTTGAAACTCATTTCCTTCAGACCATCTCTTGAGAACGTAGAGACACAGGTGACCGCAAAACACTTGATCTGGCGATTGCACTTGATCCGTGTTGTAAAGAACCATTGATTTGTTGAAATAGTTCTTTATTTCTTTCGGTGGCGAGATTCCGTAGCTGTCGAAATAATAATTCTTCTTCTTCTTCCCGTTCTTGAACCACGCCACCCAGTGAGTGCCTTCACCCGATGAATCGTCTAGATTTAAAATTCCGCATTCCGATTGTCGAGGTCTTCTCTTCGGCAAGGCATCTCTGGAAAACACTCCTAGAAAATCTTCGATTTTCAAATCTTTTGCCGCATTCAACAGATCGATGTTGGATAGGAGTTCGTTGGGTAAGACGACACCTTCTACGGATATCTTTATTTTCTTATTCATAAATAAGTATATTTTTTATTTTTTTTTTTTTTATTTATTTTATTATAATTCACTAAAAATGACGTTATTTTTTTCTATTTTTTATCTTTTTCTTTTTAAACTAACTCTATTGACTTCTACAATCTTGAATCCGTCGAATTCCTTGACTTCTATAATCTTGGATTTATCTAATTCTTCTTTTAAACTAACTTTCTCGATGTCACTATCGATTTCCATAATTTTGTGTTCATCTAATTCCTCTTGATTTTCTGGAATCCTATCATCCACAATCGTATCTGGAATCTTATCATCTACAATCATATCTGGAATCCAATCATCCCCATTCATATCGTCTCTAATTAGATCCACAGTCCAATGTCCGAGTGCCAAAGTGCTTATTTTATCGTCTAACACAAATCTCTTGTCGTCGTCAGCCGTCAGCAAAATCTTGTTGACTATTTTGGTATACAGCTCATGATTTTCGCTTCGAATCGATTTCATAGTCTTATACACCGGACCACTTCCTAACAGACAATCTTTATACTCTTGGAAAGAGATGTTTTTCTTCACCACGCACGCTTTAACTCCTTTGCACTTCTTGATCTCTTCATCATCTTCCAGACGATAAGCATAGAGTTTAGGTCTCAAGCCCACGAATTCGACGATCTGTTTACCGCCGCTCTCATCCTTAAATTTACCCAACACCTTCTTGTTGTCGTTCGATTGAATGTTGGACGGGTGATCGACGGGATAATTGCTCGTGTCGAACCACTCGGCCACATCCGGAGATATGTCTCGGTAGACGTCTTTCGTCTCTATCTCGTAAACTAAACTGTCCGTGTCGGTGAACAGTAGTTTGGCTTTGTCGCCAAATTTTCATTTGACGTAATCATAGTGAAACTCGTACATCAATCGCTTGCTGACATCTAAGATGATCGGTCCGAGATAATACGGTTTGTCGAACTTCAGGTGCGTCTTTTGCATGTGAACGGCCACTAGATTTTCGCCGAATATGGTTCAGTGTTTGTAATTGGGTTTCGCCACTAATTTTTTTGCTTTTTTCTCAGACATGACGAGTCGAACGTCGGTTCTCTTCCTGATGTTTTCCATCGATTTGCCGTACATGCAGTTGTTCATGAGTTTGAAGAAATCTTTTTCGAAATAGTTCTCGGCTCGGGTTCTGAGATTCGTGTTGAGATCGATGTATTTTTTCATCCAAGGCTCTTCGTCGAATCGAATGATGCGATGTATGTCGACTAATTTCATCCCGTAATCAACATACTGTTTCAAATTCTCGCTGTAGACGACGTAGTTACATTTGTTAAATAAATTGGGAATGAGTTTTTCCTCGTCTCCTTCGTTCTGTTCCATTCGTTCGGGAGCCAGCGGATAATCGTTGTGCGGATCGTGTAATTCTTCCGGATAGTTCAAATCGACTTCTAAAATGCAAGGATAGTCTCTCCATTTTTGCATCTCTTCCGGTTCCTTCACCCATTCGAAATTTCCAATCGGTAAAGGATGACTCATAGCCCAACCGTACAGATTATTGGCGTCCCAATACTGTATGTATTTAGTCGACCGTTTCGAATCGAAACCTTCTTTCATGTAGGGATTGTTAGCCTCGGAATGTCTGTGAGAGATCATCGAGACGCAACCTCTCACAGCCCTTTCGAACATGAGCAACATGTCCACGTCAGATAATAATTCCAATTGAACTTCGGTGGTCTTCAACAGAGCGTCCCACGCCAGACTGGGTGCGGTGAAATACCAAGCGGGATCCAGATCGTAATTTCGACGACAGACGTCTCGAAAATTTTCGAGCACGTCTGCCAAGAGCAGAACGTCGGTCTTCAGATAGAGATCATGATAATCTCTCATGGTTTTCATATCGAATGATTTCCACACGTTTTTGGCGTGTTCGTAATTCTCATCGGAAATGTCGGATTCGTATAATTTCGAATAAAAATCATCTTTCGTAGGTAGTGCGGTGTCTTCGAATCTCTTTAGATCGTGCATGTAATCGTAAGGATAGACTCCTTTCCTCAACATGACGTCTACTCTTTCTCCGAAATGTTCGCTCGTGATTTTATATTTATCCTTGCTCATGTTATCGACTAATTTTTCCAGAGCGGTCGACATGAATTTAAAAGTGTCGATGAAACGTATGCCTCTACAAATAGATTTTGTTTTTTCTTCCAACGTATTTCCGTCGATTACTCTTTTCCTCTCCAGGAGCTTCCATTTCGTGAAGGAAATGTATCTTTCTTCGCTGTTTGCGATGCAATTTAATTCTTCGTGCGAGGGTGCCGAGATTTTTCACGAACAGATGACTGTTGTAACCCGAGAGATTGTGAAACATCACCGGATAGAAAGTGGCGTCTCAATATTTTAAATTACACTTGCTGTGAGCCGGACCGCGATACAGACCCGTGTAATGATCGTGGTCTCTAACCTTCTTATTTTCCTCCAAATTCTCGTCGAACGATTGTCTGTATATGTGACATTCGGTGGCTCTGTTATTTTCGTCTTGCTGCTCTCGCGTGATGATCATTTTTGCCGGAGTTTTGAATTTGTCGTATAACATTTGAATTTTCGATTCTAACTCTTCCACGAACCTTTGAGCCACGTCGTCGTCTTCGTGCTGTTTCGTGTAGGTGAAGGGACCCATGTCGTGTTGCGAGTCGAAAGCGCATTTCACATGAATGCAATACCCGAAGGTATGTGTTTTTGATATCTTTCGACGTAACTTTGAAGAGCGTTGGGTTGACAGGACTCATTTTCGCGGTGAAACATTCGAAATCGGCGTACACGACGAATGGTACTTTTAACCTTCTATTGTGATTTTCAAACTTCACGATGGTGTTGAGTTTGGGCATTTTGACGGCGACACCTTGATTTTCGTTGCAATATTCCTGATGTTTCGCCAACGAGTCTTCGCTATGAAACATGTTCATGCAGTTGCAACATAAAGATATCTTATGTCCATGATTATTATTTTGTCTCGACAGTATTCGGCTCGGATGTTTAACCCAACAATAATGACGATTGTCACCATTCGAAATCGATAATAAAATAATAAAATAATAAAAAATAATAATAAAATAATAAAATAATCGTCTTTTCTCTTCCGCGATACGAAGTCCGTCTGAGAGGATAGATCTTTCAATTTTCGTCGTCGTATCCCAGGACGTTCACCGCTACGGTGGGATTTTGAACCTCGAAACGTTCGATGTGTTTTAACTTTGTTGGAAAAGTCACTCCGGTCCAATCAAGATTTTTAGAAGTTCCCTCGTAATGAGAAACTCTATCGGCGTGTATTTCGACAGGGTATAAAGCGGAGGTGACTGCCCATTTAAAACACTGTTCATCTTTATTTCTCACGTTGACCATGGCGCGTTTCTTATTCAAGAAATACGGTAATTCCAAGTAGGAAGATCCTTTCAACGGTTCGTTTTTAGTGATGTGAATTTCGAGTTTCAACACCTCGCCGAATGTCCAATTACTACCTTCATTTTGATAATTCGCGAGAGACGTCAACATCTTGTCTTTCATCTTTTCGAAAACGTCTGATAGATCTGAACCTCGAAATACAGGTTCGACGTTAGATCTGAAATATGCATTTTTCACGATGCTCTCGCCGGACTTCACGTCGATTTTATTCATTATGCAGTGGAATATCATCTTAATTTTTAATCCCAAGTTCGTGTATTCTCGAAACAAATCCAATACTTTTTTCTTCACCCGTTCCATGAACAATTTCGGATCGACTTTCTTCGACGAGGGAAACACGTTGAAAGTTTTAAAAATGTCTTTGATCGCACTCTCCCATTCTACGGGTTTCGATTGGAATAGTTCCGCAACGAGTCGTCTTACATATTCTTCTCCTTTCTCTTCGTCGATTGCTCGTTGAATTTCGCTCGATATATCTCGTTTGTCTCGAATCTGAAGTGCATCACTCGTTTTCATTTTAGTTTTTCTTTTCTTTTCTTTGGAAACTTGATGTTTTTCAACGGCTTTTCGCTTAGTCATCTTCTTATTTTTCACAACCGACGCATCTTTTGACGTCGTTGCTATCGACATTTCATTTGCCTTTCTAGCGTTTCGCAAATATTCTTGTATGACTTCAATTTTTTTTGCTTTAGTTCTATGCTTTCTGAAATCTGAAATTTGTAATAGACTACAAATCTCGTTTAACTGAGGTGTGGTTTTCTCATTTAAATTTACCATTGTTTTATCTGTTTGCTTCATTTTGTAAGAATATTTTTTTTTTTTGAATTTTGTATTAAATAATTTGTTAAAAAAAGTTTTGTTTTTTTCTCTATATATATAATAGAAAAAAAAATTCAGTTTTAAAATTCAATTTTTTTTAATAGAAAATTTAAAATAAACATTATTTGTAAGAATTCATAAAAAACCAAATAATCGATCATGACAACAACAACACCTAAAAGATGTGGATTGAAATTGAAACGAGACGAAGGGTATGAGAAATACAGTTTTAATATCTATACATTACAACCACACGATCCCATCGAATTGAATGAGGTCGAGATAGTAGAGCGCTACTACCACAAATATCGAATGTGTTTGAAAGTGAATGAAGCCGCGCTCGATTTGTTTTACGAGTACCAAAGCGAACTGTTGATTAATATCATCGTCGCCGAAGACAGAGAATTCGACAGGGGTGATTTATTGTTGTCCTATGGAGATTACATATATCCAATAATCTCACCCGAACTCGTGAAGAAATTGGGTGGTGAGAGCGCATTCGCCTATGAAAAAAAACTCAAAAGAGTAAAGATGAACATTCACACCATTTTCGTATGTGGAAAAATGACGAATGTCAACTTGCTAATAACGGACTTGGAAATATAAAATGCAAGGATAGTCTCTCCATCTTTGCATCTCTTCCGGTTCCTTCACCCATTCGAAATTTCCAATCGGTAAAGGATGACTCATAGCCCAACCGTACAGATTATTGGCATCCCAATACTGTATGTATTTAGTCGATCGTTTCGAATCGAAACCTTCTTTCATGTAGGGATTGTTAGCCTCAGAATGTCTGTGAGAGATCATCGAGACGCCACCTCCCGCAGCCCTTTCGAACATGAGCAACATGTCCACGTCGGATAATAATTCCAATTGAACTTCGGTGGTCTTCAACAGAGCGTCCCACGCCAGACTGGGTGCGGTGAAATACCAAGCGGGATCCAGATCGTAATTTCGACGACAGACGTCTCGAAAATTTTCGAACACGTCTGCCAAGAGCAGAACGTCGGTCTTCAGATAGAGATCATGATAATCTCTCATGGTTTTCATATCGAATGATTTCCACACGTTTTTGGCGTGTTCGTAATTCTCGTCGGAAATGTCGGATTCATATAATTTCGAATAAAAATCATCTTTCGAAGGTAGTGCAGTGTCTTCGAATCTCTTTAGATCGTGCATGTAATCGTAAGGATAGACTCCTTTCCTCAACATGACGTCTACTCTTTCTCCGAAATGTTCGCTCGTGATTTTATATTTATCCTTGCTCATGTTATCGACTAATTTTTCCAGAGCGGTCAACATGAATTTAAAAGTGTCGATGAAACGTATGCCTCTACGAATGGATTTCGTTTTTTCTTCCAACGTATTTCCGTCGATTACTCTTTTCCTCTCCAGGAGCTTCCATTTCGTGAAGGAAATGTATCTTTCTTCGCTGTTCGCGATGCAATTTAATTCTTCGTGCGAGGTGCCGAGATTTTTCACGAACAGATGACTGTCGTAACCCGAGAGATTGTGAAACATCACCGGATAGAAAGTGGCGTCTCAATATTTTAAATTACACTTGCTGTGAGCCGGACCGCGATACAGACCTGTGTAATGATCGTGGTCTCTAACCTTCTTATTTTCCTCCAAATTCTCGTCAAACGATTGTCTGTATATGTGACATTCGGTGGCTCTGTTATTTTCGTCTTGCTGCTCTCGCGTGATGATCATTTTCGCCGGAGTTTTGAATTTGTCGTATAACATTTGAATTTTCGATTCTAACTCTTCCACGAACCTTTGAGCCACATCGTTGTCTTTGTGCTGTTTCGTGTAGGTGAAGGGACCCATGTCGTGTTGCGAGTCGAAAGCGCATTTCACATGAATGCAATAGACCGAAGGTATGTGTTTTTGATATCTTTCGACGTAACTTTGAAGAGCGTTGGGTTGACAGGAACTCATTTTCGCGGTGAAACATTCGAAATCGGCGTACACGACGAATGGTACTTTTAACCTTCTATTGTGATTTTCAAACTTCACGATGGTGTTGAGTTTGGGCATTTTGACGGCGACACCTTGATTTTCGTTGCAATATTCCTGATGTTTCGCCAACGAGTCTTCGCTATGAAACATGTTCATGCAGTTGCAACATAAAGATATCTTATGTCCATGATTATTATTTTGTCTCGACAGTATTCGGCTCGGATGTTTAACCCAACAATAATGACGATTGTCACCATTCGAAATCGATAATAAAATAATCGTCTTTTCTCTTCCGCGATACGAAGTCCGTCTGAGAGGATAGATCTTTCAATTTTCGTCGTCGTATCCCAGGACGTTCACCGCTACGGTGGGATTTTGAACCTCGAAACGTTCGATGTGTTTTAACTTTGTTGGAAAAGTCACTCCGGTCCAATCAAGATTTTTAGAAGTTTCCTCGTAATGAGAAACTCTATCGGCGTGTATTTCGACAGGGTATAAAGCGGAGGTGACTGCCCATTTAAAACACTGATCATCTTTATTTCTCACGTTGACCACGGCGCATTTCTTATTCAAGAAATACGGTAATTCCAAGTAGGAAGATCCTTTCAACGGTTCGTTTTTAGTGATGTGAATTTCGAGTTTCAACACCTCGCCGAACGTCCAATTACTACCTTCATTTTGATAATTCGCGAGAGACGTCAACATCTTGTCTTTCATCTTTTCGAAAACGTCTGATAGATCTGAACCTCGAAATACAGGTTCGACATTAGATCTGAAATATGCATTTTTCACGATGCTCTCGCCGGACTTCACGTCGATTTTATTCATTATGCAGTGGAATATCATCTTAATTTTTAATCCCAAGTTCGTGTATTCTCGAAACAAATCCAATACTTTTTTCTTCACCCGTTCCATGAACAATTTCGGATTGACTTTCTCCGACGAGGGAAACACGTTGAAAGTTTTTAAAATGTCTTTGATCGCACTCTCCCATTCTACGGGTTTCGATTGGAATAGTTCCGCAACGAGTCGTCTTACATATTCTTCTCCTTTCTCTTCGTCGATTGCTCGTTGAATTTCGCTCGATATATCTCGTTTGTCTCGAATCTGAAGTGCATCACTCGTTTTCATTTTAGTTTTTCTTTTCTTTTCTTTGGAAACTTGATGTTTTTCAACGGCTTTTCGCTTAGTCATCTTCTTATTTTTCACAACCGATGCATCTTTTGACGTCGTTGCTATCGACATTTCATTTGCCTTTCTAGCGTTTCGCAAATATTCTTGTATGACTTCAATTTTTTTTGCTTTAGTTCTATACTTTCTGAAATCTGAAATTTGTAATAGACTACAAATCTCGTTTAACTGAGGTATGGTTTTCTCATTTAAATTTCCATTGTTTTATCTGTTTGCTTCATTTTGTAAGAATATTTTTTTTTTTGGAATTTTGTATTAAATAATTTGTTAAAAAAAGTTTTGTTTTTTTTCTCTATATATATAATAGAAAAAAAAATTCAATTTTAAAATTCAATTTTTTTTAATAGAAAATTTAAAATAAACATTATTTGTAAGAATTCATAAAAAACCAAATAATCGATCATGACAACAACAACACCTAAAAGATGTGGATTGAAATTGAAACGAGATGAAGGGTATGAGAAATACAGTTTTAATATCTATACATTACAACCACACGATCCTATCGAATTGAATGAGGTCGAGATAGTAGAGCGCTACTACCACAAATATCGAATGTGTTTGAAAGTGAATGAAGCCGCGCTCGATTTGTTTTACGAGTACCAAAGCGAACTGTTGATTAATATCATCGTCACCGAAGACAGAGAATTCGACAGGGGTGATTTATTGTTGTCCTATGGAGATTACATATATCCAATAATCTCACCCGAACTCGTGAAGAAATTGGGTGGTGAGAGCGCATTCGCCTATGAAAAAAAAATCAAAAGAGTAAAGATGAACATTCACACCATTTTCGTATGTGGAAAAATGACGAATGTCAACTTGCTAATAACGGACTTGGAAATATAAGCAATAGAGAGATTGAAATTAAAAAAAAATTTAAACTTTTTATATATATATAAAGAGAAAAAAAACTTTTACTAAAAAAATTTTTACATTAAAGAAAATTAAAAATTAAAAAAACAACTTTTTTATATATATAAAGAGCAAAAAAAAATAACAAACTTTTTTTTAACAAATTATTATTTAAATACAAAATTTAAAATATATATTATTGCAAGAATTCGTAAAAAAAAAAAAAAAACAAATAATCAATCATGAAGACAACAACACCTAAAAGCATGAAGACAACAACACCTAAAAGATGCGAATTGAAATTGAAACGAGTCGAAACGTATAAGAAATTCGGTCATAAAATCTATAGATTACAACGACACGATCCCATCGAATTGAACGATGTCGAGACGAAGGGCTTAGAGCACAGATACGAGAAATATAAGATGCCTCTGAAATTGGATGAAGCCGCGCTCGATTTGATTTACGAGTACCAAAGCGATCTGCAGAACATCGTCATCGCCGAAGATAGAGAATTCGACAAGGACGATTTGTCGTTGCCCTATGGAAATTACATATTTCCAAACATCTCATTCGAACTCGTGAAGAAATTGGGTGGTGAGAGCGAGTTGACCGATGTAAGAAAACTCAAAAGAGTAAAGATAAACATTCAACACGTTTTCGATAAAGGAGTAGACACGAGCGTCAACATGCTAATAACGGACTTGGAAATATAAACAATAGAGCGATTGATTTTTAGCGAAGAAAAAAAAATGAAAAAAAAAAAAAAGTAAATGAGATCGCATTTACTTTTTTTTTTTTTTTTTGGTTTTCCTTCTTCTTCACTATCATCATAATATATTATAATAACGTTTCCTTTTCTCTCAAATTTCTGCGTTGATTCTTCTTTTTCTTTTTTTCTTTTTCTCTGTGATGTGATATGTTCATGGTAACATTTTTGTTTATCCGAATCATAATTATGAACGAATGTTGTGCATCTCTTAGTAACACTCGCTTCAGAAGGTAGTGGTGACCGTGGAAAGCATCGTCTCATTCCCAACCGTATATCCCGCGCTTTATCTATCTCTTTCCATAGATATCCATCATTAGCGTCTAACCATTTTTTTATTTCTTCGCTCTCTGGCTCGCGATGTTCGTCATTATCGTCAAATTCATTCAGGTGATAAATTTGTTTCTCCACCTCTTCACCCATTTTAAATATATATATTATTTTATACTTTCTATGATTTTATATATTTTATATAATTTTTATATTTTATAATAACATACTCAAAATCGGTATGTTCTTAAATGGCGAATTGTCACCGAGCAACAAACCCTTGCCGATTCGCTTGACGTTCCGTTCACTCTTCAGAAAGAGACCGTTTCCTCTCAGAGAGTTGCCACCTCTAACGGGTTCTAGATACAATCCTTTACCGCTGTCGTCTACGTGAACGCGACACACGGCTCCTCCTTTCTTCAAAAACAGTCCGTTGCCACCCATTAATTTCTCAACTCCCGAACTAGCGAGTCTTGTGAGAGCTCCCACGTCGAGTGTCTTTCCGAGAAAGGGTAGCACCTTTGCGGCGAAGGGTAATGCTTTTGCCAATAGCGGTAGGAAACCGCCTTTCATTCTCAAATTGTATCTCAATTGAGCGGGACTCAATCTCACCGCCAACCCTCTTCCATCGCGAATCGCTTTCTCCATCCTTTTGATTTGACTTCTGGTCCAGGCGATCAAATCCTGTCCGCCTCTCGTCAGATCTTCATGAGTGAATTTGAATCTCCCCGCCTCGCCTCGAGTTGTTAAAGCTCTCTTAAGTTTCTTCTTCTGTCCTGCGGATATGTTCACGTTTTTAACCACGTATTGTGTCATAATTCCGTTTGTTGTTTTTTTTAAATATATTTTACTTCAATTGTTTTCGTATCATCACTCTCTCTCCGCGAAGATCTAACAGTTCACCATTTTGATCCGTCAATGTGGTTTTGAGACTATACAACGTGTCTAAAATCACTGGTAGATAAACTAAATTTCGAGGTCGCTCCACGATCTTATAACCCGGCGACACGTTTGGAAAGAAGGAATAGATCGTCGGCTGAGCGCTACCATTCACGTCGCTTCCGGCAATCACGTCTACGTTCACCAGAATGCTATTGACAGCGAGAATGTCGACCGTATTTTCAGATGCCGCGTGGCCTTGATACATCTTTCGATCAAATCCCAACATCTTGCCTATAGAATCATCCGTGTTGAAATCCACTCGAAAATTATCTTCCAAATCCAACATCGTCTGTAAGGTATTAGGATTGGAAGCGAGTCTGATCTTGTTGCTTCCCTTTCCATCCGTCTTCATTCGCGTCTGAATGTAATGGTTCAAATCGTCTATGTCGTAACTCCCTTTGGGAATTCGAATCTCCAACCAATCCCCTCTCTGTCGGAATACTTGACCAAGTTATTCTTTTCGGTGACGTTGGGAAAGGAATAATAAGTCTCCAGATTCACCAACGCCATCTCGTAACTTTTCTCTCTGTTCAATTTGATGGAAGGTTCGAATTTTGTAGCGAATCGAGTCGAATCGCCACTCACCACGATTTGAATGGATTGTTTCGCAGCCGTATTCTCGGCTATCCGTTCTAATAATTCTCCATGTTGGAACATTATATCTTAATTTTATTTTTTTTTTTATTCAAAACTAATTATTTGAAGATTTATTTATTTTTCTAATTTTTTTTTTATTTTTTCACGCTCTATCTTATTATTATCATCACCATCGGGAACATAAAACTTGTCGAATCCGCACCGATATTTTCCGCGATTAAATTCACTCGTCAAATCGATCACGATGAAATTGTAAAGTCCACCATCCCAAACCCTCTTGCAGAATCTCCTGAATTCGACAGCGCTCATGTCGTTCGCAACATGATCGCCATAGATGTGATTGAGATTCTTGAGATCTTGGCGAAAGAGACACAGAAAATTAGCGTTCTCCCTTATCGTCTGTCTGGGCAATCGAAAATAATTCTGCGACAGGTAGAAACAGTCCACGTTGCTGTGTCGACCCCTAACGTAATACGATTCGCATCGGTTCTGTCTCTCCAAAGGCAGATCGTCGAAAATCATGAGATTCTTATCTTCCGATTTCAGTTCCCTAGGATCCGGAACGTCGCTAGCGTTCTCGTAAAATCAACACTCGACGTTCGAAGATGCATTTCTCTTCGTCAACTCCGTCGCCGCGCCGTCCAAAATGGTCAAGAGCAGAGCTCCACACTTGTCGAATTCCTCCCTACTGTCAAAGATTCTGGCTATGACGTCCTTGGGCAATCTGCGATCCATGCACTCTCAAAGCAATCTGTATTCAGGTTGAAACAAGCTCTTGCCAAACACGAACAATCTGTCGTAATCCAACCAGTCGGGTCGGGACAACAGATTCATCAACAGATTGGTCTTTCCACAATTCGATTTTCCCACTATCAAACCTCTTATGCTCTTGGGAAAGTACTCGTTATTCGACCTCTTGGTCGCGGCGTCGTTCCAAGACATTCTTTAATGTTCATCTTTTTTTGTTTTATTTTTTTTTTTTTTTGTCTGTTATTTTAGATTCTTTTCAAACACAAATTTTTTTTATGTTTTTCAAACTCTGTTTTTAATGTTTTTCAAACTCTGTTTTTAATGTTGTTATTATTATTTTGTTTATATCGCACCGTCGTGAGTTCTCTTCAATCCGGATCCACTTGTCATTTTGGCTAAATCTTGTATGGGCACCACGCCATCCTTAAAATCTTTCCAACTTTTCGGCGTCCGCTCTAACGCAGCTCGCTTCGCCGGCGGACTGATCAACTTGCCGATCAACGCGTCGGCTGCCCTCTTGCCAGCCACAGAAGCTATCCTACCACTGGCTTCGGGAGCGGCTTTCTTACCAGCATCCAAAGCCGTCTTCTTACCGACCTCAAACGCGGTCGATGCGAGTTTTCTACCCGCATTGCTCGTGAACGCTCGCATTATAGAATCGACGATGCCAGAACCGCCTTGACCGTAAGTCCTGACGTATCCCCTGTTCTTTATCACCAACATATTTTATTTTTTTATGATATATTTTGTGTTTTTTTTTTTTTTCACTGGTAAATCGTTTTGTCGTTTTTAAATACTTTTATTATTCTAGTGTAAGAATTTACTGTTTTATTTTTGTTTGTTTGTTTGTTTGTTTCTCTCTACTTATTATATACATCAATCCTTCAATTCATTCATCAGCCTTTTATACTGGTTTTTATTCAAAACCTTCTGTCTTAACAATTCGTCAGATATAGTAACTATCTGATTATCTAATCCAGTGTTACCAGCCCGTCTGCTCGCCATCAACAAACTCAATCTCTGAGACAGAGCGTTGGAATCGCTCGGAAGAAAAGTGGTTTTCACCCCTTTGCCAGTCACCAATTCGACGAACTTCTTGTTCATATTCCATATAGGCTTCACTATATTCTTCCACTTGTAACCACTGTAGGTTTTGGGTCTCCTCTCTCTAGCATCGTTATTTTTATTCATGGCGTGAGTTTGAACTAGAATGTCTCCGTAATTGTCGAAATCCTGTTCCGTATAATCTCCGGGCTTATCGAAAAGGAGCAATCTCCACAGACCATCGGTTACTTTATACTTATTCGAACCCACGATCAATTCATCATCGTCCATTTCCAATTCAGTGTCGCCCACGAATTTCCTTCCACTCGAATCCTCGCGAATTCCATACACCAGATCTCTCTTACCGCCACCATCATCATCGAACGATGCGATGCTATCAGTGGTGATAGTCGAAGCCGTATCATCAGACTCGCTCATATCTGTTTGAATTCCTGTGGGAACGTAATCCGGTGTAGATTGAACGGAATACCAATTTCCAAAACTAGGAGGCAACGAACCCATTCTCAAAGAACTCTCCTTTATGGGTTTCAATTCTTCGACTATCTCCTTCCTGCTTCGCTCTTGACCCTCTGTCACGGGTTTAAATATTTTTGTAGCTTCGCGTGTGAGTTCCATCTCACCGAGACGTCTGCTCCTATCAGCTGCCTGAATCACCTTCTTAGCACTTAAATACTCGGCTAAAATTCGATCTCGGCATCTTGGATCCATCTGGAAAAACGTCATCTTTCGTTTTAATTGTTTTTATTTATTTTTCAAAATTAAATGTTTTAATTATATATTTTATGTTTTAAGTATTAAAATCTCTTTACGTCTTAATATAATATCTGAAAAAAATATTCACATCTCAAACTCGCTGTGTTAATTGAAGTTAAAAAAAAAAAACATTTTAAACAGTACATGACAAACTGTTTTTCTGATGTAACGCATTTTGATAGCGGTGTTTACATTTTGTCAAAAGATTTCATTCATTCACACATCAATTCATCGAGTGTCGAATTAAGAGAAAATCCTTTTTCGATGACTGTTAGACAGTTTTAACACACACAATGGAAAACTATTTTTACAAATCTCTCTCTCCGATTGCTATCGTGAATAAATTAAAAATTTTACCACTCGAAACCTAACTGAGCGGAAAATGCTTTTTAAACATTCTGATAAGTGTTTCTTAACTTTTATTCAAGGAACGCTTAACAGTCAACCTCATTTCTCATAGTGGAGGAAATTCACCAAAAAAGCCCAAAACTCAATTTTTATCCATCCCATCACCGGAAAACATCAATGTCTATAATACAGACTATATATTCACAATCGACTCTGTTTGAACAAAACACCTCAATTACGATAACGTGTGTTAGTTTGCTTACTTCAGGAAAGACGTGACTGGGTTTGCAAATTTCCAAACACACAGACACTCTTCGTTCAGATCGAGTTTTTATTACGAGATTCGATCGCTCGATCAGCAGAGTGGGGGTTTTTTTGAGAATTTTCTCATAGTGGAGGAATTCACCAAAAAACCCCAAAACTCAATTTTTATCCATCCCATCACCGGAAAACATCAATGTCTATAATACAGACTATATATTCACAATCGACTCTGTTTGAACACACAGACACTCTTCGTTCAGATAGAGTTTTTTATTACGAGATTCGATCGCTCGATCAGCTGAGTGGTTTTTTTGAGAATTTTCTCATAGTGGAGGAATTCACCAAAAAAGCCCAAAACTCAATTTTTTTCCATCCCATCACCGGAAAACATCAATATCTATAATACAGGCTATATTCACAATCGACTCTGTTTGAACAAAACACCTCAATTATGATAACGTGTGTTAGTTTGCTTACTTCAGGAAAGACGTGACTGGGTTTGCAAATTTCCAAACACACAGACACTCTTCGTTCAGATCGAGTTTTTATTACGAGATTCGATCGCTCGATCAGCTGAATGGTTTTTTTTTTTAGAATTTTCTCATAGTGGAGGAATTCACCAAAAAACCCCAAAACTCAATTTTTATCCATCCCATCACCGGAAAACATCAATGTCTATAATACAGGCTATATATTCACAATCGACTCTGTTTGAACAAAAAACCCACCACCTCAAAAAAACGAGGGAGAGTTTCTAGACCATCTGAACCATCTGTACCAACGCAATTGCCGATTCTAGACCACTGGTCTAGAACTGCAAAAGCTGTTTTTTGATAATCACCCAAATCTTTTTGCCTTCGCTCGCGTTCGCCGACAATGGATCGATGGGTCTGATCTGCGATGCGAACGTAGACCAAAAATCACGTACATGATACAACCGAAAATGTACAACACACAAACACGATGCGTTCACCACGAGTGTTTCAGTGTTTAATCACACGCTTATTCACACAAAAATGTACATGGGCCGATTCTAGACCAGTGTACAGTTTTGTGAACAAGCGTGTGATTTAAACACCGAATTCCACGTTGGTGAACGCATCGTGTGCGTATTTTGTACACGTACATGTACAAGTGGTGTGGAATCGGCAATTATCACCTACTAACAGTAGTTCGGGAGACATTCAGGGCGGTGAACGGGTCAATTACGTCAGTTTGGGATCAATCTGCCCTGAATTCAATTAGTTTCTGCCCATTATTGTTCACCTACAAAGCTGTATACTAATCTCAAGAAGTATATGGACCGGCATTAATTATGTATACCTCAGTATATCTGCTTTGAATCTGAACCTGTACATTCGTTACGGAGGTTAGAAAAACGCTTTGAAAAATGACAGGTCATTGAAAGTGGGAAAAAGCTTGGAAATTTTGTATCATTGTGAAGAGTAATCTCTACCTTCCACAATGATATGTGATGCGACATAGATCAACTAATAAAATAGCCGAAATTTCCAGATTGATCGCATGTATTCCTGATGTCTTTACACAATATCCCAACTTACCGAGCTGTATATTACCCACAATATTTAATGGGTTATCATTAGCGATATTATGTAAACAAAACAGGAGTACGTGTTTTCAACCTGGAAATTTAAGCTATTTCATTTCATGTAGTTCCAGATGAAATACACCAGGTTAACTAAGCAGACGTTCATTGAATGCCTTGTCAATTATTTTTTGCTCATTTTCACCAAGTTTGAAACAGCGTTTAGTTTTTCCCATGGGCGTTAGCGACTTAAGCACTAGCAGGACATTTTCCCGGGGTACCCATATTTCGTCCTGGGTATTTGGAAAACGGTATGACAACCCATATTTCCCAGCCTTTGTTAGGAAATTTATCTGCACGTCCTCGGTGTCCGTCTCAGTAATCTGCCCAATGTATACTGCGTCTTCGTATACTGCAGCTACCCAATCGTCGATAACAATATGAGAACCAGAAATTGACACTGTTGCAGGCACAGTTTGTGACCTGTTTGTCACGGGGAGAACATCTAGTTCGTCTCTAGACGCAGATGCTTCTGAAAGCTTGGACTCGGGACCTTGATATTTTCTAACCTTTTTAACTACGCTGTGTACTTTCCATCCTTCGCACAGCGTTGTGTGTACGTCTTTAAGACACTGGTCACAATTGCAGCTCACTTCTCGCGTTGCAATCGATCGTTCATCGATTGGTACAACTGCATGCAGTTTTAATGTACCAGCAATCGCAACAGGCTTATCTCTTTCTGAAATGCTTTCCTGAGATTTCTGCACGTCATTATCGGTGTACGTGATGTACCTAATCTTGCTTGTTTTTTCCATAGTGTTTGCCCACTGCACAAAATCATCAGCACTTTGGATTTTGATTTTCCCTTGTTTAACAGTCATGTCAGCTGCTCGTTTAACACTGGCCTAAACCATCACAGGGACCTTTCCCGTGTCCACTTTCTAGATAATGCCACCTGGCCGACACACCAAATTCTTTTTCATGATTGCACAAAATCTGAAATACTGTCTTGTTGCGGTATTGAGAGGTCGGCGAGTCGGTGAGATAATGAATACACTTCAGATTAAGTACTTCATCTTTTAGCAAGGTTACACATTTCTGTAAAATACAGTAAACCGCAGCTGCATTGTGCTGAAGGCAGCCGGAGATGGCAACAAAACACTGCTTGTTCTTCGCACAAGTTTTAGGCAAATAGGCCACCATAGTGTGTAGGGAAACCATTTCAGCGTTCCAGAATGCGCTCTGAACCTCTTCAACGTTTGTGCAGCAAAAATTTTCTGCAAAGTCCATCCAAAGAAGGATATCGTTGTCGGGTACCGTAAATTTTCTCTCAGCTTTCGCATTTCTCTATATTGGTTTCGAACTCTACGGACATGATTCCAAAAAGCTGTCAGTTCAACCAGTACACACTCTATGAACTTTTCTTTCACAGCGCACCCTTCCAGTTCCTTCCATCTATACTTCTCTCCTTCCTGTACTTTTTTCCAGTACCTATATTTTATCTCTGCGCTTGTATCAAGCTCTTTTTCGAGAACAATTTTTAGACTCTCATCTGTTTCAAATTCTTTGAGGAATGAATCAGGATTGGCAGTACACCGAATGCCATTTCTCTTCATTGCTTTGATTTTCAATGAAAAGTTTTGGTGATATGTACATAAACATGTTCGTCTACTCGCAAAACTTGTCAGAAGTACATGAGATGGGCGCAGTCTACAGAACTGACTTCGAGGCACTTTAATACCAGGGTATTCCAACAGAAATTTTTCCCATAAATTGTGCATATAGTCATTCAGGACGTATTTCTGTTGGACCTGTTTATCAATAATCTTTGTGTCTCGTTTACCTGGCTGTATCACACTGTTATCTTCTCTTTCTAAAAATTATCTGACTACCTCACCATATTTCTTCCTTAACGTCACACTTGGTCTTTTCACATTGATACCTGACACCTTTTTCCTGTTCAAGCCGGTTGCCTTACTCAGCCCGTACACACATCGGTATTTTTTCAAGATTTCTGCAGACATCATCGCAGTTGAGGAGTTAATTTTCTTTTTCTTTGCAATTGTGCTTTTTACACTTGCTATAACAACATTCCCGAGTAACAACTCTCTATGCACTCTGTTCTTCCGGTTAAACGTCACCCCAGCCTTGCGAAGGAGTAATTTGGTTTTCGACTGCGGAGTCGTCGGGGTTACCTGGTTTGTTTCATCAGTGAGGGTTTCACTAAAACTGGATATGGAACATGAGGACACATCTGCAAGTTTGCTGCCCGATGATCGCTTGACAGCGCGTTCATTTCGCTTCTGCAACTTTCGCTTCTCCTTCTCCAGCTTCTGACACTTCTCTTTCATAAACTCTATTTTCCTGTACGCATCACGCAGTGCACGCCGGTATCTCTTTTGGGCACCAATTTTTTTCGACAATGGAAGTTTTACAATTAATGTCTCTTTTTCTGTCCGACTACGAGTACTGATACTACATGCAGAGGTCGATGCATTCACATCTTCGACAACGCTATCACTATTTTTTAATTTCTTCCTAAGGTAATAATCTCGAAATCTGTCGCAATTTTTCCGCCTCCGCTCTTTCAATTTTTCAACTGACAACTCACTATGAGGTACATAACTGGCTTTCTTTCTTGCTCGTTCTTTCTTTAGAAACATCTCTTTGTTCTTCTCTTTCTGTCTTTGTCTCCATTTCTTTTGTCTTTCAGCATTTGTAAGTACCATCCTGGAAAAGAAAAACGTATTCAGATTAAGAAATTCTGAAAAAATACTGTTTGTTTCTAACTTCCGTAACCTTTCTAACCTCCGTAACGCAACAATTAAACACAAATACAAAAACGTTAGTGACACATTATTTCAATAACATGCTTATATAATGCCAATACTAACCCAATTAACACAAATAAACAGTGCCCTGTGTACGAATGTCATACTTACATAGAAACATCAGAAGAGCTGAAATGTAATTAATAAATCTAATCTCCGTAACATTTTACACGTGTTTATCGTCAGTACTTCATTTTTCCGCATTTAGCACAATTTATGAAGTTTCAGGAGACAGTGAAACGTGATTTATGAAATTTAAACGGGGTTTACAACCATTATGTAGAAAAAATTCGCGTTTGGTCAAAAGTCTAACTTCCGTAACGAAAAGGCGGATCTTATTTTTTCAATATTATTTTATTCATCACCGGTATCACAAGCCGAGTATTTGGATTTCAATCAAATTTCTGATAGTTATTATACATAAACTCAAGTGATGATGCAATAAAGTCACCATCATTCGAAAAAATTCCAATGCTGAAAATACAAAACAGAATAACATATTTTGTACTTACTTTTAAATATGGTTTCAAACGCCAGACGAGCAGACGAATTTTCTTCTGGAAGCAAACAATGAGTTACCGGTGTCAATAAAATTAACTTCCACGTGATTACATCTCTAGGGGAGGTAACTTCTGGAAGAGTAAAAGCATCGTTACGGCTGTTAGTCGTTACGGACGTTAGAAATATTCAAATGAACTTTGATTTTACCTATCAAAATACACTGAATATTCACATACAGTGTTTTAAGTATCTATCATTAATTAGGATCACACAAAAAATGACACCGTTCTGTCATTAACAATCAAGTATTCGCGAAACATGCCGTTACGGACGTTAGTGAACCACGTGCGACAAACAGATTATTTGTATCCCGCAGGTAGCCGTCTGCCCAACTTTGAAGAACAGTTTAAAAACAGCACAGTTTCGTGAAGTTTACTCTTTCAACAAAGAAAAAGACCTGTTTCAGAGTACTTGGCACTGTTCAGTTGTCTTGTTATACACATATCATGTTTTGTTACGGCAGTTAGCTATGTTTTTGCGACAAATGGTTTTGGACGAAAATAAATGCCCGTTCAAGCAATTATCATGAACAATATTTAAAAACGGTAGAAAATAGATGTTTCAATTAAAAGAATAGACTTACAGCGTGCTTGCTTTAGTATCCAAGATACAGCCGGAGTGCAATTGTTGCATGTAGTGCCTGCGACACGCAAAAACTGTGAACATCTAGCTAATTGATAACACGATAGTGGCCCTATGACTAATCTTATGACTGTCAAAGTCTAATTATTATACGCAACTCTTGTCTGTAATACGGGAAAAGTAGTTCTGTATTAAATTTTTGTATCATCGTTTAAGTAATTCCCGTATTTATTCTTGAGACAAGCAATTTTTGTAATTGTACCCATTTTTTGAGAATGACTGAGGTGCCTTACGCTTAACATTCACACTAGGCCTACTAACTGAAATTGGTCATAAACTCGCATCTCAATAACACGTAATAATCAATGGAGCATTACTGTGAACACAACCCAGTGAGACGGTGTTGGCAAACTGTTTTCACTGGAACAATTATACAATATCATCAACACGAGACGTTTTGTAGTGCGATTTTATCAATTCAAAGGACTAGCTCCTCTTGGAAATGTTTCGACCAATAAATGGTAACGTTTTAAACAACTACTCAAATGGCCGTGAACGGTATTGAAGCGTGCCCGTATTTTCGGGTTGAGTTGAAATTGTACCAAATACACATAGGGCTGAGAGACATCTTCAAAATATGAGCTCTTGCTTTGGTTCAATGATGTTCCGACCTTGGGACGTCCGCCCGAGACGTTTCGGCCTGGACGTTTCGGCCTCCAATCGGGCCGAAACGTCTCGAGAATCGGGCCGAAATGTCTTAAGTTTTTGGTAATATTTGGATGAAGATTAGGGTTTTTATTATGGTTGTACTCACTTTTAAGTTGGAAATCAAAGAATTTATGAGAATGAAGAACTTTTCCGATATGGGCAGGACTCACATATAAATATCGGTATCCAGTCACTTCGGCCCCAAGTCAAGTCGGAGTCTCGTCACTTCGGCCCCAAAGTCACTTCGGCCCTAGTCACTTCAGCCCTAGTCACTTCGGCCCCAAAGTCATTTCGGCCCCAAAGTCATTTCGGCTCCAAAGTCATTTCGGCCCCAAAGTTATGCCAATATATGGGCAAGTTCAATATCCAATATTTTGAAAATAGACTCCGAATTTACTAAAAAATTTCCACGTTTTGAAATGAAGCAGAAATCTTCCTTGAGCTTTCACGTCTACACAGTACAATGTTGCACACATTTCTGACCCCTAATAATTTTTTACAAGGTGAGTGAGCGTGTTATTGTTGTGATACATACTAATGAGCTATGTGTGCGATGAATGAATGAAAGGTTTTAGCGCACCGTAGGCGCGCAGGGACGATGTGGGATTTACAAATCCCTTGCGACCCGGGCTATGTGTGCGACAAACCTGTCATGATCTAATACTTTTTTAGATTAATTACTCGGGAAAAGGTGTGACGAGCAATCTAAAATGGATGTTTTTTTGTAAAACTCAGATCTTCTTAACTTCAGATGGGAAACAAAGGAAGGTGTGATAATCTATTGTCTGATTTTCCAAAGATTAAAAACAAACTGTATTCTTTTTCTGCTGATTATAAGTCATTTGTTATTTTCTATCTATCTGTTTCATCGGCCGACTTTTATTGAATAAAAGCGGAACGTTTTGGGAAGATCTGTATAAATCACTCCCCTCCCCGAGATATAAATTTCGGGGATAAAATGCTGGCTTCCCCATCTACATGTCACTGGTCGTCACGGGCGGAACAGTTGTAAATTAAAAACCGAATTACTCTAATTTCCAGCTCTCCATCTTTTCTTCCCCCTCTATATCTTCAGATACACGACCAAACTGAATGACAAATCATGAGGGATTGAAACAATCCCCATGCAAAGATGTGCCGAAAACCTAATGTTCAAGACCAAGGCAAGGATTGAAACAATCTTGCCAGCAAACAGCCCTTTAAGGGATTTTGTTATTTATTTAGGTGTGTGTAGTTTTTGGGTTTTTTTTTTTTTTTTGTTGGTCATTTGGAATTCCCGAAGGATAACCAGATACCTCATAATCACATACGGCATCCTATCTCCCAGAAGGCTTGATGGATGACTCCCGTTTTTTTCAAAACCAAACTGTTGAAGCTTTCTCCACTCCTTTTTTGTAACCGCTATGTCATATACCGGGGCCGCTACCAAACCGGCGTTGCTGTTTGATTTTCTTTTCTCTTCTTCCCTTAAATTTGCCACCGCACATTATATTCTGGCTCGCCACCATGGTGGGACTCAAACCTCTACCATCGCCAAGCTGGAACCGAATAGAGCCCACGCTCTAATAGTCTTAATGACATTGAGGGATTGATTATGGGACACACTAAAAAGTGTAGCCCGAGCCCGAGCCCGCGCCCGAGCTGAGAATACGGTGTAGCTGAGAATTAAAGTTTCGTTTTCTTTCTTATTTATCTTTAGATTTCAGTTATTTTTGGTATATAACTCATTTACAGACAAATGAATCTAGACGAAGTGAATGGGTGTTTTTAAACGTATATTTAGTGAAATATACGACAAAATTACTCCGAGAGACACTAAAAAGTGTAGCCGAGAATCTGGTGTAGCCGAGTAATAAAGTGTCGTTTTCTCGTTTGTTTATCAATTAATTTCAATAAGTTTTGGTATATATATTAGTGATAGCCAGGCGAATCCAGATAAAAAGAAACGGTTATTTTAAACAGTATATTTTATGAGAAACACGAAAAAAATAACTCCGAGAGACACTAACAAGTGTAGCTGAATTGCCGAGCCGGTTAATTAACTAGTATGTTGACATTATTTTCACAATTAACAGTAATTCTAACAATAGCATCATAACAATATTCTTCATGGCTATTCTGTTTAGACTTCTATCATTTTATAATTAATTTTTTATTCATTTTTAAGTGATTATCTACAATAATCTTGAAATTCTTGTTCTGACACAATCCATTCTCGCCTCTGTTAATTAACTAGCTCGGCAATCCAGATACACTTTCAAGTGTAGTTTAAGTGTATATCGGAGCCAGGCCAGTGAATTAACTGGCTCGGAAATTCAGCTACACTTGCCAGTGTCTCTCGGAATTATTGTTTCGTATTTCTCTCAAAATATACTGTTTAAAATATCCATTTCACTTTGTCTGGATTCGCTTGTCTATCACTAATACATATACCAAAACTTATTGAAATTAATTGATAAACAAACGAGAAAACGACACTTTATTACTCGGCTACACCAGATTCTCGGCGCTACACTTTTTAGTGTCTCTCGGAGTAATTTTTTCGTATATTTACGAAATATACGTTTAAAAATACCCATTTCACTTTGTCTCGATTCATTTGGCTACCAGTGATTTATATACCAAAAATAACTGAAATCTAACGATAAATAAGAAAGAAAACGAAACTTTATTTCTCAGCTACACCATATTCTCAGCTCGGGCTCGGACTCGGGCTACACTTTTTAGAGTGTCCCTTGATTATTGACAATCTATCAATCCAATGTAAACTGCCGGGAATTCTAACCGCGTGCATACCCTCCCCCCCCCCCCTCCAGACCCCATTTGAGGCAATAGGAAAGCTAGGCCTTTCCAAGTGAAATAAAACAAGGTTAACCGGGTCGCGCAAGAGATTTGTAAATCCCACATCGTCCCTGCGCGCCTTCGGCGCGCTAAAACCTTTCATTCATTCAGATCTGCATAATGTGTTCTGTCTGAAAATGTTTCAGCATCCTTGTTATCTTATCTCTTATTTCTCTCTGTTATTTTTTACGTTGGTATTTCTGTTTATTTATATGAAAAATTGTACTTCCAATGCAAATACATTGAAAAGGATAAATAAAAAAAATCTTCAGAATTTTTTGCGTTGTTCCATTTTCTCCTCACTCACAATTTCGCGAGTGCCTGATCACGTGTTCTTGTGTCCTCGACCCACTTCAAAAGTTTTCTCCTTTCTTCGGTACCTCAATATATGGAGGCCGAAACGTCTCGGGCCGAAACGTCTCAAGGACGTGAGGTCCCAGTACCCAATCTTTGATGAAACAAGATGGTGTCCTAAAACGATAAAACTACATTGTTTGCTTTTTATTGTGTAAAGATTTTGTTGTGGATAATAAGTACGACGTATGCAAATTATATTTTTATTCTAAGCATTAATCAAGATTATCATTTGAGTCAAAGTTAAATTAGTTTGGCGATAGTCCAGATTTTCTATTTTTGTCACCGATTTTCGATAATATTAATAATAATATAGTCTACTCGGCAGTAGGCTATCGAGTCGCTTTTTTAATTTTTTTTTCCATCTCCATCGTTAAGGGCCTATATAAGTAATGAAATTTTGTTTATTTTGAAAATTCTCACCTCTGCTATTCCTTCAATTCAAATTAAATATACACAAAATGTACATCAAAATGAAGGTTGGGATGTATAGAACACGAAACACGTGTAAACTGTAATCAGCTCATAGACATAGAGTCGACTGAAGGCACCACTGGTTCCTGGAAGTCTGCTGCCGTATTCGCACCAGAACTGATAATTGTACAATAACATTATTTTTGAGGGCGTTATGGTTCATTATTACCACTTTACCGGGCATTCCCTGTAGGTTATCGCGAGTTTATTGATACAGTGGAATATCATAACGCACGGTAGTGAATTGCATCGGGCCGTTATGAAATTTTGTTGTGATTTTTCGGCCCGCCACTTACTTCCGGTTTCTCATTTGCAATTGCCTCCCAAAAATGTTTGAAATAGAGACACAAATTACCTCCCATGATCGAACGCGCATTTTCGTTCCAACATTCTGCTGAAATGTATAAAGTTTATAAAATGATCTGGATCACTGGATTTCAAACTTGTTGGATATTATACGTATTATAGGTGAGTAATCGAACAATTTTTTAAATAATATATATTTTTAAACGTATTTTCTCCTCTGAAATGTTCGGTTCTTTGAAATACAATGTACCGTTAACAATGTGGTAATAAGTGGTAATAATAGTAATAACATGACTTCCATAGTCGGGCGTTATGGTTCATTAACGGCCCACCATAAATGATTAACAGCCCACTGGCCTTATAACGTCCCTCGACTTCGTCTCGGGCCGTTATAACGCCCTGGGGCTGTTAATCATTTATGGTGGGCCGTTAATGAACCATAACGCCCTCCTGAAGTCATGTTATTGTTATATTAACGGCCCTACGAAAATGATTAACAGCCCAAGGGTCTATTAGTGGCCCGAGACGAAGTCGAGGGCCACTAATATGCCCAAGGGCTGTTAATCATTTTCGTAGGGCCGTTAATTAAACAATAACATGATTTTGGAGGGCATCATGGTTCGTGAACGGCCCTGCATCGATGTTGAACAGCCCGAGGGTTTATTAAAGGCCCGAGACGAAGTCGAGGGCCGTTAATAAGCCCAAGGGCTGTTCAACATCGATGCAGGGCCGCTCACGAACCATTATGCCCTACAACAATCATGTTATTACTATTATTACCACTACGTAATTTGTAATTTTACACATTTCCAAAATGATATCCCAGCAATCAAAAGACACAAAATTTAATAAAACAGAAACATTTTATTTGGGACCACATAACTCAAAGAACATTTTGAAAATGTTTTGATGATGTCAGTCACTTAGGGACACCATAATAGTAATTAATAGTGCAGTTATTCAAAGTTGCACCAGACATCACACCCGCAACATAGCGAAAGCATCAACTTTTCCTTGCGAGTTCTCGCCTCATTTCTAAATTTTCAATTCTAAAAGACGTCACGTGACAAGAGGGCCGATAATGAATTTTGTTTTCCATTAGCGGCCCTCCTATCACGTGACTACCGAGCAATAGAGGATATGATTGCCCGTTAAATCGACATTAATGCAGTAGGAAACGCCCTGCAAAGTGGTAATAATGAACCATAACACCCTCAAAAAATAATGTTATTTGTATTATTATCACATTCAAAAAGGTTACATGTTAAACCAAGAAAAATCAAGATTGCTATTTTTTTCATCATTTATATATTATTTCAACACAACTAAAATTCAATAATTCTTAGAAATTTAACTCTTATCATCTTAGTCATCTTAGTCACTAGCATTTGGTTTATCTTCCAGAAGTTGGCCCAGAGGAATAATTCATATTGAAGGTGCAGTTGTGGAAGGTAGCGCCTGCCATTATATTGGGTGCCATCTGAAGGGCCTGTGAATTGGAATTGTTCATGAAATTGTTACAGTTAGTGGTAGCATCATTTGATTGAAAACTAGGCTGAGGCACATCAACACTGAACACTGTGCCCACTGGAGCATTAGATGGAATGGTTATGATACCATCCTGTGCTGTCAGGTTTATTTGTTGATTAACAAGAGGAACAGATGTGTCAGAGTTAGTGTCATCAGATTCAGGCATGTTTTCAGTGTCTTCAGTATTATTACTATTAGCATCAAAGAGACTGTGATTGATGGTGAAATTTACTTCACTGCTGTTATTGAACTGTGGGAACTCATTGTCAGTATTTACACTCAACGATGCATTGAGAATATTTGAGCAAGCTCTTTTTTGACCAACTGAACTGTCGGAAATGTAGTGTTTTAAACTTTCCACGTTCTTATGATTTGTTATCGATCTAATGGTTTCAGGATTAACACCACCCTGGTACAAATTGGTGACAGTGGCAACTCTAACACTGTGACATGTATATTCAGTGGAAAGTCCAGCCTTAGAAATTCTCTGCATCATAGATGCGAGAACATTTTTACCTATGGGTTCATTTCTAAACCAGTGTTCATCAGGGTTGAAGGTTTTTCTTGGGTGCTGGAACAGTCGATTGCAATTAGGATTTAATTTGGAGAGAAGAAATTTAAACATAGAAACACCATCACCGTACATCCTTTGAGTATTGTAGTCAATGTCATTTTGACGATTCCCACCTTGATAATTTTTTGATGTTACGGTTTTAGACATTTCCACATATTCGATGCCATCAGAATCTTCCGAGACACAAAATGTATCATTTGTGATGCTTGTCCAACCTTCTCGTCCTCGTCGGCCAAAACTATAACATAAGTTAAACCAAACAGCTTCTACCAGAACTTCTGGTGAGGACTTATATTGTGACAAATAGACACCAATTTTTGTCATATCAGAATCACTTATAGTTGGCTTTTGTCTTGGCTTGGGGTTGCCTGCTTTAAAATATAATTTGCATCTGGCCTGAAAAATGTTGTTTGCACTTGTGAATTCTTTATCTTTAATAATATTTATTGGTCTGTTGAATGGAGCAGATGTTAGGCATCTGTGAATTGCTGCACGCACAGACGAAAGACTACTCGGTGTCAGGCTGGTTCCTGGTTTTTTGGATCGAACTTCGGCGTAAAATTTCCTCAACACCTCATTTAATTCTAGTGGAGAAATTGTGTAAAAGTCACAAGTTTTTTTTCCTTTTTCCAACCAGTCTTGAAACTTTTTTACTCCATACTTTGTAGCCAGTGCTGTGTTGTGAGGCACTGAACTTTTCTCCATGTTTTCCAAATCGTCCTCCCCTAACTCACTCGATTGTGACATTTTGAAAAAATGAACTCCGAAATTTATTTAAAATTGACGCGTGTCGTCTGTTTATCAACACAGTATTTTTAGCTAAGTATTGTCACGTGATTAATCAGTTGATGCCCAACGCAAACAAGTACGTACTGAAAGTCATTTGTTGTACACGAGATTAGGAAATTTTAAACTCCGCGATTTTTCATGTCAAAACTATCAACTTTTCCACACCAAAACTTATAAAATCATAAATCGGAATTTTTCACGGAAATATTACAAATATTTTCACAGTATTTAAGGCCCTGGTTCACCTGTGAATAATCTGTTTAAAACTTGAAAATTTTACTTACCTCGGCGTGTCGTGCGTTTGCGGTTTTCACCGGGCCGCTTCCCACGCTGATAAATTGAATGCCTAGCACTTATGATTGCTCATTATTATCATTTTTCACTGTAGTAGATGTGTGAAATTCCCACACAATCATTGACATTGTCAGCAACTAACTCATGCCTTAAATGCGAATGTATTTCTTAATTCTTTCACCCCAAAGATCACAAAATTCTGCCATCACAACTCTCTTCTCCAAATATTCAAACTCAAGGAGTGTTACCTCCCCTACATCCGGGGATGTGCGGGCCGCTGGGCCATATTGAAACAAATTTTTCATTATTGTCCGGGAACCTGGATGTGAACGGAAACATATGAGTTTTGTGCAGCCCCCGAAAATGAAAATATTTGCCAGGGAGTGCCCCTATAAAATGATAATAATTTAATAATATTTCCCGAAAACAACTTGTGGCCAAATGTGCTGTACATATCCAAGAACAAAGCTAGGGGATCAAAATTCTTCAAAACACGGCTACAGAGCTGCATGGGGAAAATTCCAAAGCCATTGCTTTTGTTTATGTATGAGTATACTTTCGATCTCCGGTTCCGGTTGTTTTAGTGTAACTTTGATAAATCATATTCACTCGTGATATGTACTCAAGGACGCGCAACATCAATCAAGTACTACCATTCACAAACAATAATCATCATAGAGTGTGTTATTTTTGTGAGACTTTGTTCTTTGAAGATCATCAACAGTGATCGTGAATTAATCGAATTAAAAAAAACAACTCAATTTATTAATAGAAGGGCCAAATTCACTTCAATAGAAAATCCGAAATTAGTAATGCCTTATTGACAACAGTCATCGTGAATCAATTGAATTAAAAAAAAACAACTCAATTTATAATTTATTAAAGGAAGGGCCGAACTCACTTCAATAGACAACACAAAATTAGTAATGCCTTATTGACAGTTTCATCTGGGCCAAACTCATTTTTAGTTGGGACGAACTCACTTTGGTGGGGGGGGGGGGGGGGGGGGGGGGGGGGGGGGGGGGGGGAGGGGGGCAACACACCAATTTGGCCGAACTCATTAGGACCGAACTTGCAATGGGCCAAACTCACCTGATACCATGCACGGTATCAGACACCTGTTGAAATTTCTTAGAATTACGAGTTTGTTTTTCGATGGAAATTTGTGGTATTGAGTGATTTTTGCGCATGTCTGTCGAGCATGGAAACCATCTTCAATAAAAAATGCAGACTGTGTTGTCCTTTTCCAAAATGCAGTCCTGTCGCTGCACTCGAAAGTGTTTTGAATGCCTAGCTTTGTTATTGAATATCTGTAGCACATTCGGCCACGAGTTGTTCCTGCGAAATATTATTTTATTATCAGGTCTGGTGCGAATACGATAGCAGACTTCCAGGAACCAGTGGTGCCTGCTGTCAACTCTATGAGTTGATTGCATATGTATTTCGTGTTCTATACATCCCAACCTTTATTTTGATGTATAATTTGTGTATATTTAATTTAATTTAATTAGCACCAAAAATTAAAAATTAGAGACTTTATCATAGGAATGCATGTTGACTGTTTGTTTTTATTTGTTTGTTTTTTTTCAAATTTAAAAGCATTAAATAATTGACAATCTTTTGTTGTTTTGAACAGCATTTCTGGCGATCTCCGAGTCGCGTGTGTGTAAAATAAAAGTACAACTTTAAGCGGTCACCCTTAATACCGCAGGTCGCCGGATGTTACCGCAGGTTACTGCAGGTCCCTCTGAAATATTTTTTATAACTAAAATATTATATTTTAAGGCTAAAGTCGGACTGTTCTCTATGGGGGAGGGTAGGTTGAAATTTTCCGACAACATTTCTGGAAATATTAGGGGAATGACCGAAAAACCTCCATTTAGCACACAAATTCTAGAAAAATGAAGCAAAAATTTCCGATAGAAATTACCATGGAGGAGTCGACCCCTGCCCCCCTCTCTCTCTCTTCTATCGTCGGGGTCCGGATGAAGTAGCGCTGATTGGGAGGGACCAGCGTAGGAGTGAAAGAAAGAAAGGGGAGTGGTGGAATGACTGTGGATCTTGGGAGAGGAAACAGAATTTCCCGATAGCACTATTTCATTGTAAATCTATGACACACGTTACAGAGATTGTACAGCCCAAAAAAATACTGCCTAAAAAGACGAAGAGATAAAAAGTGTGTATAAATTCCTTTGGAGCCTCAACCAGTTGAACATGAAATACTGAAAGTGCACAGAAATTACGCGAGACATAAACTTTCCAGGGAGTATCAGCGTCGCATAATGTGGTTTGGGAACAGGGACGAAGAATTTGACGCGATAGCATGTGTTGAGTACGTTTGAAAATTTCTGGGGAGAGCGCCTCATGGAAACAGTATCGGAAATAAACAAGAATATATAAGAATCCTGTCCAAATCCCTGGAGAAAGTTAACGACAAGGTCAAAACTGCGCAACCACAACAATTTTATCGAACCACGAAATTAGACGAAAGTGACATTTATGACGCCCCCCCCCCCCCCCCCATTCTTTGAAGCAAATTCAAAATGTTAAATACCAGCAGAAGAAAAGGGAAAAAACAACGAAGGTCCGCGCGCAAATTTTGCAGACGGTGAGACCATGTCTGAATTGTTGAAAACATGGTCATTGATCATCCTTTCGTACAAAATGTAATTCATACGAAAGATAAAGTCCGAATAGTTATTTTGTACACCAAAGAACAGATAGAGGACATTAAGAGAAATTGTTGCACTCATCCCACAGCTATGGCCTCCGTTTTGGGGTTCGACAAGATTTTTAATTTAGGCGATCTGCATTTAACAATAGGGAGCTATAAAAACTTAGCTGTTATGCGTTCCAAGACTAAAGACCATCCAATATTCCCCGGTCCAGCACTTCTACATTGGAATTCAGACTACACAACCTTCCGCAAGTTCTTTTATGAGATCGCCGACGTCCTAGCTGAAGCCCCAAGTGACCCAATCATTAGAACAGCCGATGAAAAGGCCATGAGAAAAGCTATTGACAAAGCTTTCCCTCGTGGTTTCAGGCTGAGCTGTACACGACATCTCCAGACAAATGTGACTGACAACCTCAGGGATAAAAGAGGATTAACAGTAACTGACAGGAAAACGATTACAGACTCAATATTTGGAGATAACGGAGTGACATCTGCCGACGAGAAAGTATTATTTGACAACAGACTGCACATAACTTTGTCTATAATAGATACAATTGCACCTAATTTCAAGAACTACTTCACTGATCGACTGACACCATTATTACAAGAGAACTTATCGACTGCCACGCAAACCGGATTTGTGAACGACTAAAGAAACTGGAAGAACAATAATTGCGAAAGCCTAAACCACATACTGAAACTAGTTGTGAACTGGAAACCAGAGCCATTGGTGGACCTGATAAATAAAGTTTACGACGTTGTACGAGGAGAATTTAACGAATTACTAAGAAGTTTATTTGGCTTCGGAGATTATAGGCTATGTCCAGAATTCAACAAATTTGCACCAACAGCAGGCGCATGGTCAAATAAAACCAAAGATTCTCGACATGCACATTTTCTGAGATTTTTGGGGTATCCAAAACCACTTGGAGATAAAATACTTCGGACAACAGATGGGACTAGGGTGGTTTTATCAGCTGTAAATGGGGGAAAAAACCTTGGCAGGTGAAATGAAAACGGATAGTGAAGACAAGGACAATTGCCAAAGTTAAAAAAACTTCAGATTAACTCTTCATTGGTATAATCATATTATAGAAAACACAGAAGCAATTACATAGAATAAAAGTTATTAATACCATGTTGTTTGTTCACAATCCACTGCCATACTTCACTACTGAATGGGTTTCGTTGTCACATGTATTATCATTTGTTGTTTTGAGTAGTTTTATTGTTTTTCATCAACTGTTAAAAGGGATATTTACATTAATTATATATTTGTTTATTAATTTTGTTCATTTAATTTTATTGTGTTTTCAGTGTAGATCTGTCTCAAAACTGTTGCTTAGGAGCCTCTTCGGCGATAAGTTGATACTTGTGCTGCGGTCATTAGAAATATTGAATAAATTTTTACTTTGTATCTTTTTTGCCTCAATTCATTAATTATCCGTCACTACGAGAATTTCTGACTATTTAGTCATAAATTCTCGTGGTGACGGATAAATTAATAAACTGAGGCAGAAATTAAAAATTTATTCAACCTTTTTTCTCTGCAGCCTCTAAACAGTTAACAAATGTCATCCTCATCTCGATAGCTCTATTGTTAGTAAGCCTTTTTTATATTGTTTGTATGTTTGTATTGAAGAGTTTTATTTATTGTTTGATGTTGTTTATTTATTGTTTGGAACTAAGCCATTGTTGTATTTTTTCTTGTGCTCGCGTTTGAAAAAGAATAAAAAAAAATAATTTCACCTAATTTTATTTGTCTTTTGGTACCCTCAACGACCTCATATATTCCCCCCTGTTAGGGAACAGTCCAGCTTCGAGCATGCATGGGTTATGCGGAAGTGTTATAGTGATGTCAAATAATATTCTTAGCTATCACTAAATCAGTTTGACTTCGGAATAATGCACAGTGTGTCTGCGGTGACCTGTGGCACGTGTGTCTGCTATTTATTTTCATTTTATTTATTTGGCATAATGCGACAGAATTGTTTTCAAAATTGGCCGCAGGTCCCTCCCAATCAGCGCTACTTCATCCCGACCCAACGATAGAAGGGGGGGGGGGGCAGGGGGTCAAACCCTTTATGGTAATCTCTATCGGAATTTTTTGCTTCATTGTACTAGAATTTGTGTGCAAAATGGAGGTTTTTCGGTGATTTTCCGAATATTTCCAGAAATGTTGTCGGAAATTTTCAGCCATAGGGAACAGTCCGACTTTAGCCTTAAAATCTAATAATATTTTAGTTATAAAAAAATATTTTAGAGGGACCTGCGGTGTTAAGGGTAACCCCTTTTAAGAGATGATTTTGAAAAGCTCTCTGAAAATGTTTTTTTGATACTTGTTTTATTTTATTTTTTTATTTCATTTTGTTTTGTTTGTTTGTTTATTTTATCATGTTTTAAGAAGGTCCGCCAGTTTGAGCACTCTAATAAATATTTTATCTGTTCAAAACAAGCTAGTGCTTAAGTTCTGTCCGGCTTTCATCCACAATTAAATCTCTCTGTTCCGACCCTGGCTGCTAAAAGTGCAGATAAATAAATAAATAGTTTAAGCAAAACTAGTCGATGCAAGTCGTAACGGGTCAAACAAATGCAAACACCAAATAGCAAGCTTGCTTTAATTTCATCATGTTTTACGAATTAAATCTAGAAAATAATTTACAAAAATAATCATTGAGAAGCATGCTTGCTGTATTTAGTACAACCCCTCACATGCCCATGTTCGAAATCAATATCTGTCGCATAATAGTAATAGAGGCAGTCAAGAGTCATGGCAGGTAGTAAAGAATCACACATTTTGAGCCAGTTCAAATGTTCAAATGTGTGTAGTTAATCACTAAATTGGGTAATTTGTTGTTGTCAAACTCTCTAAGACACATTTCTGTAAAAACAGATACAAATTAGAATTTATCTCAGAGTGATTATTATACATTCCCAGCGATCTGTCAAGTAAGACCCTGAACTGAGAGTAAACAGATGCTGCCTTTGCAATCCGAATCAGGTTAAAAAAAAACTTACCTTCGCCCAAAGCTGGCTGAAAAATCACAAAGCACACCGGCATAAATTCATCATTATCTTCGTATTTTTTTCCCTTCACAGTAGACTGAGCCGTTGGTGTTGAACTGTTTGATGTCATTTTTATGGATAAGCAGAGGCGGACTGGTCGATTGGGAGAACCAGGAAATGGGCCAATGGCCCATATAAATGGCTGATACAGATCAAGATTTTATGACTAAAAAACAACTTTTTATCTCAACTGGGTTTGGGGAGGGCGAGGTATATGCATGGGCTCTCTGGTAAATTTGTAGAGGGGCTGCCACTGTTGCCATATGGGCCAGTTGGCTGCAGAATTGTCCCGGTGCGAATGTTTGGCCATTCCGCCTCTGTGGATAAGGCCATTCTGTGCCAGCTGTAGAAAATAATGCACTTACCGTCGCTCTCAGATTTGTTTTTAATGGCACTCTAACTTAGGGCGAGTGGCCGAGTTGTCTCATGTCTTCAGACATATCTGGAAGGGTGAGGCTGAGTATGAGAAATTTGTCTGTCACTAGCTTTTGTAATACCCCTTACCATCTTAGGCCTAAGAGGACCAGGGCTCTATATGTAGTATGGGAATCATACAGAGACTATAGGGTGTATCCCTGCATACATCCGTGGAGTGTCCAGGGGCCTCACTCTGCAGAAATCTTTAAAATGTGAATGCACTGTCAGTGAGAGTGAATGTTTGGTGAGGTGATGTATATTTTGTTGGAAAGTAAGCTCCAGTATGTGATAATTCTTTTGAGTGCCCAAAATATGATTTGTAGTGTTGGGAATAATGAAACAAACAACATATTTCAATGAATGAGATATGTATTAAATAAAAAGCATTCAAGCAAACTGCTTCTCGTAGAGAAATGATGATAATAAAGGCGATGATGAATTAATGATGATGATGATGGTGTTATTTGATGATTATGGTGATAATGATGGTGATGGTGGTGGTGATGAAGATGATGAATTGAGTTGAATTGTTGAGTTGATGAGTTGAGTTGATGGATGCAGTACCTGCAGAAATAGGTTGCAGGATAACCACTAGAAACTTAAGTCTCAGTTTACCTTTGTTATCCCAGTAGAAACCACAGGAAATGGAAAGTGCTTGTTTAAAGTGCTTGGTAAACAAGTCCTGCTTTACTGGTAAAATAGGATCTGGTAACCAAAGCCTGCAGTGGAAGTCCTCTGATGATGGCAATGGGTATAAATGATTGGTTAGTCTTGGATTTATACTCCTCGTAACCGTTGTATTGCCACGATACAGCCTTAGGTGTTGATGTGACACTAATAATTTAATAATATTTCCCGAAAACAACTTGTGGCCAAATGTGCTGTACATATCCAAGAACAAAGCTAGGGGATCAAAATTCTTCAAAACACGGCTACAGAGCTGCATGGGGAAAATTCCAAAGCCATTGCTTTTGTTTATGTATGAGTATACTTTCGATCTCCGGTTCCGGTTGTTTTAGTGTAACTTTGATAAATCATATTCACTCGTGATATGTACTCAAGGACGCGCAACATCAATCAAGTACTACCATTCACAAACAATAATCATCATAGAGTGTGTTATTTTTGTGAGACTTTGTTCTTTGAAGATCATCAACAGTGATCGTGAATTAATCGAATTAAAAAAAACAACTCAATTTATTAATAGAAGGGCCAAATTCACTTCAATAGAAAATCCGAAATTAGTAATGCCTTATTGACAACAGTCATCGTGAATCAATTGAATTAAAAAAAAACAACTCAATTTATAATTTATTAAAGGAAGGGCCGAACTCACTTCAATAGACAACACGAAATTAGTAATGCCTTATTGACAGTTTCATTTGGGCCAAACTCATTTTTAGTTGGGACGAACTCACTTTGGTGGGGGGGTGGGGGGGGGGGGAGGGGCAACACACCAATTTGGCCGAACTCACTAGGGCCGAACTTGCAATGGGCCAAACTCACCTGATACCATGCACGGTATCAGACACCTGTTGAAATTTCTTAGAATTACGAGTTTGTTTTTCGATGGAAATTTGTGGTATTGAGTGATTTTTGCGCATGTCTGTCGAGCATGGAAACCATCTTCAATAAAAAATGCAGACTGTGTTGTCCTTTTCCAAAATGCAGTCCTGTCGCTGCACTCGAAAGTGTTTTGAATGCCTAGCTTTGTTATTGAATATCTGTAGCACATTCGGCCACGAGTTGTTCCTGCGAAATATTATTTTATTATCAGGTCTGGTGCGAATACGATAGCAGACTTCCAGGAACCAGTGGTGCCTGCTGTCAACTCTATGAGTTGATTGCATATGTATTTCGTGTTCTATACATCCCAACCTTTATTTTGATGTATAATTTGTGTATATTTAATTTAATTTAATTAGCACCAAAAATTAAAAATTAGAGACTTTATCATAGGAATGCATGTTGACTGTTTGTTTTTATTTGTTTGTTTTTTTTCAAATTTAAAAGCATTAAATAATTGACAATCTTTTGTTGTTTTGAACAGCATTTCTGGCGATCTCTGAGTCGCGTGTGTGTAAAATAAAAGTACAACTTTAAGAGGTCACCCTTAATACCGCAGGTCTCCGCATGTTACCGCAGGGTGCCGCAGGTTACCGCAGGTCCCTCTGAAATATTTTTTATAACTAAAATATTATATTTTAAGGCTAAAGTCGGACTGTTCTCTATGGGGGAGGGTAGGTTGAAATTTTCCGACAACATTTCTGGAAATATTAGGGGAATGACCGAAAAACCTCCATTTAGCACACAAATTCTAGAAAAATTAAGCAAAAATTTCCGATAGAAATTACCATGGAGGAGTCGACCCCTGCCCCCCTCTCTCTCTCTTCTATCGTCGGGGTCCGGATGAAGTAGCGCTGATTGGGAGGGACCAGCGTAGGAGTGAAGGAAAGAAAGGGGAGTGGTGGAATGACTGTGGATCTTGGGAGAGGAAACAGAATTTCCCGACAGCACTATTTCATTGTAAATCTATGACACACGTTACAGAGATTGTACAGCCCCAAAAAATACTGCCTAAAAAGACGAAGAGATAAAAAGTGTGTATAAATTCCTTTGGAGCCTCAACCAGCTGAACATGAAATACTGAAAGTGCACAGAAATTACGCGAGACATAAACTTTCCAGGGAGTATCAGCGTCGCATAACGTGGTTTGGGAACAGGGACGAAGAATTTGACGCGATAGCATGTGTTGAGTACGTTTGAAAATTTCTGGGGAGAGCGCCTCATGGAAACAGTATCGGAAATAAACAAGAATATATAAGAATCCTGTCCAAATCCCTGGAGAAAGTTAAAGACAAGGTCAAAACTGCGCAACCACAACAATTTTATCGAACCACGAAATTAGACGAAAGTGACATTTATGACGCCCCCCCCATTCTTTGAAGCAAATTCAAAATGTTAAATACCAGCAGAAGAAAAGGGAAAAAACAACGAAGGTCCGCGTGCAAATTTTGCAGACGGTGAGACCATGTCTGAATTGTTGAAAACATGGTCATTGATCATCCTTTCGTACAAAATGTAATTCATACGAAAGATAAAGTCCGAATAGTTATTTTGTACACCAAAGAACAGATAGAGGACATTAAGAGAAATTGTTGCACTCATCCCACAGCTATGGCCTCCGTTTTGGGGTTCGAAAAGATTTTTAATTTAGGCGATCTGCATTTAACAATAGGGAGCTATAAAAACTTAGCTGTTATGCGTTCCAAGACTAAAGACCATCCAATATTCCCCGGTCCAGCACTTCTACATTGGAATTCAGACTACACAACCTTCCGCAAGTTCTTTTATGAGATCGCCGACGTCCTAGCTGAAGCCCCAAGTGACCCAATCATTAGAACAGCCGATGAAAAGGCCATGAGAAAAGCTATTGACAAAGCTTTCCCTCGTGGTTTCAGGCTGAGCTGTACACGACATCTCCAGACAAATGTGACTGACAACCTCAGGGATAAAATAGGATTAACAGTAACTGACAGGAAAACGATTACAGACTCAATATTTGGAGATAACGGAGTGACATCTGCCGACGAGAAAGTATTATTTGACAACAGACTGCACATAACTTTGTCTATAATAGATACAATTGCACCTAATTTCAAGAACTACTTCACTGATCGACTGACACCATTATTACAAGAGAACTTATCGACTGCCACGCAAACCGGATTTGTGAACGACTAAAGAAACTGGAAGAACAATAATTGCGAAAGCCTAAACCACATACTGAAACTAGTTGTGAACTGGAAACCAGAGCCATTGGTGGAAATAAAGTTTACGACGTTGTACGAGGAGAATTTAACGAATTACTAAGAAGTTTATTTGGCTTCGGAGATTATAGGCTATGTCCAGAATTCAACAAATTTGCACTAACAGCAGACGCATGGTCAAATAAAACCAAAGATTCTCGACATGCACATTTTCTGAGATTTTTGGGGTATCCAAAACCACTTGGAGATAAAATACTTCGGACAACAGATGGGACTAGGGTGGTTTTATCAGCTGTAAATGGGGGAAAAAACCTTGGCAGGTGAAATGAAAACGGATAGTGAAGACAAGGACAATTGCCAAAGTTAAAAAAACTTCAGATTAACTCTTCATTGGTATAATCATATTATAGAAAACACAGAAGCAATTACATAGAATAAAAGTTATTAATACCATGTTGTTTGTTCACAATCCACAGCCATACTTCACTTCTGAATGGGTTTCGTTGTCACATGTATTATCATTTGTTGTTTTGAGTAGTTTTATTGTTTTTCATCAACTGTTAAAAGGGATATTTACATTAATTATATATTTGTTTATTAATTTTGTTCATTTAATTTTATTGTGTTTTCAGTGTAGATCTGTCTCAAAACTGTTGCTTAGGAGCCTCTTCGGCGATAAGTTGATACTTGTGCTGCGGTCATTAGAAATATTGAATAAATTTTTACTTTGTATCTTTTTTGCCTCAATTCATTAATTATCCGTCACTACGAGAATTTCTGACTATTTAGTCATAAATTCTCCTGGTGATGGATAAATTAATAAACTGAGGCAGAAATTAAAAATTTATTCAACCTTTTTTCTCTGCAGCCTCTAAACAGTTAACAAATGTCATCCTCATCTCGATAGCTCTATTGTTAGTAAGCCTTTTTTATATTGTTTGTATGTTTGTATTGAAGAGTTTTATTTATTGTTTGATGTTGTTTATTTATTGTTTGGAACTAAGCCATTGTTGTATTTTTTCTTGTGCTCGCGTTTGAAAAAGAATAAAAAAAGATAATTTCACCTAATTTTATTTGTCTTTTGGTACCCTCAACGACCTCATATATTCCCCCCTGTTAGGGAACAGTCCAGCTTCGAGCATGCATGGGTTATGCGGAAGTGTTATAGTGATGTCAGATAATATTCTTAGCTATCACTAAATCAGTTTGACTTCGGAATAATGCACAGTGTGTCTGCGGTGACCTGCGGCGCGTGTGTCTGCTATTTATTTTCATTTTATTTATTTGGCATAATGCGACAGAATTGTTTTCAAAATTGGCCGCAGGTCCCTCCCAATCAGCGCTACTTCATCCCGACCCAACGATAGAAGGGGGGGGGGGGGCAGGGGGTCAAACCCTTTATGGTAATCTCTATCGGAATTTTTTGCTTCATTGTATTAGAATTTGTGTGCAAAATGGAGGTTTTTCGGTGATTTTCCGAATATTTCCAGAAATGTTGTCGGAAATTTTCAGCCATAGGGAACAGTCCGACTTTAGGCTTAAAATCTAATAATATTTTAGTTATAAAAAAATATTTTAGAGGGACCTGCGGTGTTAAGGGTAACCCCTTTTAAGAGATGCTTTTGAAAAGCTTTTTGAAAAAATGTTTTTTTGATACTTGTTTTATTTTATTTTTTTATTTCATTTTGTTTTGTTTGTTTGTTTATTTTATCATGTTTTAAGAAGGTCCGCCAGTTTGAGCACTCTAATAAATATTTTATCTGTTCAAAACAAGCTAGTGCTTAAGTTCTGTCCGGCTTTCATCCACAATTAAATCTCTCTGTTCCGACCCTGGCTGCTAAAAGTGCAGATAAATAAATAAATAGTTTAAGCAAAACTAGTCGATGCAAGTCGTAACGGGTCAAACAAATGCAAACACCAAATAGCAAGCTTGCTTTAATTTCATCATGTTTTACGAATTAAATCTAGAAAATAATTTACAAAAATAATCATTGAGAAGCATGCTTGCTGTATTTAGTACAACCCCTCACATGCCCATGTTCGAAATCAATATCTGTCGCATAATAGTAATAGAGGCAGTCAAGAGTCATGGCAGGTAGTAAAGAATCACACATTTTGAGCCAGTTCAAATGTTCAAATGTGTGTAGTTAATCACTAAATTGGGTAATTTGTTGTTGTCAAACTCTCTAAGACACATTTCTGTAAAAACAGATACAAATTAGAATTTATCTCAGAGTGATTATTATACATTCCCAGCGATCTGTCAAGTAAGACCCTGAACTGAGAGTAAACAGATGCCGCCTTTGCAATCCGAATCAGGTTAAAAAAAAACTTACCTTCGCCCAAAGCTGGCTGTAAAATCACAAAGCACACCGGCATAAATTCATCATTATCTTCGTATTTTTTTTCCCTTCACAGTAGACTGAGCCGTTGGTGTTGAACTGTTTGATGTCATTTTTATGGATAAGCAGAGGCGGACTGGTCGATTGGGAGAACCAGGAAATGGGCCAATGGCCCATATAAAAGCTGATACAGATCAAGATTTTATGACTAAAAAACAACTTTTTATCTCAACTGGGTTTGGGGAGGGCGAGGTATATGCATGGGCTCTCTGGTAAATTTGTAGAGGGGCAGCCACTGTTGCCATATGGGCCAGTTGGCTGCAGAAATGTCCCGGTGCGAATGTTTGGCCATTCCGCCTCTGTGGATAAGGCCATTCTGTGCCAGCTGTAGAAAATAATGCACTTACCGTCGCTCTCAGATTTGTTTTTAATGGCACTCTAACTTAGGGCGAGTGGCCGAGTTGTCTCATGTCTTCAGGCATATCTGGAAGGGTGAGGCTGAGTATGAGAAATTTGTCTGTCACTAGCTTTTGTAATACCCCTTACCATCTTAGGCCTAAGAGGACCAGGGCTCTATATGTAGTATGGGAATCATACAGAGACTATAGGGTGTATCCCTGCATACATTCGTGGAGTGTCCAGGGGCCTCACTCTGCAGAAATCTTTAAAATGTGAATGCACTGTCAGTGAGAGTGAATGTTTGGTGAGGTGATGTATATTTTGTTGGAAAGTAAGCTCCAGTATGTGATAATTCTTTTGGGTGCCCAAAATATGATTTGTAGTGTTGGGAATAATGAAACAAACAACATATTTCAATGAATGAGATATGTATTAAATAAAAAGCATTCAAGCAAACTGCTTCTCGTAGAGAAATGATGATAATAAAGGCGATGATGAATTAATGATGATGATGATGGTGTTATTTGATGATTATGGTGATAATGATGGTGATGGTGGTGGTGATGAAGATGATGAATTGAGTTGAATTGTTGAGTTGATGAGTTGAGTTGATGGATGCAGTACCTGCAGAAATAGGTTGCAGGATAACCACTAGAAACTTAAGTCTCAGTTTACCTTTGTTATCCCAGTAGAAACCACAGGAAATGGAAAGTGCTTGTTTAAAGTGCTTGGTAAACAAGTCCTGCTTTACTGGTAAAATAGGATCTGGTAACCAAAGCCTGCAGTGGAAGTCCTCTGATGATGGCAATGGGTATAAATGATTGGTTAGTCTTGGATTTATACTCCTCGTAACCGTTGTATTGCCACGATACAGCCTTAGGTGTTGATGTGACACTAAGCACCAATAAAAAAATAAAATTTACCTTTGATGATAATTCTAAGACTTGACATATTTCTTGGGAAATGCTTCCTAGGAAATGATGTCAAGTGTTGCAATTATCAACACATCGGAAAAAAAAACAAAAGTGTCAGTGACTCGGCAGCCCAACTTGTTCAAGAAGGGACTGAACTAAATAGAAAGATCCAATAATGCCAAGTAATTCGCATCTCATGTTTATGAAAATGATCGTGTGAGGGGTGTGTCCAGTAGGGTGTGCTATTGGAATTGTTGACAATTTATATGCCAAATCCAAGATGGCCACCGACAGCTATGGTTTTTCAACGAAATTCAGGAAAATTTGATAACTCCCATTTCTGGCTCGTGTCTCCAGACATGTTTTGGGGCACAAATGTTCAATTTGGGCCTTCGCTCATGTCAAGTTAAGACACACTTCATACCCCCACCCCATCCCGCCACCTTCTCACCAAACGCAAATAGAGACCAGAAGGCTTTGGTTGAAACAACTCTGTCAAACCCACTCTCCTCATTGGCAAAATGAGACAAGGCCGATACGCATCCCCCCCCCACCCCCCAAAAGAAAAAAGGCAAAATAAAAAAAAAACACAAACTGGGCACATTTATCCCTTGTCAAAATTTCAACAATTCATCAGAGGCAAACATTGGAATTTTAACTTGGCCCCCATGTTGTCCTGGATACCAGAAACAAACAAAATCATACCCTCCCACCTCTCCGTCACCCTTGCACAGACCATCAGTGTTACCCTAGAAAAATGTGCATCCTGGTATACATCATTACATGTGCACATAGGCCCACACATGCAGTTTGGACATCAATAACACGAGTGAAAATTGCAATAAAACGATTGATTTGTTCTGTAAAATGGATAAATTATAGTAAAATAAGTAATTTATTGTATAAGACATGCAACTGCGAGCTAAAACAACACTTTCTTACCATTTTAACTTGTGCTCAAATCTTGGCAGGTCAGTATTTACACTGAGTTTCTAAAAATATATCTTTCACAGGGAATAATATCACGTGAGGCACTGTAGCCTGTATTGGTTCGATAATGCCAAGTGCATGACCTCCATGAACTTTACTTTTTGCATCAGAATGGTAAGAAATTTACTCTCAAAGTTTTTATGTAAGAGAATAATAGGTGGGCAACAATTTAAACAACCTGCCTTCAGTGTTATTTGAGCTGTTTCTTTTTCTTGAAGTGAAATTAAAAATGTAGGTGGGTGGGCAAGTGTCAGTTAGGAGAAAGAAAAAATACAAATATTTCGGTTGTTTAAATGTAACACAGCAGTCAGTAAATATTGAATCGATACTGTCGACGACTTGATTCTGCCGAGTTGACTGTAAGTAATAGAATTTTGTTTATTTTGAAATTCCCACATCTGTTATTCCATAAATTCAAATTAAATACACTGTATACACAAATTATACATCAAAATGAAGGTTGAGATGTATAGAACATGAGTTGGTATCAGGCGCCACTGGTTCCTGGAAAGTCTGTAGTTCAGTGATCTGAATGTCATGGCTACCCCTCTACTTTCAGATCACTCCCATTCAAATCTGTGGTAAAAATAAACAACTGGAAACTTGATCGCATTCGTGCAGAAGACGTTGATAATGATCAAGTTATTGTGTGATCAACCTCCTCTGCGCGAATGCGATCAAGTTTCCGATTCTGCCTCGATGAAAAGGTCTTTTCGTTTCGACACCTTCACCGGGTTATTGTTTTTACTGCTTTATATTTAGACAGAAACATGGATGACATCGAAGCATCCATTGACGCTTCCACAGTATTCAAATCTCGATAATTAAAGGATAAAACATAGTTTGGATCAATAGACTGCACAAATGTAAGGAAAAATGTGTACTATCGAATGCAGCTGGTAATAAGGGCGAAAGCTTGATACATATTTCTATTTTCCAGTTTTGAGTTCCCATTAAAACTTGTGGAATTTTACCACAGATTTGAATGGGAGGAACCTGAACATGGAGGATAGCCACTACGTTCAGATTGCTAAACTAGGAAATCTGCTGCTGTATTTGTACCAGAACTGACAATAAAATAATATTTCAAGAGAACAACTTGTGTCCAAATGTGCTTCATATATCCAAGAACAAAGCTAGGGCATCAAAATTCTTCAAAACACAGCAACAGAGCTGCATGGGTGTAAATTCCAAAACTTTGTTTACATTTAAAATTACTTTCGATTTCCGCTCAACGTCAACGGACAGAAAAAGCATTGATAATTTGATATACAACGCCGTCTAAAATCAAATAATGAGAAAGATTGCCTTAATACAGCATTCTATTATTATATAGAGACTGCACAGTTGCAACATTCTATGCAAGGTATCATGATACATGTTGAAATTTCTTAAAATTACGATTTTGTTTTCTGTTGGAAATTCGTGGTATCGAATTTGTGCGTGTCCGTCGAACATGGAATCCATCTTCAATAAAAAATGCAGACAGTATTGTCCTTTTCCGAAATCAGTCCTATCACTGCTCTCTAAAGTGGTTTGAATGTCTAGCTTTATTCTTGGATATGCGAAGCACATTTGGCCACAAGTTGTTCTCGTGAAATATTATTATATTATCAGTTCTGGTATGAATACTGAAGCAGACTTCCAGGAACTTTTGTACCTGCTGTCAATTCAGTGAGTTGATTACATATGTTTTTCGTGTTCTGTATATTTCATCCTTCATTTTGATGTATAATTTATGTATTTAGTTTGTATTTAAGGAATATCAGAGGTGGGAATTTCAAAATAAACAAAATTCTCTTAAGTACTTATATAGTACCTTAAGGTCAACAGATCAATTTTGTAGGGTTTCATTCAACACTGTCTTATGAAATATTGAAATGTGCGTTGTAAACCTCATTGGTCATGATACTCAGACATTAAGATTATTATTAGAATTTTGAATTCATTCATTTGGTCTGGGGTGTTAAAATGCCTACATAAAAAATATACTATTCAAAAAAGGTAGGGGATATTTGATAAAAGTGAGATATATGAAGAAATATATTTATATTTTCATCAAAAAATCAGTTGATGCATTGCACTGTGACATCTGGTGAATGATTTCAATGATAGTTGGGTGTCTGACAAGCACACATTCCACGCACTGAGCTGTAGAAGACATGGACGGTTAGTCAGAGAATTTACCACAGTCCGTCCAAGACCTTGTAATTTGTAAATCCTCCCCAGTTCGCGAGACAAGTGCAGATCCGACATGGTATACTCTTCACCAAATGTCCTACATCAGCTTGACTGATGTTATTCCATTCTTCCTGCAGTGCAGCGGCAAGTTCCTGGACATTGGTAGGGGGCTGTTGGCATTGTCGTAGGCATCTGCCAAGCATATCTCCGACGTGCTCGATTGGTGAAAGGTCTGGACTTAGTGCTGGCCAGGGCAGTGTAGTGATGTTCTGCTCCTGGATGAACTCTGCCTGTTGCCTGCTGTCTGACCACTGACTCATACATCTGTAGCTCGTTGCAGCTGCAGTCAAATTTCTGAGGCACTTTGATGGCCATTATGTAATGCTGTGGTTCAGATGAAACGATCCTGGTTAGCAGTTGTCAGGATGACCTGACTGACGTCTGTCATCAACATTGCCTTTTGACGGTAGCGTGACCACAACCTGCTAATCTCCGATTGAGTAACATTGAGAATTTGAGCTACTTCAGTCTGCCTGTTGTCTTCTTCCAACATGCCAGCGACACGTAAACGTTTGCCACATGTCATTTATGAACCGATCTTTACGAAACTTCTTGGGTACCTTTGGTATCACCGTGGGACGAGAACGAGTGTTTTTGGGTCCGGTCCGAAATTCAAGATGGCCGATGGCAGCCATTTTGTACAAAATTAGGTGCAATCAGATTTTTGCACAGAACTTCCATATGAAAGCGCTGATTTGAATAATTTTTTGTGTGAATGTTTAGTACCATGGGATACATCACATATAATACGGGTTTTTTTCTTGTGCAGAAATTATGCAAATTAGATGAACTTTGATTTTTTCAGTGCAACTTACACACAGTAAGTACACATGTCAATACGGCTCAGACTAGAGTCTGTATTTATGAACTGATCTTCACGAATTGTCTTGGGTACCTTTGTTATCACCTTGGGACGAGAACAAGTGTTTCTGGGTGCGGTCTAAAATTCAAGATGGCTGCCAGTGGCCATTTTGTGCAGAAATTAGGTCCAATCAGTTTTTTGTACACAACTTCTATACAGCTCAGACTAGAGGCCATATTTATGAACCGATCTTCACAAAACTTCTTGAGTACCTTTGTTATCACCTTGGGACGAGAATGTGTGTTTCTGGGTATGGTCCGAAATTCAAGATGGCTGCCAGTGGCCATTTTGTACCGAAATTAGGTCCAATCAGTTTTTTGTCACAAGTTCTATACAGCTCGTATTTATGAACTGATCTTCACAAAACTTCTTGGGTACCTTTGTTTTCACCTTGGGACAGGAACGAGTGTGTTTTGGGGTGCCTTTGTTATCACTGTGCTATGAGAACAAATATTTTGGGGTTCAATCAGACCCACTCTGGGACTCAAAGATTTTTTTTCTAGTTTAGCATCTGACTGTCACCCACCTTTACAATACTTTACCTATACATTTGTTACAGGCAACGGTCAGTATTTATGTACAGACCGTTACAATACTTTATATGTACCTTTGTTATCAGGTCATTACCTAGATGTTTGTCATTGCTGTGTCACATACTATACATGTACATGTCTTTGTCTTGACAAGTTGAGCTACAGTGTCATTGACACTTTCATTTAACAGTATAACTCACATGCAAAAGTTGGAAATACTGGAAAAATTCAAAGCTGGAAATTTTGTTTTGCCATTCATAAATATCTGCTAGAACAAGGACTTGATGTATCGTAATATAGTGTAAGATCAGTAATGGACAAGTATCGTACAGGGGAATTTCAACATGTTGACGGTACCAAGTCGACCACTCATAATTTTTGTAAAATTACAAAAAAATCAAGTGCCATTTAGAGATGAACCAATAATAGGAATTGGCTATTGGAACCGGCTGGTTATGGGGCATTGGCTGATGATGACAACCAGCAGTTAAAAACCAGCAGTTTCTGGTTATTCTATATTTAACAATGACTATTAAAATCTCTTTGATATCTGGCCATTTCAATAAAGTTTTCCCAATAAAAATGTGTTTAGTGCATATCAGAATATTTAGGGATTTGCAGAGCCGAGATATTAAATTTACTATCTTCAGTTGGTACGAGATCGCCAGTATTCCCAGCTGATCGAAGTCACCGGTCTTCAATCATGGTGCTGTGTAACGTTGCATTGGGTACATGTGTAAATAAAATGTGTTCAGTCGCTAGTCTGTAGTACTTCATGATACACGCATCACAATACAATAAGAAATTAAAATCAGAGAAAAACTTAAAAAACACTGTTTTTTTCGATGGTAGATGATTGTTACGCAACATGTAAGTCGCATGACTGTCACAAACACGTTTTCAGTTTGTCAAGTTAATTTTTTAATTGAATTACCTCCCTTGATGTTTCTCTCCAATGTTGATTGCAGAAGACATGTGAAACCTGAAATCACATCAAGGGAGGTAACAAGTTGAACAATGAACATTAAATAATATAGTCTGACGTTGTGTGTGTTTCTGTAAACAAGGTGCCATACAACTTCACAACACACATTAACATCAAAGTTATTTTTCAATTAAGGCAAAAAGTATGTGTGCGCAGTATCTTCCTGGTTAATACAGCCAAGTGTATTGTATTCTTACACAAAACCGTATTAACACTATTTACCAGAATAACACACAATCATCACAAGAGAACAATATCATGTGATTGTATTGTTTATAATGATCTTCCCAACTCCCAAAAATGCAAATATTGTTTTAGCTAATATTGCCCAGCACTAAACATGCATACTCTGAGAACATATGTGGTATTAAGCTTTCGCAACTGGTTATTTATCACCGAAATTCTGCAGTATAACAGGCACTAACAGATTTTTTGGGGGGTCCTATTTCAACCATCAGAATCGGCATCGAAATCGGCATACTTGGCAGTGAAATCATCAGTAATCGGTTCATAGTAAGTTTTGATAATCTGTTCATCGCTAATGCCCATATACAGATACAACTGCCAAATCAAAGTGCATGTGTATCAAAAAGTACAGAATTGAGTCCATATTCACTCAAAGCAGTTGATTTAGAGTTATTTTTAACCCAATTGATTTTAGAAGAGAGGGTCAAAATGATTGGGTTCATATTCACTCCAGCCAGTTGATTTGCGTTAATTTTAACCCAGCTGATTTTAGAAGAGAGAGTCAAAAGGAAATGCAACATATGGCGTTATTTATATCACCGCTCGGTGTTAAGTGAAAACAAAAAGATAAAAACCAAGTACATGTAATTAATAGAGAAAGAAAACAGTTGGACGGCTGAAATGAAGTGTGTGTGTGTGGGGGGGGGGGGGGGGGGGGGGGTTCTTTCTCACCCCACTAAAATCACTTGGTTCAAATTAGAGTTTCAAACAAATTTATCATAAACCCTTTCCATCGGTCAATTGTTCTCTTTCTATTTTTCTATTTTTGTCTTTTTGAGCTTTTTTTATGTTTAATATGTGTTACGTGTCAGTAGTTTGTGATCATTTGGAGTTTTAGGGATTGTGTTTTCCCTTGCCTCACATCTGACCAGTTATATTCTTCGCCACTATAAAGTGAGGGCATAGGTGATGGAGATATCACAATGTTGTTGCGGAAAAAAGATAACCAAAAAATGTTAAAGATTTTATTCTTGTGTTCATTAACTGATAGATTGCAGGAAGCTCATATTTGGTCTTCATTCTCATGTGTAGATACCAATTTAAAAGGCTTCATATTCTGTTGATGTGTTTCATATTATCTTTGAAATGAAATTAAGAAGTCTGTGCATTTGTCTTGTCGCAGTTTATGGGAGGGTGCCTCTAGGTACTCTCATAAATTATAACAAATCAAGATAAGTTAGCACATTTTTGCGACCAAAAATAATTAAGCACTCTGCCAGTTAACCCTTTACCCAACAAATTGGCCTCATCCGCCTGTGTAATATGCAAATTCAGCAGCTGAAAAAATATTATTTTTCAAAAAATTTCAGCAAAACCATATCATGTGACCCCTCTTTGGAACGAGCTCGTTCCAATGAGGGGGTCACATGATATGGTTTTGTTGAAATGTTTTGAAATATTTAAAAAAATGATATTTAAAATAATAAATTTTGATATTGTCTGTGTTGGGTAAAGGGTTAAAAAAAACAAGTGACAAAAAGGAGTGCAATGGGTAGGGTTATCTTGGCTCAGAAGTGTTATGCAATTTTTTTTAGGCATAACCTTTTTGCAGTTATCTTAAATTTTTAGCTTAACTTGACAAAGTCAAGATAAGCTACTGCCATCACGCGTGCAGAAGTCTGTGAGTCTGTTCACATTTTCCTTTAGCACGGACTACACCCCCCCCCCCCCTCCCCCCCCCCCCCAGTTCTTGTCTGATCGTCACAAAATTTCATATGCAGGTTTGGAGTCATGTCTAGATGAGAATGTCCCCTTTTGGTCGCTATCGGTCAACCGGTATGGCTGCCCGAGCCCAAAACCCGAAAACCATTAGCACAGTCTACAGGTTGTATTTATGAAGGGATTTCATTGTAACTTGGTAGGATGCCTCTGTATAATGCCTAGATGAGAACGTCCCCTATTGGGCATGATCTGTCAACCCTGATGGCTGCCCAAGCCCGAAACCAAAAAACTTTTAGCACAGTCTGCAGGACATGTTTAATATGGAGTGATTTCATTGTAACTTGGTAGGATGACTCCTTGTGATGTCTAGATGAGAATTTCCCCATTTGGGCGTGATCTGCCAACCGTGACGACTGCCTGAGCCCAAAACCTGAAAACCATTAGCACAGTCTACAGGTCATATTTGTTGAGGAATTTCATTGTAACTTGGTGGGTTGACTTCATATAATGTCTAGATGAGAAAGTCCCCTTTTGGACGTGATTGGGCAACTGTGACGGCTACAGGGGCCCGAAGCCCGAAAACCTTTTGCACAGTCTACAGGTCATATATATGAAGGGATTTCATTGTAACTTGGTAGGATGACCCAAAATAATGTCTAGATGAGAACGTCCCATTTTGATCATGATCATTCAGCCTTGATGGGTGCCCGAGCCCAAAAACCTTTAGCATAGGCAAAAGGTCATATTTATGGAAGGATTTCATTGTAACCTGTTAGGTTGACTCCATATAATGTCTAGATGATGACATCCCCTTTTAGTCGTGATTGGTTAACTGTGATGGCTACAGGTGCCCGAAGCCCGAAAACCTTGAGCGGAGTCTACAGGTCATATTTATGAAGGGATTTCATTGTAACTTCGTAGGATCACTCCAGATGATGCCCAGATCCAGATGAGAATGTCCCCTTTTGGTTGCGATCATTCAACCATTATGGCTGCCTGAGCCCGAAGCCCGAATACCTTTAGCACAGTCTACAGGTCATATTTATGAAGGGATTTCATTGTACCTTGGTAGGTTGACTTCATATAATGTCTAGATGAGAACGTCCCCTTTTCAACACAATTGGGCAACTGTGAAGGCTACAGGGGCCCGAAGCCCAAAAACCTTTAGAACAGTCTACAGGTCATAATTATGAAGGGATTTCATTGTAGCTTTGTAGGATGACTCCAAATAATGTCTAGATGAGAACATCCCCTTTTGGTCGCGTTCATTCAGCCTTTATGGCTGCCCGAGCCCAAAGACCTTTAGCATAGTCTATAGGTCATATTTATGGAAGGATTTCAGTGCAACTTGTTAGGTTGACTCCATATAATGCCTAGATGATGACATCCCCTTTTGGTCATGATTGGTCAACTGTGATGGCTACAGGTGCCCGAAGCCCAAAAACCTTGAGCACAGTCTACAGGTCATGTTTATGAAAGGATTTCATTGTAACTTTGTAGGATCACTCCAGATGATGCCCAGATGAGATTGTCCCCTTAGGTTGCGATCATTCAACCATGATGGTTGCCCAAGCCCAAAGCCTGAAAACCTTTAGCACAGTCTACAGGTCATATTTATGAAGGGATTTCATTGTAACTTGGTAGGTTGACTTCATATAATGTCTAGATGAGAACGTCCCCTTTTCAACACGATTGGGCAACTGTGACGTCTACAGGGGCCCGAAGCCCGAAAACCTTTAGAACAGTCTACAGGTTATAATTATGAAGGGATTTCATTGTAGCCTTGTAGGATGACTCCAAATAATGTCTAGATGAGAACATCCCCTCTTGGTCACGATCATTCAGCCTTTATGGCTGCCCGAGCCCAGAGACCTTTAGCATAGTCTATAGGTCATATTTATGGAAGGATTTCAGTGCAACTTGTTAGGTTGACTCCATATAATGCCTAGATGATGACATCCCCTTTTGGTTGTGATTGATCAATTGTGATGGCTACAGGTGCCCGAAGCCCGAAAATCTTGAACGCAGTCTACAGGTCATATTGATGAAGGGATTTCATTGTAACTTCGTAGGATCACTCCATATGATGCCCAGATGAGAATGTCCCCTTTTGGTTGCTATCATTTAACCATTATGGCTGCCCGAGCCCGAAGCCCGAATACCTTTAGCACAGTCTGCAGGTCATATTTATGAAGGGATTTCATTGTAACTTGGTAGGTTTGACTTCATATAATGTCTAGATGAGAACACCCCCTTTTGGACACGATTGGGCTACTGTGACAGCTACAGGGGCCCGAAGCCCGAAAACCTTTGGAACAGGCTACAGGTCATAACTATGAAGGGATTTCATTGTAGCTTGGTAGGATGACTCTAAATAATGTCTAGATGAGAACGTCCCCTTTTGGTCGCAATCATTCAGCCTTGATGGCTGCCCGAGCCCAAAAACCTTTAGCATAGTCTATAGGTCGTATTTATGGAAGGATTTCATTGTAACTTGTTAGGTTGACTCCATATAATGCCTAGATGATGACATCCCCTTTTGGTCATGATTGGTCAACTGTGATGGCTACAGGTGCCCAAAGCCCAAAAATATTGAGCACAGTCTACAGGTCATATTTATGGAGGGATTTCATTTTAACTTCGTATGATCACTCCAGATGATGTCCAGATGAGAATGTCCCCTTTTGTTTGCGATCATTCAACCATGATGGCTGCCCGAGCCCAAAGCCTGAAAACCTTTAGCACAGTCTTCAGGTCATATTTATGAAGGGATTTCATTGTAACTTGGTAGGTTGGCTTCATATAATGTCTAGATGAGAACACCCTCTTTTGGTCACCATTAGGCAACTGTGATGGCTACAGGGGCCTGAGGGGGGCAGGGTGGCTCAGTTGGTAGAGGTGCAGGCTGCAAGCCGAGAGGTCCTTGATTCGAATCCCACCTGCGGCAACCACGTTGTGTCCTTGGGGAAGACACATCACCCCCATTGCCCACATGGGGGCACGGTGATGCTGTGTACTAAGGCGTACTGCACGTCGATGGTGCACCTGTCTTCAACCAACGCTAACCCTGCTTGTGTGGAGTTGGTATGTTGGGAAGCTGACAGTTGCTCGCCATTGCTCAGTAGTTCTCTGCGGGTACTCTTGCTTCCTCCACCCGTAAAACTGTCACGGTCATGGTTAGCCATTGCGCAGAAATATGTGACCTTAAACACCAATAAATAAATAATACAGGGACCTGCAGCCCAAAAACCTTTAGCACAGTCTGCAGGTGATGTTTATGAAGGAATTTCATTGTACCTTGGTAGGATGTCCCCAAATAATGTCTAGATGAGAACGTCCCCTTTTGTTCGCGATCATTCAGCCTTGATGGCTGCCCAAGCCCAAAACCCCAAAACCTTTAGCATAGTCTATAGGTCATATTTATGGAAGGATTTCATTGTAACTTGTAAGTTTGACTCCATATAATGCCTAGATGATGACATCCCCTTTTGATCGTGATTGGTCAACTGTGATGGCTTCAGGGGCCCGAAGCCCGAAAACCTTGAGCACAGTCTACAGGTCATATTTATGAAAGGATTTCATTGTAACTTCGTAGGATCACTCCAGATGATGCCCAGATGAGATTGTCCCCTTTGGTTGCGATCATTCAACCATGATGGCTGCCCGAGCCCAAAGCCCAAAAACCTTTAGCACAGTCTACAGGTCATATTTATGAAGGGATTTCATTCTAACTTGGCAGGTTGACTTCATATAATGTCTAGATGAGAACGTCCCCTTTGGACGCAATTGGGAAACTGACAGCTGCAGGGGCCCGAAGCCCCAAAACTGTCTGCAGGCCATATTTATGAAGGGATTTCAATGTAACTTGATAGGATGACTTGTTTTGGAATAATATCACTGTAACTTGGTAACTTTCGTTAATGTATGTTAACTGTGAGGGCCACACATACATTAACTGTGAGGTCACATTAACCTACCCCTCAGCTCTCAAGTACAGTGTACTCCTCATATTATTTTTTATCAAAAACATAGCATACAGGGAACAGAAATGATCATATTCCCAATTATCACAATTCTTGTCTTATTTCATAATCCTTTCATAAACATTGAACATTATCCTTTTCATCAAACACAACACACAAGTTAAGCTACAGTGTCATTGACACTTTCATTAATTTGTGCATCCCTGTTTATCTAGTGTTCAACCGATGATCGGAACTGGTCACCACAATCGGCCGATTATGGGCAATCGGATGACAACAGCAACGGCTCCTGGAACATCGGTTCAACCGATTGTTGCCAATCAATTTGTGATTTTTCTGAATCACATTTTATTATCTTCTGCAATTGTTCAGTTGTTAATGTAAAATGATGCCGATGATTCCATTCAATAAAGTTGAGAAACAACCACAATGTGTATTCTTAATCTCTCTAGACGCCCCTTTACGGGATATACGTGTTAAACGACATGTGAAGCTTACAACTGAACACACTTGCAGCAATCTCTAGTTCATACCGGAAAAGTGAAGGATGCACTTCATTGACTCAGGTCACAGTAAAATTACCAGTCACGCGCACTTGGGCGGTAAACGTGGCTCTGAGAGCCACATTTACTGCCCAAGTGTGCGCAACTGGTAATTTTTTTTACTGGGACCCCATTCAACGAAGTTTAACACTTTGAAAAATGTTCAGTTTAATGTAGTTCTTTCAAGCCTCGACTTGTCTTGTAGTGCACGGTATTACAATCGGAATCGGCATCAGAATCGGCCGATTGTGGGCTCAAATAACTGGTAATCGGTCAGCGACCATTTTTGGTAATCGGACACTATGTTCATCCTCCCTATTCATAAACGTAATGCTTTTATCTTTACTAGCACAAAGAAAAAAAGACACAGAAGTTACTTGTTTGTTGCGCTGTACTGAAATTTGGAAGAATAAACCAAGAATAAATAAGAATTTTGATGCATGCTACTTGAAGATGTATGGGTGTATTATAGGGATTGGATTCCAGCATTAAATTTTAAAAAATTGGATTTGAAACTCTAATCTAATTATGTTAGTGTGTTTTTGCGATAATAAACTATCCATGTACATGTACTCTGAATATTGTAGAAGCTGTTTGTTATAAACAGCAATTTTAATTTAACTTTGATCTCATTTTCTAGATATCCTCCAGTTCTGTATCCAACTGATTTGTGATGGCAGATGGTGAGCAGTTTACAGTGTACAATGCTGAGACCCAGCAACCATTAACAGTGACAGTGAATCAGCCTGGCAGTGATGAAGATCAGCAACAAGGAATTCAGGGTATCCAGTATATCACAACCCAAGATGGAGTACAAGTGCAGGTAGCACAACTCCCTGTTCAACAGCCAACTGAGGTTAGTAATAATAATAATATTCATTGATAAAGCTTAGGGCCATGAGGTGCACTTTGGCTGTACAACAGCTAACACATTTGTATTACCTGCATTACATTGTTCATAGGAATGCTTACTTGAATATTTAAAAGGATTTGACCATAGTCTTGCTTGGTATTAATGTTGGACACACCTTGCATTTCGCAGAATATTCCATAATTTTGGTGCCATAACTGAAAAATCCCTGTCACTGGTGGTTGACAATTTTGTCATAGGTAAGGCTGGTATAATGTTCGATTGATGATGAGGGTCTGTTTAGGGTTCCGTCAATGCGAACGATGAACATGCTGTGTAGATTATACTGAAACCTCAATAATACGATAAAATTTGAAGCGGACACGTGTTTAATTAGCAGGCCACCATTACAATATTAATAAATTTCCAGTGAGCGATAACTCTCACCAGTAGTTGTTTTCCATACATAATTAGCACAGATTAAAATGATAGTTTTCAACACTACATCACCCCCTTCTGGAATGGAAAGTCATAACCATCTAAGATATAAAAGGATGTTGATTAGACCTAAAAAATTAAAAATCTGTTTATCAGGCCCTCCCACATAGTCCTTTTAGCTGCCGCATGCTCTCTTTTTATAACCAGTGTAAACTTAAAAAAAATAAAAATTAAATGGTTTATGTCTGATATTTTACCCAAATTAAAAAAATTGATAAATTTGTCCCATGAATGCAAGGAGGCTTTGCAATGCTTTAGCCTTCTTAATGTTGGCACTTTGTTTTTCAATAGCCAATTTCTGCTGGTTGCTATCAGTTGGGGCAAATTGTTTGAATGACTATGCCATTACAACTCTTTTCAGAAATATAGATTTGGGCTAGTTTAGGCTATTTTCAGAGCTGTGTGATGGATTTTAACAGGAGCCGTGTTTACTTTGTTATGAATGCGGAAGTGTTTTTTTTTAAAAATAAAACATAAGAAAATGCATAAAATTGCCCTGTCTCTCTAGGAAGTTTTCGAGGGCAACTTGAATTTCGCCCCCAGTGTAATCCAAGGCAACTTGAGGAATGACAAGGCGACTTCTTCGCCCTAGTCGCAAACTCGGCTGACCCCTGCTAGTCGTAGGTTGAATTCTTTGAAGAATGGAGTGTTCTGACTGGTATATAGCAGGTGAGCAACTGTGAAGGTAAGAGGATACCAAACCATTTAAACATTTGTATGTTAGCAAGTATATATTTTAGAATATATTCTTTGTTTAGACCAGTCTAGATCAAGTAATATTGGTACACACGTGAAACACATTCTATGCATGCATCTAGCAAAATTAGAAAAAAATTGTTATGGCTTATTGGTTTCTTGGCAATCGAGTTACAAAATTTTTTTGTTTTCCAGTTCTGTTCCGATTTTGAGGCAAACCAGAAAACCTAACCACAAGACCCAACAAAAACTGGCTGAATGGTTTTACTGTGTTTGTGCTTAACCCTTTACCTAACGTAACGGCCAAAACCGGCCAGCGCTATTTTCAAAAATCGCCAATTAATTTTCATTATTTTTTTCATTTTTTGTATCAAAAAGATAGGTTATGACCCCTCATTGGAACGAGCTCGTTCCAATGAGGGCTCATAACCTATGTTTTTGAAACAAAAAATGAAAAAAATTAGTTATTCAAGAATTTTTTTTGCAAGTGTCGTCTGCTTTTCAGGTTAGGTAAAGGATTGAACTGATCAAACTATTTTACTGGGGAAACTGGCCTAGTTACCCCTGTGGACTCTCATCACTTAGTCTATCTGGCAAAGGGGCGAATATCTTGTGTTCTCATTGTTACGTTTGGATTATATTTCAAAGGACATTTCGTACACAGGCAAACTTTATAGGGTTTTTAAGTATTTTTTATGTGAAATAATGGACTACTTACTTTTGTAAGGTATTATAATCCAATATAAAAAAAAATCCACATTTGAAATACCATGGAACATAATTTAATACGTCCAACACCACCACAGTATGTCGTACATTTGAAAATATTGTTAGGAAATAAAATTAACTGTAGACTGTAAAAACATTTTTCTTTTATGAAAAATCAAAACATTATGATGTGAGCTCATTGATGATTAATCATCTTTGATCAGTTCTGTTGATATGTAATCACAGCATTGTTATTACACTGAAGTCATAATTAGCACATGAACACATTAAAATGATTAATTTTCAGTACATGTACAACACATTTTTATTACTGCACTATTAAATACCCAGTATATCATCATGTAGGGATTTCCCCCCCCCCCTTCCCCACAGTTTCATATCCAGGTTAAGTAAGACAACTTACTGAGATGTCATGTAGAGTTACACCACCTATGATAAGGAGGGGACTTGGGAATTCAAAGTCCTAAGTGCCAATGTTATACCCCCCTCCCATATTATATCAAGATTGATATATCCTTAGTTAATAATTCTACACAATTGATATATAAGTAGATTTTGGCTGGTCTGCCTCATTTGCATTAAGTGACCTTTGAGCGCATCAACATGTTTACATCTTGTAACACAGAATCTATTTTTAGATCACTGAACATATACCTGCTGATTGTTTAAGCAGGTCATCATTGTTTACATCAATTAAGACAGAATCACCTAGAAGCTCAATGAAGAAAACAGAACACTGGAGAAACGTCTTCTAAGACATTCTATCTGAGAACTATAAATATCTTTGTCAACAGAATTCAGAAACTCTTTTCAGATTGACTCATTTCAGAGAGACATTCTATTTATAACACAGCATTTGTTTACATTGGAGATTATTATTGACAGGACAGTAGTGCATCATTATTTACAGAAGCAGTTTAATATATATATTTAAGGAAATATTTTTGAGAACCTGTTCTCCTTTGTTTTGATGAGAATTTATTCTTGTAAAAGAGAATGAAACAGAATATATTTTTTTGAAGAGCCAGGATTCTACTGGAGTATTAGCTCACCTACTTCTATTAGAAGTGGTGAGCTATTGTCGTGACCTCGGGTGTCGGCGTCCGGTGTGTCCAATATTGTAAGATTTAATGTTAAGGTTAATTTCTCAAAGATCAGTGGGCTCAGGCCTTTGATATTGCATATGTAGGTTGTGGGGGACTATCAGAACAGTATTTAACTCTGATACTACGACTTTTTTCCAAATTTCACCTAAAATTTTCTGCCAAAGCTTGTAAGAATTTGCGTTTAGGTGTTGTAAGAATTTGCGTTAAAGTCAGCTTTTGTGCAGATTGTGCTGCTTTATCTTCTCACTACTGTTGATTTTCATATTTCAGTAACAACTGTAGGTATTAACCCTACTGTATGCAGAAATTTAATGGAAATTTTATTTTGTTTCAGTCAAAATTTTCAGGTTTTTCTCGGACTTAGTAAATTTTAAGTTGTAAAACTTTGTGTTTAGGTGAGTTGTGTTTCTATGTGTCGTTCCAGGCGATTAATATTCTACACTTGGGTTACTGAACTCCATTGCAGTAATATTTAACCCTCATTACATGCATATTTGAAGAATTTGAGGCTGATTTTCTGCCAAAACTTGTAAGAATTAGCGTTTAGGTGTTGTAAGAATTTGCGTTAAAGTCAGCTTTTGTGCAGATTGTGGTGCCTTCATCTCTCATTACTGTTTATTTTCTCATTTCAATAACTACTTTAGGTATTAACCCTACTGTATGCAGAAATTTAACTGATTTCTTTTAGTTTTTCAGTCACAATGTTCACGTTTTTCTCTGACTTACTCAATTTTAAGTTCTAAAACTTTGTGTTAAGGTGAGTTCTGTTTCTATGTGTCTTTCCAGGCAATTGATATTGTACACATGGGTTACTGAACTACATTGCGGTAATGTTGCGCCCTCATTACATGCATATTTGAGGAATTTAAGGGGGATTTTTGGGACTTATATTCACTTTCTTTAAAAAAAAAAAATTTTTAACTTTTTTTTTTTATTTAATACTTTCTCATACTTGTTACTAGTAACATTAAGGCTTATTTTAGTTGTTGATGTGATGTATTTTTGTTGGGACTTATAGTCACTTTCTTGAACGAATGTTTTTCTGCAACTCCTCTTTAACCAATGAATGTACTTCAATTACAATTTCAGTGATTCTTCATTTCATAATGCCATTTTGCACCTCCTATTTTATTTTTTGATCTGATGTATTTTTATTAGCTCACCTACTTCTATTACAAGTGGTGAGCTTATATGATGACCTCGGGCGTCAGCGTCGGCTTTCGGCGTGTCCAATATTGTAAGATTTAATGTTAAGGTTATTTTTCAAAGATCACTGGCCTCAGGCCGTTCATATTGCATATGTACATTGTAGGTGACTATCAGCACATTATTTAACCCTGGCAATGACTTTCTTTCAAATTTCACCTACAATTTTCAGCCAAAACTTGTAAGAATTTGCGTTTATGTGTTGTAAGAATTTGCGTTAAAGTCGGCTTTTGTGCAGATTGTGCTGCTTTAACTTCTCATTACTGTTGATTTTCATATTTCAATAACAACTGTATGTATTAACCGACTGTATGCAGAAATTTAACTGCAATTTCTTCTTCCAGTAAAAATTTCCATGCTTTTCTCTAACTTAGTCAATTTTAAGTTCTTAAAGTTCCTGTTTATGTGACTTGTGTTTCTATGTGTTGATATTCTACACTTGGGTTACTGAACTCCATTGCAGTAATATTTAACCCTCGTTACATGCATATTTGAGGAATTTGAGCCTGATTTTCTGCCCAAACTTGTAAGAATTTGTGTTTAGGTTTAAGATTTTGCGTTAAAGTCATCTTTTGTGCACATTGTGGTGCCTTCACTTATCATTACTCTTTAGTTTTGTCTTTTCAAAAACTACTTTAGGTATTAACCCTACTGTAAGCAGAAATATAACTGATTTTTTTTTTTATATCCAATGATTCTATGTTGAATTAATATATAATAAATGCAGAAATATAGACTTTCCAAAGCCATCACATAAACCACATTAATCATTTGATGCCTAGTTAATGATGTATATTAAGTAAATATTAGGCATGTTACATTGGAACGACATTATCAAGCGCGAATGTAGGTGAGCGTTGGGATGTAACATCCCTCGTTTTGAAATTACCTGTGGCACCAATACTTATTGGATTTTAACTCCATTTGAATTTTACCAAGCATTTTATCATATTTTATTGGAGACTGCTGAAATTTCTAAGTGAACATTTCATTACAACTGTTTCTGAAGACACATTGTTGGACTTAATACTACCAGCTGGAAAATCTCTTTACAAGATTCTTCACTGGATTACAGGATTCTTTCAGACTGTATTTTGGACTAATTCAATAATTCATAAGTATCTCTGTTTTTATTTTCTGTGAACCTATTAGCGTAAAAGATCTTTGTATCATTTTTTTCAACTCGACTGTTTACAATGAGGGCTATAGTGATGACTTTCGTCTGTCTGTCCATCCATCTGACCGTCTGTTAACATTTAGAGTTTTGGTTAAAGTTTGTGGTTAAAGTTTTTTACTGAAGGTTCAAGTGGGTTTTTTTTTTCCTGTTTAGTCATGACTTTCGTCTGTCCGTCTGTTAACATTTGGAGTTTTGATTAAAGTTTGTGGTTGAAGTTTTTTAGTCAACCTTAGAAATTTTTTTGGGTTTTTTCTTTTAAATTAATACTACTATTGATTGTATCATTCTCATTATGTTTTTTTTATGTTTTATGTTATTTTGGGAAATATTTAACCCGTTTTTGTAAGGCAATTTAACTTACAACTTCCAGATTAAAGTTTTTGGTTAAAGTTTTTTTTGGGGGGAGTGGGGGGGGGGGGGGGGTTAGAATTACACCTTTAATTCTTCAAACAGTTTAGTAGAATGTCACTGTTTCTTATTTGGGACAATGTCTACTATCTACTGAACATTTCTACAGTGATTTTCATTAATATCGGCATGATTTTAACCCCTTTTAAACATGTTTTCAGACTTACTTTCTTTGTATTTGAAATTAGACTTTGGCACATACTTTCGTTCTCTAATTCTTGCATGGTCAATACAACTTAATGATTACATTTACATCAATGTTTTATTTTATTGGTTTTAGGAAACATTTAACCCTTTTTTGCCAATAAATTTTACTTAGTATTCCCAGCTTAAAGTTTTGGATTAAAGTTCTGCTTTTCAAAGTTCTACCTTTCATTCTCCAAACACTCTGCTACAATGTCATTTCTTTTTTCATTTCGGGCAAGGTCTACTGAAGCTGTACACAGTGGTTTCAAATAATATTGGCATTAATTCAACCCTTTTCACACCGTTTTTCAAACTTAGGTTCTCTAATTTCAAATTAGGCTTCTACCACATACTTTGTTACTTTTTATCCCCCCCCACAAGGGAGGGATATGGCACAGAGCTCGCTCTGTCCGTCCATCTGTCAGTCTGTCCATCCATCTGTCCGCCCATCAGTCCGTCCGTCCATCTGTCTGAACTTTCTTTATGCCATACCTTAAACAAAAGTTAACAGATTTCAATTCTTTTCAGTACATGTCTCCAGGTCAAGTTTGATGACCACAATTATCCAACAAAAGTTGTTGGAAGTTATTGCCCTTCTCTGCCCCTGCCAATTAGGCATTTTTTTTTTTTCCTCCAATATTCATTTTGAACTATTTACTGTCACTACAGGTGGAACTTTTTTTAAACTCACGTAAAGACCCCAGTGCCCCTCCCCCCACACTCCTCCTCCCCCTCCCACCCACTCCCGCAGCCAGTCAGGCACTTTTTTTTTTTTTTTTTTCTAAAATGCATTTTTACAGTTTTGCTTAAAGTTTGTGGTTAAAAAAAACCAGACAAACACCACACCCACCCCCTCGGTGCCAGTTAGGCATTTTTTTCTCTTTGCTCAAAATGCATTCTGAAGGATTTAGACTGACCACATGCAGAAAAAAAAATGGACTCCCCTAATTCCCCCTCTCCCCCCTACTCCACACCCAGGGCCATTTAAGCAATATTTTTTCTTTGGTACAAAATGCATTTTTAGCCTGACTGTTTACATTCAGGGATATAGTCATGACTTTCGTCCATCCATCCGTCGGTCAGTCCGTCCATCTGTCTGTCAGTCCATCGGTCCATCCATCTGTCTGTAAACAATTGGTTTCTGACCGATAACTCCAGTTTAGATTATTTGATTTCAACCAAAGTTGATATGTGTTGATATGTGTATTTTCCAGCTAGTAATACAGGCCAGGTTTGTATATAGGTTCCACAACTCCCCCCACCCCGACGTCATTTAGGCAATTTTTCCAAAAATGCATTTTGAAGGATTGGGAGTTATTAAATGCAAACAAACAAAAATAGACTACTATAACACACCACCACTGCATACCAAATATTTTGAAGGATTTGGAGTTACTAAAGGCAAACAAACAAAAATTAACTACTATAACACACCACCACAACTTCCCTCCCCACCCCCCCTCCCACACCCCCACACACGTGTCACTTAGGCAATTATTCCCAAAATGCGTTTTGAAGGATTTGGAGTTATTACATGCAAAAATGAAAATTGACTCCTATAGCCCAACATTGCTTTATGTACTGCATCTTTAATCCTTTACCTGACACAAGTTCAAGCCAACAGTACAAATTATATTTTTATACTGTAACCAATGACCCAGACTTTGCTGGTGCTAACCCAAAAATATCTAGGGCCAAACACAAATTTTGCCCCCCAATCCCCCAAATTTGCATGCAAAACCGAAAATTAGAATCCTATCTGGCCCTCCATACATTTACCCTTCGCAGATGTGCAGGCGCCAGGAAGTCACCGAATCTGGCGCCAAGATTATTCTTTGTTTGGCCCTTGTCAAATAACATCAAACTGACATTTGTGCTTTTTAAATCTCAATTAATAATGATGCCAGACACAAATCAATGGTTAATTGGTGGATCCAAGGTCACAACTGGATGAAGGAAGGAAGAAATGGTGGTTTGAAATGTTCAGGGCTGTAATTTTATAATATTTATAAAAATTAGTTCATGTTCCCTAATTTCGTGATTTGGGCCTGACGTTATCACTGATTGATTATGATCTATCCACTGTTTATTTAGTATTCCTTCCCTACCTTCCCTTGATCCCCCAGTTAAGCTCCCAAACTTTTTGGCTTGTTTTATTGAAATTTTTTATAAAAAGTTCTTATTCTGTATATCCCCATGGTTACGTCCTCACCCTTGGGGTGTTTGGGAGTTTTTGGTCATGCATCATACATCCAATGTATTGTTTTTTCTTCTGATGAAGATCTTGCTTTACATCGGATAGTCTTGTATCTGTTACTGACTTCGGGCTGTATTGCCTGGGGTCTTGTTTCTGGTTTTTGTTTACTTTTACAATGCTCTAGGTAGTTTCCTATTTTTGTTTAGTAACGACAGTTGTGAGTAACATTAAATATTTTGATAGTGTGGTTGTTAATTTTACAGGAGATTTTTATAATTTTGTCCACAATTAGGCTTTTTTGGGCTCATCGTACCCTTTGGGAACTTGGGCTCTTATATAAGAAAATTTTTGTTCAAAAATTTTTATTTTATTTTTGAAGGAATTTTTCTTTTGGATATTTTTATTTCATCAATTGTATTTTAAAGTTATATTATATGTAGATTTGGTGGTGGTACAATGACATATATTGGAATTTAGGTAATAATATTTATCTAATAGAAGGGCAAATGGAGGAAGCCTTTCGTGTTTTTACTTGGTCATTGTCTTGAGTATAGTTGATGTACTACCACTAATTCTTGTTCCATTGGATGACGGGTGTCATGGTTTGTGTTAGGCGAGTGGGCACTACTGGTCCTCTCGTCAAAAGGTCACTAGAGTTTTTTTAGTTTCTATTTACAGAGGAACAAGAACATGGTGTGGTTTTGTGATGCCATCAGGGAGTGTGCTTCCGCCGTCGCATTATAGAGCTAGCGGAAAAGTGCTCAATGAAATTAGACAAGTGCCAAGTTCCCAAAAGGGATTTACGGCCTTGTCGGAAATTAGACAAGTGCCTAGGTCCCAAAAGGGATTTACGGCCTTGTTGCCAGCTAGCTCGACTGGCGGTTGCATCACCCCGCACATGGGTGGTGTGATGCCAGGTAAGTCCATTGCGGTCCAGGAGAGGAATACGGATGTAGCGAGCACTATAAAATACGAACATGCTCACTCTGTGACGACGGAAAGGAGGAAGCAGACAAGTTCCGAGGTATGCTAGTCCAGGTCTTCCGTGATCATGAGCAAGAGAGAGGCCCCTCTCTCTTATAACAACATCTGGGGTCAGAGGTTGTTGGTAGGAATTTGTGTCAGTTGGAGCTTACGTCCATGCCTTCCTGTCCGGATCGCTCCTTCCATAGACTGCCGGGGTCGGCTAGTCTTATAGCTTACTCTACGTTCGAAAAGCACACACGACCGCACAAGTCCGTTGTTGCCAGCTAGCTCGACCAGTGAAGTGGTTACTCAGGCCTCTGAGAACTGTGATGTTGGGTGTATCCAATTTGGGCTAGGTGATAATATAGGGTGGAGCGAACACTATGATATGCAACCATGCTCACCCAGCGATGACGGAAGGAGGAAACCGGCAAGTTCTGAGGTACGCTCGTCCAGGTCACCCAGGATCATGAGCAAGAGAGAGGCCTCTCTCTCTTACAGCATTATCTGGGGACAGATGTTGTTGGTAGGAACTTGCGTCAATCGGAGTATACGTCTATGCCTCCTATCGGGGACGTCCTGGACGAGCGTACCTCAGAACTTGCCGGTTTCCTCCTTCCGTCATCTTTCACGAGATCAGTGCTGGTGAGCGAGCGGGCTTTCTCAGTTGCTGGTCCACGACTCTGGAATGCATTGCCCCAGAATCTTCGGTCACAAACAAGTTTACCCACCTTTAAAAAACAGCTTAAAATTCATCTATTCAAATTATTTATTCCATAATTTCCGCAAACACAAACTGTTAAGCATTTTAGAGCACCCAAGGTGGTTTCACGCTATATAAAATTAATTATTATTATTATTACTAATAGGCAGCCGGGGTCGGCTAGTCTTATGGTTTCCTCTACATAATGGACAAAGTGATCTTTATATTGCACAGGGCTATAAACCGCGATGGGTGGTTTCAGTTGCATGACACCGGTGAAGCGATTAAGATTGAATATGAGGACCGTGACACCGCATGTGTCGCATTTGCTTTGTATTCAGAGCTAGTGGAAAAGTGCTCAATGATATTAGACAAGGGCTAGGCTTCAAAAGAGGTTTACGTCCCTTGTCTCCAGCTAGCTCAACAGGCAGATCTATCAAGTAGACTAGTGGTGTGACGCCAGGTATGTCTACATAACGGACAAAGTGATCTTTATATCGCACAGGGCTATAAACCGCGATGAGTGGTTTCAGTTCCCTGATGCCGGTGAAGCGGTTAAGATTGAATATGAAGACTGTGACCCCGGATGTGTCATATGTGCATTGTATTCAGAGCTAGTGGAAAAGACAAGAGCTAGGCTTCAAAAGAGGTTTACATCCCTTGTCTCCAGCTAGCTCAACCGGCAGATCTATATGGATCGACATCAAACTTTCAGATGTTGTTTGTAGCAATAAAATAAAGGTCAAGTTCGATATTGGTGTTTCTCAGTCCATCTGCTGCAGAGTTATGGCCCTTTGAAAACACAATTTTTTTTAAAAATTGGTTTCCGTTCATTTAAAGCCGAACACCGTGATGGATTGATACCAAATTTTTCAGATGTTGATTTTATACACCCGTTTGAAAAACGGGACGTATTATGTGAATGGTCTCTCCACCCATCTGTCTGTCTGTCCATCCATGGACACATTTCGTTTCTGGACGATAACTTTAGTTGTAATGGTTTGAGCTGAGTTAAATTTGGCATGTGGATTTAGTATGACAAAATACAGGATGGGTTCGATTTCCGTTTCTAGCGGCCCATTTGCAGTAGAGTTATGGCCCTTTATTTATGGGAATTTAGCCCAACTTTTCGTTTCCGGACGATAACTTTAGTTTGCCTTGACCAATTTATTTCAGATTTTCAGTTTTTTGTTTTTGACCACTAAATACAGCTCAAGTTCACTTTTGACCACAATTGCATATACCTTTCCAGAGTTATTCCCCTTGAATGATTGCAAATTTGTGGATTTTGTGGTTTCCAGATAACTTTAGTTTGCCTTGACCGATTTTTCTCAAATTCTCAGATTTTGTTTTTGACCACAAAGCACAGCTCAAGTTCACCTTTGGCCATAATCGCATATACCGTTCCATAGTTATTCCTCTTGAATGATTGCAAATTTGTGAATTATGTGGTTTCTGGATGATAACTTTAGTTTGCCTTAACTAATTTGGTTCAAATTCTCAGATTTTGTTTATGACCACAAAGCACAGCTCAAGTTCACTTTCAACCAAAATCGCATGTACCTTTCCAGAGTTATTCCCCCTGAATTTGTGCATTTTGTGCTTTCCGGATTATAACTTTAGTATGGCCCAACTGATTTTTTATACGCCTGTTGAAAAACCGTCGAATTATGGAATCAGTCTGTCTGTCTGTCCATTTGTCCATCCATTTGTCCATCTGTCGATCTGTCCGTTCATCAACATTTGGTTTCCAGATGATAACTTTAGTATTTTTTTTTTCGATTGACTCCTAAACTTGGTATGTGGTTTAATCAAAACAAAAGACAGGTCAAGTTTGAATATGGGGTCAGTTCGAACTTCGAAGTTCCCCTGAATTATGGACCTTGTTGGACATAGAATGCATCAAATATTTGGTTTCCGGAAGATAACTTTTATTATTTGTTTTCCGATTGGTTCCAAACTTGGTACGTTGTTTAATCACAACAAAATACAGGTCAAATTCGAATATGGGGTTGGTCCAAAAATTTTCACCCTCACCCCCATCCTTACCCCAACCCTTCAAAAATACAAAACGGGCGTATATTGTCCCGCTACGCGGTGCTCTTGTTTGAGGATGCCAGACACAAATCAATACAAGAATTGGTGGATCCAAGGCTGTTAATGGATGATGCAAGTGAACAGCGGTGGTTCCAAAAGTTCAGGGCTGTAACTTTATAATAATTATAAAAATTATTTTATGTTTCCCATTTTCATGACATATGCCTGACGTCTTTATTCTTGCTAATGATTATTCCACTGTTTGTTAAGAGTTCCTTCCCTATCCTTCCATAAACAAAAAGAAGTACATGTTGGACAAATCTTCCGGCGAATTCTTCCAAGAGAGTCTCTCCATGCAGAGGTATAGGCTCTCCTATTAAAGAAAGCAATAGAGGTCGTCGAAAATATTCTCCACTTTTTTCAAGTCACCTGTTTCTCGTTCCGAAGCCAGACGGATAGTGCATAAATAGGCTGAGACAGCTGTTTTGTTTGGAATAGAGCCATTAGAGGGAATAAGTACGTCTTTTCCCTCCCAGTGTTGTATTCCTTGGCGTCAAGACATTTAATGCCATTGTGGATGCCATAGTAGCCTTAGGGAGCGCGGTGGCTCAGTAGGTAGAGGTGCAGGCTTGCTGCAAGCCGAGAGGTCCTCGGTTCGAATCCTACCTGCAGCAACCACGTTGTGTCCTTGGGCAAGACACTTCATCTCCACTGCCCGCGTGGGGGCACGATGACACCGTGTGCTCAGGCGTACTGCACGTCGATGGTATGCATGTCTTCAACCAATCTAACCCTGCCTGTGCTGCAGTGCGGAGTTACGATGTTGGGGAGCTGGCAGCTGCTCGTCTTTGCTCGGTGGTTCTCTCCGGGTACTCCGGCTTTCTCCACCCGTAAAATTGTCACGGTCATGATTAGCCATTGTGCATAAGTATGTGACCATAAAACATCAATAAATAAATAAATACATAGTAGCCTTATGTACTGTTACAGCGTTTTTTTCTCATAATTAGCGGCTAGTGTTGTAAGTCTCCATTTTGTGAGCTTTCAAAGGACGCAAGTGACACAGATATGTCTTCACATAGGCGAAGACTCATAACTCCGTAGCTGCCTTGAGATTACTGTCTCTTTTGGAATTACGGCTGTTAGAATAGCGCCTTGTCATTCACTACCTTGGTTGTAAGTCTCCATTTAGTGAGCTTTCAAGGTCGCTAGTTACACCAAAATATCTGTCTTCACGGAGAGGAAGAATCCTAAAGCTACGTTAGCTAGGCTCTGACCGCTGTCTTTTGGGAATAAAACTGATAAGGGTAGAGTGCCTTTCAGTTTGTTTTCCTAGGTGTCATAAACTTGAGTCTTATTGTTTACACCATAGTATCCTAGCTAGAATCATGAGCGATGTTTTTTCAGTAATAATGCAGTGACATAACTGAATTTATTATCTCTTGGGACTACTGTCTCTTTGGGAATTTAGGACTGTTAAAATAGCGGCTCTTCATTCCCTACCTTGCGCAACGATAGTTGTAACTCTGCATTCAGTGAGCCTCCAAGATCGCAACTTACACCAATATATATCTGTCTTCTTGGAGTCGAAGACTTATAAGCTACGACTAGCATTGTAAATCTCCTTAGTGAACTTCTAAGGCCGCAGTTATCAGCCTTTTTATTGTCTTCACGTATAGGAAGACCTTTAGCTGCTTCAGCTAGGCTGAGTTCATTGTCCTATTGGACATGATACCATATGTTAGAGGTTAGAGGAGGTTATTCTCTTCCTACCGGTATGGTTTGGTGTTAGTTATATGAGGCGATAAGCTCTATTGTTGATGCCATATTTACCTAGTGTGATTAAGGCCTAAAAAAATAAAAAATCTGTTTCTCAGGCCCTCCCGCATGGTCCTTTTGGCTACCGCATGCTCTTTTTTTATAACCAATTTAAACTTAAAAAAATAAAAATTAAATGGTTTATGTCTGATATTTTACCCAAGTTAAAAAAATTGATGAATTTGTCCCTTGAGTGCAAGAAGGCTTGCAAAGCCTTCTTGCACTCAAGGGATGAAATACACCATCACCCATGCTATTCTGTAGATTGAGGCCTAAAACTTGAACCAAGAACATGAACTTTTGATGGCAAAAAAGTAATTACTGAAATAAAAAATAAAATAAAAAAAATGCTCGCCCGCATGCAATTTCACAAATAATGGCCTGAGAAACAGAAGATCTACTTTGTGTGGCCTAATGAGCGTTTCTTCAAACGCCTATACTTAACTCCTACTCAGGAACATATTTCCTGATTTCAGACCGAACGTAAGGAGTTCATCTATATTTTTATGATCAGGTGTTGGAACATTGTTTTAGTCTCCCTTTTCATTTCTATCCCATCTATTACTGTGGATTATACTTCAACCTTAGAGACTGGATATTATGTCAATATGGTGTATTTTTATTAATCACGTCCCTCTCTGTCCTTAGTGGCATTATGGAGTCGGTCAGATGTGAGGGAGCCCTGCGGTTCCTACACTATTTGATAACTAACACAAGAACGACTCATGTAATATGGGTGAGGGGGATTCGATAGGAATTATTTGTTGTGTTAAGAAGTGATTACAGGGCAGGACGTAGTTTACTTCCCGTAATCCTCGTATGCATTCAAGTATATGCATGCCTTTCATGGCACCTCGATTGGCGGCTGGGTCGTGTTCTAACGGCGACCTCATGGGCACATCCACTATTTAGTTGGTTTGTTTCCTGTGGTTGTTCGTTTATAATACATGTGTGGCTTACATGTCGGTTATCTGGGCAACATTCTCCAATGTGGCAATTAGTCCACTCTGTAAAGTTTCGCTCCGAGCGGTCTGGCCTTTTCTTAAGGCCTATGAGTTTATTACTTAGTTTACTGCATATAACGTTGTATTATTCATTCAGTTTCCTGATTACACTTGTATGACTGTATTCAGACAGTGACACCCAGCAATTCCACTCGCTTGAGACCCTATGTGACGTCTCACACCTAAATGGTCTGAACCCAAGTCTCTAAAATGGCTTGTTCCCCAGACTTTATATCTCATCTTGTGATGGTCCGATAGCAGTATGTCAAGACGCCTAAACATGGCACACGACATTTCTGAACATAAAATCATCTCGCACCAATGCATATGCTATCAAGCGTATCCCGAGAAATAATATACTTGATAGCCATGACGATTGAAAATGTCGGTCACTTCAATATTAATTGACTTTAGATAGCATGGAAACATTTTATGCTGACTAGTAATATGCCAGAGAAGTATCCCATTGTGAATTGCCTAAGGCTAATTATCTAATTAAAACGTGTGCTTACAACACAGAGAGAAGAAATATATATACATATATTTGAACTTGAAAGTAGGGGGAGCAGGCCTCCTCCCTTTTAGACTGGCTTTGCCCTGACAGCTCCCCCTTCGAGAGAAACGCCCTACGTTTCTCTAAAAACACAAAGAGGGCAACGCCATGTTCAGCCACCACACACACATACTTACAATTGGCTCACTATGTACACAACTCATCACTCACTTGACCATGTGGTCTTGTCTCGACACACGGCAGCGGATGGGTTACCATACAACTATAGCTCTCCTTTTGTTCCCGCAACACATACACTCTCTCTCTCTCTCTCTCTCTAGCTCATCAATGTTTAAGCTAATAGAATCTGCGAAATAATTCTAGGGCTTACAGCCTCGCACATGCGTCGGTATGTATATCCCATGAATACTTGCAGAGATTTTTTTTTCACTCTTTTGGCCGGGCCAATTGCGCCGGTCTACTGTAAAACACAAAACTTTCCCCACTTCTATCTCTATATCTGGTGACTGGGACACTCTGCCCGGCTCATGCCCGTCTGCGGGTCAGGTGCCTTATTAGGCACTACCCTTAAATATTCCCATGTGTGATGGGACCCTTATTACCTCCTGGAGAGCCCCTTATCCTCCTCTACCTGGAACTATTTCTTGGGCGCTTGTTCCACCAAGGACCCCACTCATCTTCACACCCAACACCCACAGGCCTCAGGATGATGCCTGCCATACTAGAGTGTGCTGTCCCAGATGCAATGCTCTGTTGATTGACTCCTGCTAACCCTTCCTTGAGTGCCACACTCCAATTCCCAGGGCCCCTTCTAACTCTCTTTATGATGCCCCTTTGTGACTACCCCGGCCACCTCTTGTGGCCTAATGTACCCCCCCCATCCAATAGTGTGGGTTTAGTGTCCTTCATATTTTGGCATCTCTGCAAAAACCTTGCATGGTAAACCACTTCTCCATCTATGTTCACTCGCTAATAACCGTTGCCCATTATTCCCGTCACAGTGCAGGGCCTCTCCCACTGTAGCCGCAGTCTACCATATTTCGTTGGCCAGAGCACAGCCACCTTTTGACCAACCCAAAAGTTCCCAACCCTTGGCTTACTCCCACACTGACCCTCATTATGCCCCTCCCCTTCAACCCACCTTGGCTGCTTCCTTTCAGCGAGTCCTCTGACTTTCCTTGTAGAAGGGTTAACCTTAGGGGCATCAATTGTACACTCTACCTGTGCCCCCTTACTTGACTCCATGGGCCTCTCCAGTGGTTTCACTGGCCACCTTATCTTCGTGGCTTAGGCTCGGGTGACCACCACCGATTCCCCTTTGGGTGCTTTCCTCTCCGACCATGTCTATCGGGTTCTGAACATACCCCAGGTATGTTCCCAAGTACGAGGTCATAGATGGATGCCTCAATACACATTGCATCTACTTCCCCACTATAGAATGGGATATCCACCGTCACCCTTGCAAGGGGGAACCTCCAAATCGTACCATCTATTAGCACGCACATGCCCCGTTAGCTGTACGTCGGCAACGAGTTCCCTTTTTACTGCTATGCTACTGCACCCGGTTTCACATAGTATACGGACTGCTCGGTCACCCGCATAAGCTGGGTACACCGGCATCTCTTCCTTTTTATCAAGGGTGCAGTACCCCTCGCAGAGCCCACTAATAATAGGCCATACCTCTACTCCTTCCAGCCTGAGTTGCCCGGCTGCGAGAGCTTGGCGCAGTGGACTCCCCTCCGGCCCAACTGTTTGGCAGAATGCCACTGTCTGCCTTTTTTCTACAGGCTGTATTGCATTGCCCCCTCTTCTATTACCAACCGGGGACGAGTCCCTCCCTCCAACTTTGGGTGCACCCCTGCTTTGTCTCCCCGTAACCGCCCTTCTCCATCAATCTCTGGCCAGATGCCCCCGCTTGCACATATAAGCATGTTGTCTCTTTGGGAGCGCCCCCACTAATAAAAAAACATACCCCATGTTTAGATATTTACTACATTTTAACCCTTAATGGCCTAGTTATTCCCCAACAAAACAAAGTTTTGTGGGGGATATAGAAATGGGGTCCATCCATTCATCCATCTGTCCATCCATTTTGTCTCATCAAATTCTATCCGTCCATCCATCCATCTGTCTAAGCATACGTCTGTATGTACATCTGTTCGTAACAACTTTGGACCTTCATATCTCAGTCAGTGGATGTTGGATTTAAATGGTCTTTGGTATGCTGTTAGACCACCATATGGGAGAGGATATTTACAAATAACAGGTTTTGTCCATTTTTAGCTCACCGAAGGGAGCTCAACTTATCACTTGCTGTCCGTCGTCCGTCCGTCGTCGTGAACTTTTTTTCAAACGACTTCTCTAAAACCGCTTGGTCGATTTGCTCAAAACTTGATATGGATGTTCATTACCATATGTCAATTCAAGTTTCTTCGGATGAATTGGACATGCCCTCTTGGGACTCCATAGGGGGATAACTCCGATAGCACCCTTTGAATATTAGAGAAAATATCTCTATCTATACTAAAAAATCTTCTTCTCCAGCACAAGTGGGCAGAATCATTTGATATTTTGTATACAGCATTATGGGGTGGATCTGATTCAAGTTTGTTCAAATCGACCCCCTGGATTCATATTTGGGCTCAGTATAGGAGCCTGAATTTGAACTTAGTGCATTTCAGGCAAATTTCTTAAAAAACTTCTTCTCCAGATCCAGCAGGCAGAATCTTTTGATATTTGGAATGCAACATTGTGGGGTGGATCTGATTCAAGCTGTTCAAATCGGTCCCCTGGGTTCATATTTGGGCTCAGTATAGGAGCCCAAATTTGAACTTAGTGCATTTCAGGCAAATTTCTTTAAAAATCTTCTTCTCAAGATCCAGCAGGCAAAATCTTTTGATATTTGGTGTGCAGCATTGTGGGGTATATCTGATTGAAGTTTGTTCAAATCGGCACCCTGCATTCATATTTGGGCTCACTATTGGAACCCAAATTTGAACTTTGTGCATTTCAAGGAAATTTCTTTAAAAATCTTCTTATCAAGATCCAGCAAACAGAATATTTTGATATTCGGTATGCAACATTGTGTAGTGGATCTGATTCAAGTTTGTTCAAATCGACACCCTGGGTTCATACTTGGGCTCACTATTGGAGCCTGAGTTTGAACTTCGTGCATTTCAGACAAAGAATATTTTTTATATTTTGTATGCAGCATTGTGGGGTAGATCTGATTCAAGTTTGTTCAATTCAGCCCTGTGTGCCGTCCATCGTCGTGAACTTTTTTCAAACAACTTCTCCTCTGAAACCGCTAGATCGATTTGTTCAAAACTTGGTATGGATGTTCATTACCATATGTCAATTCAAGTTTGTTCAAATGAAATAAACATGCCCACTTGGGGCTCCATAGGGGGCATAACTCTGATCGCATCCTATGTATATCAGAGAAATTACTAATAAATCTTCTTCTCCAGCACAAGTGGGCAGAATCATTTGATATTTGGTATACAGCAGGTGGATCTGATTCAAGTTTGTTCAAATCGGCCCCCTGGATTCATATTTGGGCTCAAGCCCGAATTCGAACTTAGTGCATTTCAGGCAAATTTATTTAAAAATCTTCTCCAGATCCGGCAGGCAGAATCTTTTGATATTTGCTATACAACATTGTGGGGGTGGATTTGATTCAAGTTTGTTCAAATCGGCCCCCTGGGTTCATATTTGGGCTCAGTTAAGGAGCCTGAATTTGAACTTAGTGCATTTCAGGCAAATTTCTTTAAAAAATCTTCTTCTCAAGATCCAGCAGGCAGAATCTTTTGATATTTGGTATGCAGCATTGTGGGGTGTATCTGATTGAAGTTTGTTCAAATCGGCCCCCTGCATTCATATTTGGGCTCACTATTGGAGACCGAATTTGAACTTAGTGCATTTCAAGGAAATTTCTTTAAAAATTTTCTTCTCCAGATCCAGCAAACAGAATATTTTGATATTCGGTATGCAACATTGTGGAGTGGATCTGATTCAAGTTTGTTCAAATCGACCCCCCCTGGGTTCATATTTGGGCTCACTATTCGAGTCTGAATTTGAACTTAGTGCATTTCAGGCAAATTGCTTTAAAAAATTTTCCTCTCCAGACCAGCAGGTAGAATATTTTTTATATTTTGTATGTAGCATTGTGGAGTAGATCTGATTCCAGTTTGTTCAAATCAGCCCACTGTGTTCATATTTGAGCTCACTATATTAGCCCAAATTACAACTTAGTGCATTGCAAGGAAAGTTCTTTTAAAATCTTCTCCAGATCCAGCAGGTAGAATTTTTTGATATTTGGTATGTAGCATTGTGGGGTGTATCTGATTCAAGTTTGTTCAAATAGGCCCGCTGGGTTTATATTTGGGCAAACCATAGAAGCTCAAATATGAACTTAGTTCATATTTCATAATTTCAAGAAAATTTCTTTAAAAATCTTCTTCTCCACATCCAGTGAGCAGAATCGTTTGATATTTGTAATGCAGCATTGTGGGGTGGATCTGATTCACATTTGTTCAGATTGAACCCCATGGCTTATATTTGGGCGCACTATAGGAGGCCAAATTTAGACTCATTGCATTTCAAGGAAATTTCTATAAAAATCTCCTTGTTTTATTTTTGGTATGCAGCATCTGTAGGGCAGTGAGATTCAAGATTGTTCAATCCAAGTCCCTGGGTTCATATTTGGGCTCCCTATGGGAGCCCGAATTTTAACCTAGTTCAAGATGAGGAATATTCTTCAAAAATCTTCTTCACATCCACCAGTCAGAATCTTTTGATATTTGGTATACAGTGTCCTTAGGGAGGTGAGATAAAAGTTTGTTAAAGCCAAGTCCCTGGGTTCATATGTGGGCTTCCTGTGGGAGCCCGAATTGTACAATATTTCTATTTTCCAAACTGAGAGGCCAATTTGAACCAAATTTGATATGAGGGCTTATTGGGTCATAAGTACCTGATTTATGCCAAAAACATTTTTCCCGTCATCCCATTGGAACTACAGGAGCAAAAAATAGAAAAAATTTAAAATGCCCATATCTCCAAAACTACACGGCACTGAGAATTTTTATTTTTTTTGTGAAGCTTCCTTAGGAACAGCAGAAAGGAATGGTCAAAAAAAAAATTGCCATCGTTTTTTTTCATAGGGTACTTTTCCAGTATTTTGAAAAAAATGCTGAGTCATCATTTTTTAACACTGTGATTAATGGGGGAGTGCGGTGGCTCAGTAGGTAGAGGTGCAGGCTGCAAGCCGAGAAGTCCTCGGTTCAAATCCCACCTGCGGCAACCGCTTTGTGTCCTTGGGCAAGACACTTCATCCCCATTGCCCGCGTGGGGGCACGGTGGTATTGTGTACTAAGGCGTACTGCATGTCGATGGTACACTTGTCTTCAACCAGTGCTAACCCTGCTTGTGTTAGTATGTTGGGGAGCTGACAGTTGCTCGCCGTTGCTCGGTGGTTCTCTCCAGGTACTCCGGCTTCCTCCACCCTTAAAACTGTCACGGTCATGATTAGCCATTGTGCATAAATATGTAACCTTAAACTCCAATAAATAAATAAATGTGATTAATGGAAAAAACAAAGAATCTTCTTCTCCCATACCACTGCTCCAAAGGCTTTTATATTTCACATATAACATCTTTGGAAGATTCATTCACATGTTTGTTGAAAGCAAATCCCTGGGTCCATATTTGGGCTCTCTATGGGAGCCCAAAAGTTCAGATTAGTGCAATATGAGGAATATTCTTTAAAAAACTTCTTCCAGTCCACCAATCAGAATCTTTGATATTTGGTATGCAGCATCCATAAGGGGTGAGATTCAAGTTTGTTCAATTTAAGTCCCCGGCTTAATATTGGGCTTTCTGTGGGTAGGGTGAGGGGGTGGCAGGGAGGTGCATGTTAGGTTCAGGTTTGTTCAAATCCATTCCTTAGTGTTTTTCCATTAAATTTACCTTTCATGACTTCATTTCTTTGTAGTGTTGATGAACCATGTCTAACTGAATGTGACCCCAAATACTTCTTTGAACCACTTTGGCAGGTGAGCAATTAAGGCCACTTGGGGCCTCTTGTTTTTTAGCTCACCTGACTGAAAGTCAGGGTGAGCTTTTCTTATCACTCTTCGTCCGTCATCTGTTGTCCGTCGTCCTGCGTGAAGGAATGTTTGAGCCTCTTTCTCCTAAACCACTGCCCACATTTTAATTAAATTTCATGTAAGTAGTGGTTATATAGGGGCATTTTGATTTTTATCCAAAATAGGTTCCGGCTCATATTGAGCAGAGGTGTGGGGAAAAAATGGCCAAATTTTTTGAAAATCTTCATCTAATGAACCACCAGTAGCAGAGACTTGATATGTGGTATACAGAGTTCTTTTGAGGTTTAGAATCAAGTTTGTTCAAGAGAAGTTTGTCGGGCATTATTTGCCTTCATTATGGGAGGGGCAAAAATTTTGGCCATGCCTAAAATTTCTATTTTCAGAACCGTGAGGTCGATTTGAACCAAATTTGATATGAGATGATAATGGGTCATAAGTAGTTGATTGATGCAAAAAAAAATTTTCTCATTGCCCCGTGGGAACCTCTGGAGCTAAAAATAGGAAAAACCTTAAAAAACTGCCATATCTGCAAAACTACACGGCACAGAGAATTCTTATTTTGTATAAAGCTTACTTTATCCAGTAGAATAGAATGGTTAAAAAAAATCCCTATCGGTTTGATCACAAGGTACTTTTTCAGGCATTTGCTGAGTCAGCACTTTTTAACACTGTAGGCAATGGGAAAAGATTAAAAAATCTTCTTCTCCAGATCCAGCAGGCAGAATCTTTTGATATTTGGTATGCAACATTGTAAGGTGGATCTGATTCAAGTTTGTTCAAAGCGGCTCCCAGGCTTTGTATTGGGCTCAGTATAGGAGCCCGATTTCGAACTTAATGCATTTCAGGCAAATTTATTAAAAATTCTTCTTCTCCAGATCCAGCAGGCAGAATCTTTTGATATTTGGTATGCAACATTGTGGGGTGGATCTGATTCAAGTTTGTTCAAATCGGCCCCCTGGTTTTATATTTGGGCTCAGTATAGAAGCTCGAATTCGAACTTTGTGCGTTTCAGGCAAATTTCTTCAAAAATCTTCTTCTCCAGATCCAAAAGGCGGAATCCTTTGATATTTGATATGCAACATTGTGGGGTGGATCGGATTCAAGTTTGTTCAAATCGGCCCCCTGGGTTTATATTTGGGCTCAGTATAGAAGCTTGAATTCGAACTTCGTGCATTTCAGGCAAATTTCTTAAAAAATCTTCTTCTCCAGATCCAGCAGGCAGAATCTTTTGATATTTGGTATGCAACATTGTGGGGTGGATCTGATTCAAGTTTGTTCAAATCGGCCCCCTGGATTCATATTTGGGCTCACTATAGAAGCCCAAATTCGAACTTAGTGCATTTCAGGCAAATTTCTTAAAAAATCTTCTTCTTCAGATTCAGCAGGCAGAATCTTTTGATATTTGGTATGCAACATTGTGGGGTGGATCTGATTCAAGTTTATTCAAATCGGCTCCCTAGATTCATATTTGGGTTCACAAAAGAAGCTCGAATTCGAACTTCGTGCATTTCAGGCAAATTTCTTTGAAAATCTTCTTCTCAAAATCCAGCAGGCAGAATCTTTTGATATCGGGTATGCACCATGCTTAGGGGAGTGAGATTCAAGTTTGTTCAAGCCAAGTCCCTGGGTTCATATTTGGGCTCACTGTGGTAGCCCAAATTATAACTTAGTTCAAAATGAGGAATTTTCTTTAAAAATCTTCTCCAGATCCAGCAGTTGGAATGTTTTGATATTTGATATGCAGCATCCTTAGGGGGGGGGGGGGGGGGGGGGGAGATTCATGTTTGTTCAAGCCATGTCCTAGGTCCATATTTGGACTCACTGTGGGAGCTTGAATTGTAACTTAGTTCAAAATGAGGAATTTTCTTTAAAAATCTTCTTCTTCAGATCCAGCAGTCGGAATGGGTTCATATATGGGTTCCCTCTGGGAGCCCGAATTATAACTTAGTTCAATATGAGGAATATTCTTTAAAAATCTTCTCTTTTTTTTAGATCCACTGGTCAGAATCTTTGGATATTTGGTTTAACCTTTTCTTAGGAGGAGCAGATGCAACTTGTTGAAATCAATTCTCTGGATTGATATTTTGGCTACCATGTCAGGTGAGCGCCCTCAGGCCCCTTGGGGCCTCTTGTTTCTATACTTGTGGGCCTTATTCCACTATTTTTAACTTAGAAAGCCTTGGTGGGGGATACCGGTGCATAGCACCTTGTTCTAACTTTTGTGAGTTTCTTATCTTGAATATACATGCAGAGCACATGTTCCAGCATGCAGGCTTTTGGCGGTATTGTTGATGGAGGTTACAAAACCTTGACAGTGGTGTCTATTGAAATCTTGGCTGCCTGTAAATACCTGCTGTATCATGAGTGTGGATTTTGTCATTGTGTTTTTTAAAAGAACCCTAATCCCTTGTGGCAAAGTGGAGAAGTGCTTGTTTACTGTAGTAAGTCCTGTTTCAGTTGTAAAATAGGGCCTACTAAGTGAAAATCCTCTAAAGTGGGCAGCATCGATGCATGTATAAACGATTGGCTGAATTTCACACATTTGCATTCATGATATAGTTATAGATGTAGATGCTAAATTGGCCTTAAACACTGATAAATAATAAAGTTGTGGGTGATTTTATTTATTTATTTATTTCAGTCTGCAGAACAGATATATGCAAGTTTGGCAAGCTCTGGTTTTACAACACAAACTGCTACACAGAATATCTCGAGCACATCTGCCATGCCAGTGGTAGTGTCCACACCACAGAATATTGGACAGTCTGTAGTTCAGAATGTTGCATCAAATATCATACAACAACAGCCCCTCCAGCAAACCTCAACACAACAGAATAGCATAACTGTTAACAATCAGCCAGCTTCCATAACAGGAGTACCACAGATGCTGTTTTTGAATCAAGTTACTGTTGAAGGACAGACACATTTTGTATTGGTAGATGCTAACAACAAGCCTGTTCAATTACCACAGGGTAAGGTTATGGACCTATTTTTAGGTAGCAAATACATGTAGGTAGAGTTTTGATTCATATTCATGGTTTGGTGTAATTGTGACTAAAAATTAACTCCCTCCTCTCAAAAGCAAATTTTCTACTGCAGGAATTTTTGTGGGTACATGCCTGTTCATTCCTATAGTAATCTTGAGTTTTCCAAAATGGCCACCAGAAATACAACATGTGTCTCTTGGTCGATTGAACTCATTAGTAAATATTTTAAAAAATTTAGATTTTTTGACATTGAAATCATTAGTAAGTGTTTAAAAAAATCAGAATTTTAGCCAATTATTGACAGTCCATATTAACTGGTAGAGTGCTAGGAGCCCATCTTTGGGCTTTATTCTAAAGTGCATGTGCTTCAACTTGAATGCATCATTTTTGGTGGATTCGCTTCAAATTACCTTTAAATTTAAATAATTTTGTTTGTTAGGGTTTGTCTTGTTACAGTTCATGGGAGAGTGCCTCTCGGCACTCTCCCATGAATTGTAACAAGGAAAAGACATAAACAAATTTTGATGACCAAAAATAATTCAGCACTCTGCCTGTTAAATTATTGGACGGATATTTTGTTTTTGTGTACCCATGCCTGTGGTAGTATATAATTATAATGTCAACATACTGGTCAACTATCCATCATTTTCCTGTCGAATCTGTTATCAGACATTCATCCGCTGAGATCATTACATCTTCCTATAAATCAAGCAATTGTTATCTGACCTTCCCAATGTTTTTGTATGTTTTGTGTACTGGTGTAGACCCAAGAGGAACGCCTGGATACAATACCAGTTTAGCCCATTGAATTATTGAAAGTTATTGTCCTTTGAACTTCAATTTCAAGCTATTTTTTTTTAGTTTTTTCTACCTCAGAATTCTCTTGAAGGCAGAATGGAACAGCCCAAGCCCCATAAACAGCCCTATGTTTGACATAAGTAGGACCTTTTTTCAGCATTGTGTACAAGTCATCGACTGGAAGACCAAGTTAAAAAACTTCACAAATCCAGAATTAACTCCTTGAAGTCTGGATAAAAATATTGCATTCACTAGACATTGAAAACAATCAGGATTTGTTGCCTAGCAGTTGTTTCCAGGCAGGGTCATCTGCCTGGACGGTGGACGACACCTGACTAGAAGCAACTGCTTAGGTTAAATAATATTTTCTCTTCACTGTTACATGACCTTGGACAACTTGATATACAACTTGGGGTGCAGGACTTAAATTTCGTCTAAATTTGTGAGAATCCATTTTGATTCTCGTGAAAATGGTTGCGAGAATCCATGCCTATTATGAGTGTCCCAGGATCCCATGACGCCACCATGGGTGAACCACTGTTGTATACTGATAACACATGTTAACCTTTTACCCAACACACCTTTTTAATTTTTAAAACTAAATTTGATAATTTTTAAACAATAAATAATAAATAAATGATAAAATAATTAAATGAACAATATTTACCAATAAAATCTTACAAATATGGCGGTTGTTGGAACCGGCTCAATGAGCCGGTTCCAACGGCAGCCATATTTGTAAGATTTTATTGACAAAGTGTCAGGATATTTTAGGTCATGTTAGCCTTCTATTGGTTAATTTGTTGCCGCTGTGTTAGTTAAAGGGTTAAATTGACTCAATTTTTTTTCACGCGAATCCTAGCAGAGGTGCAGCAAGAATCTACATGGATTCTCGCCTCTTTTATTGCGCGAATCTTTATGCGAATCGATTCTCGGATTCTCGTCGAAATATAAGCCCTAGGGTGCCGTGAATAATCGACTAATCGGTTTTACCATTGGTCATTTGCATAATTGATTACCATTTTGGTCATCTTCTAATCAGTATTTTCTACTTTCCCATGGATCAACGCAGCATTGTGATTCTTGTCCCATTCTTTGTAATTATGTACCGCGTTTCTCATTCCATGTGTCAAAATAACAACTTTGGGGTTATGTGTTTATTAACAGATAGTCAAATACGCACAGCAAAGACAAAGGGTCAGAATGCTTTGAAGTTGGAATCTTTGATCGCACATCAAAGTGCTTCTGAAGAAATACTTAATTGGTCATTGTTGCAAACCGTCAGTCATGTGTTTCACAGTGCCTCATGTCATTCAACATTCCACAATTCCCAAGCCATACTACTGATGAAGTAAAATAATCATTACCTACAATGTAGTTTATCACTCAGAAAATTTGACAGAAGTTGACATATGGATGTTTTTAGCTTAACTTGACATACTCAAGATAAGCTATTGCCATCAAGCGCGCGGAAGTCTGTTCGTCTGTGAGTCTGTGACGTCTGTTCACATTTTCCTTTAGCACGGGCTACACCCCGGAGTTCTTGTCTGATCGTCACATTTTCCTTTAGCACGGGCTACACCCCGGAGTTCTTGTCTGATCGTCACGAAATTTCATATGCAGGTTTGGGGTCATGTCTAGATGAGAACGTCCCCTTTTGGTCGCGATCGGGCAACCGGTATGGCTGCCCGAGCCCAAAACCCGAAAACCATTAGCACCGTCTACAGGTCGTATTTATGAAGGGATTTCATTGTAACTTGGTAGGATGCCTCTGTATAGTCACTAGATGAGAACGTCCCCTTTTGGGCATGATCTATCAACCGTGATGGCTGCCCAAGCCCGAAACCCAAAAACTTTTAGCACAGTCTGCAGGTCATGTTTAATGTGGAGGGACTTCATTGTAACTTGGTAGGATGACTCCTTATGATGTCTAGATGCGAATTTCCCCATTTGGGCATGATCTGCCAACCGTGACGACTCCCCGAGCCCAAAACCCGAAAACCTTTAGCACAGTCTACAGGTCATATTTATTGAGGAATTTCATTGTAAGTTGGTGGGTTGACTTCATACAATGTCTAGATGAGAAAGTCCCCCTTTGGACGTGATTGGGCAACTGTGACGGCTACAGGAGCCCAAAAACCTTTAGCACAGTCTAGAGGTCATATTTATGAAACGATTTCATTGTAACTTGGCAGGATGACTCCAAATAATGTCTAGATGAGAACGTCCCATTTTGATCGCGATCATGCAGCCTTGATGGGTGCCCGAGCCCAAAAACCTTTAGCATAGGCAAAAGGTCATATTTATGGAAGGATTTCATTGTAACCTGTTAGGTTGACTCCATATAATGCCTAGATGATGACATTTCCTTTCGGTCGTGATTGGTCAGTTGTAATGGCTACAAGCGCCCGAAGCCCAAAAACCTTGAGCACAGTCTACAGGTCATATTTATGAAGGGACTTCGTTGTAACTTCTTAGGATCACTCCAGATGATGCTCAGATGAGATTGTCCCCTATGGTTGCGATCATTCACCCATGATGGCTGCCCGAGCCCGAAGCCCGAAAACCTTTAGCACAGTCTACAGGTCATATTTATGAAGGGATTTCATTGTAACTTGGTAGGTTAACTTCATATAATGTCTAGATGAGAATGTGCGATCATTCACCCATGATGGCTGCCCGAGCCCGAAAACCTTTAGCACAGTCTACAGGTCATATTTATGAAGGGATTTCATTGTAACTTGGTAGGTTAACTTCATATAATGTCTAGATGAGATGAGAACGTCCCCTTTTGGACATGATTGGGCAACTGTGACGGCTAAAGGTGCCCGAAGCCCGAAAACCTTTAGCACAGTCTACAGGTCATATTTATGAGGGGATTTCATTGTAACTTGGTAGGATGACTCCAAATAATGTCTAGATGAGAACGTCCCCTTTTGATCGCGATCATTCAGCCTTGATGGGTGCCCGAGCCCAAAAACCTTTAGCATAGGTAAAAGGTCATATTTATGGAAGGATTTCATTGTAACCTATTAGGTTGACTCCATATAATGCCTAGATGATGACATCCCCTTTTGGTCGTAATTGGTCAGCTGTGTTGGCTACAAGTGCCCGAAGCCCAAAAACCTTGAGCACAGTCTACAGGCCATATTTATGAAGGGATTTCATTGTAACTTCATAGGATCATTCCAGAAGATGCCCAGATGAGATTGTCCCCTTTGGTTGCGATTATTCAACCATGATGGCTGCCCGAACCCGAAGCCCGAAAACCTTAAGCACAGTCTGCAAGTCATATTTGTGAAGGGATTTCATTGTAACTTGGTAGGTTGACTTCATATAATGCCTAGATGAGAACGTCCCCTTTTGGACATGTTTGGGCAACTTTGACGGCTAAAGGTGCCCGAAGCCCAAAAACCTTTAGAACTGTCTACAGGTCATATTTATGAAGGGATTTCATTGTAACTTGTTAGGTTGACTCCAAATAAGGTCAAGATGAGAACGTCCCATTTTGGCCGTGATCATTCAGCCTTGATGGGTGCCCGAGCCCAAAAACCTTTAGCATAGGCAAAAGGTTATATTTATAGAAGGATTTCATTGTAACATTGTTAGGTTGACTCCATATAATGCCTAGATGATGACATCCCCTTTTGGTCGTGATTGGTCAACTGTGTTGGCTACAGGTGCCCGAAGCCCGAAAACCTTGAGCACAGTCTACAGGTCATATTTATGAAGGGATTTCGTTGTAACTTCTTAGGATCACTCCAGATGATGCTCAGATGAGATTGTCCCCTATGGTTGCGATCATTCACCCATGATGGCTGCCCGAGCCCGAAGCCCGAAAACCTTTAGCACAGTCTACAGGTCATATTTATGAAGGGATTTCATTGTAACTTGGTAGGTTAACTTCATATAATGTCTAGATGAGAACATGCGATCATTCACCCATGATGGCTGCCCGATCCCGAAGCCCGAAAACCTTTAGCACAGTCTACAGGTCATATTTATGAAGGGATTTCATTGTAACTTGGTAGGTTAACTTCATATAATGTCTAGATGAGAACGTCCCCTTTTGGACATGATTGGGCAACTGCGACGGCTAAAGGTGCCCGAAGCCCGAAAACCTTTAGCACAGTCTACAGGTCATATTTATGAGGGGATTTCATTGTAACTTGGTAGTATGACTCCAAATAATGTCTAGATGAGAACGTCCCCTTTTGACCGCGATCATTCAGCCTTGATGGGTGCCCAAGCCCAAAAACCTTTAGCATAGGTAAAAGGTCATATTTATGGAAGGATTTCATTGTAACCTATTAGGTTGACTCCATATAATGCCTAGATGATGACATCCCCTTTTGGACGTAATTGGTCAGCTGTGTTGGCTACAAGTGCCCGAAGCCCAAAAACCTTGAGCACAGTCTACAGGCCATATTTATGAAGGGATTTCATTGTGACTTCATAGGATCATTCCAGATGATGCCCAGATGAGATTGTCCCCTTTGGTTGCGATTATTCAACCATGATGGCTGCCCGAAGCCCGAAAACCTTAAGCACAGTCTGCAAGTCATATTTGTGAAGGGATTTCATTGTAACTTGGTAGGTTGACTTCATATAATGCCTAGATGAGAACGTCCCCTTTTGGACATGTTTGGGCAACTTTGACGGCTAAAGGTGCCCGAAGCCCAAAAACCTTTAGAACTGTCTACAGGTCATATTTATGAAGGGATTTCATTGTAACTTGGTAGGTTGACTCCAAATAAGGTCAAGATGAGAACGTCCCATTTTGGCCGTGATCATTCAGCCTTGATGGGTGCCCGAGCCCAAAAACCTTTAGCATAGGCAGAAGGTTATATTTATAGAAGGATTTCATTGTAACATTGTTAGGTTGACTCCATATAATGCCTAGATGATGACATCCCCTTTTGGTCGTGATTGGTCAACTGTGATGGCTACAGGTGCCCGAAGCCCGAAAACCTTGAACACAGTCTACAGGTCATATTTATGAAGGGATTTCATTGTAACTTCGCAGGATCACTCCAGATGATGCCCAGATGAGATTGTCCCCTTTGGTTGCGATCATTTAACCATGATGGCAGCCTGAGCCCAAAGCCTGAAAACCTTTAGCACAGTCTAAGGTCATATTTATGAAGGAATTTCATTGTAACTTGGTAGGTTGACTTCATATAATGTCTAGATGAGAACGTCCCCTTTTGGACATGATTGGGCAACTGTGGCGGCTTCAGGGGCCCAAAGCCCGAAAACCTTTAGAACAGTCTACAGGTCATAATTATGAAGGGATTTTATTGTAGCTTGGTAGGAGGACTCCAAATAGTGTCCAGATGAGAACGTCCCCTTTTGGTCACGATCATTCAGCCTTGATGGCTGCCCGAGCCCAAAAAACTTTAGCATGTCTGTAGGACGTATTTATGGAAGGATCTCATTGTAACTTGTTAGGTTGACTCCATATAATGCCTAGATGATGACATCCCCTTTTGGTCGTGGTTGGTCAACTGTGATGTCTACAGGTGCCTGAAGCCCGAAAACCTTTAGCACAGTCTACAGGTCGTATTTATGGAGGGATTTCATTGTAACTTGGTAGGTTGACTTCATATGATGTCTAGATGAGAACGTCCCCTTTGGACGCAATTGGGAAACTGACGGCTACAGGGGCCCGAAGCCCGAAAACCTTTAGCACAGTCTACAGGCCATATTTATGAAGGGATTTTAATGTAACTTGATAGGATGACTCATTTTGGAATAATTTCATTGTAATTTTGTTGATATATGTTAACTGTGAGGGCCACATATATTAACTGTGAGGTCATATTAACCCACCCCTCAGATCTTTAGTACAGTGTACACCTCATATTATTTTTATCATAAACATAGCATACAGGGAACAGAAATGAACATATTCCCAATTATCACAATTCTTGTCTTATTTCATAATCCTTTCATAAACATTGAACATTATCCTTTTCATCAAACACAACACACAAGTTAAGCTACAGTGTCATTGACACTTTCATTTATATTAATGGCCAAATCATTGTGCTGTTCTTTCTCTTCCTTGTTTATTTTGGATGTTACACAAACAATAAAACTCAATTAATTCCACAAATGTTTTTTCAGTGATTTGTTGGTTCTAAATATGAAAGTCTCAACAGTTCATTTGAAAAAATTAAAATAAATTATCGACTTATTCAACCTCTAATAACCTCAAGAGAACCGCAACCCTCATTCCTTTTGCAACTTCATTCTCTGTAATTCTTCCCAGTAAAAACTAAAGTTGTAAATTCTTACTCTTCTTACCGATAAGTGGCACCAACGTTCTGAACTTCATGTCAGGGGCATAAAGGCACATTGTGTACACAGGCCGGTAGCAATCATGAAAGATTCTAGTCAGTACCACTGTACCAAACTAGTGGTTTATACTGACCAGTTTTAAAGAAATATTTAGACCAACAAGAAAAAGTATGATTAAATGGTAACTGTCGATTATTACCAAACAGTTATCAATTATTGAAATCAACAATCATGGCACCTCTATATACAACACTGAAGGGCAGTATACTCAACTCTTCTAGGTTTTAAACAGCCAGTTGTAATACCACATCGTGATGTTTTAACACATTGAAATATATCAAATAGATTTGTTTGTTTTTGTGTATGTAAGGATTCCATTAATTCCAGAAATAAGATATGTTCACTGCACTTAAACGAGCATTCAAAGTCAAGAGGTTAGCCCAATGCATCGAGTTAACAGTTTCTATAAGCACAAATCAATTTATGTGGTATAAACTGACAAATGACAGAAAAGCCTCAATATAAAAGTTTTAAGAAATTTATCTCAACAGTACATGTTTTCATACATCTACAATTCAGCCCTGTCATGCAAAACATGGGACTTATTCTTCGGCTTGGGCAGCTTTCTCAAAGAGAAGCTGGCTAAGTATACCACAAGTGATTTTCATCACCCTCTCCAGATTGTTCATTTACTGATAAACACTAAAGAGGAACAGAACCGATGAGAATATCAGTTTTGTCTGGTGGTGTCATGAATGTTCTGTTAATCAGTTATCAGTCACTTCCTGCAAAATTGATTAGGATTTTCCTCTTCTTGAAATGCTGAGGAACTGAATGAACAATTGATAAAAAATAAATTATTTCTTACGCTAAATATTTAGAATTATAAATTTTGGTTTGTTAGCTCACCTTACTGAAATTCAGTGGGAGCTATTGCCACCACTTGGTGTCCGTCATCCTATTGAAACTTATCTTCTTTAAAACCACAGGGCCAAATTCAGACATATATGCCACTGACCAACTTTGAAGTATACCCTTCTCCTTTGTTCAAATGAAGCTGCTGTCATCTTTGGGCTGGGGCTAAAGCCCCAAAAGCCTAAAAATATTTAAAAATCTTCTCACAAAAAATGCTCTGATATTTGTATGGGACTTCCTTTGGTGGTGAAGATTAAATTTTGTTCATTGCAAGTTGATAGGTCAATATTTGGGCTCTTTGTGGGAGCATGCCCATTTTAGGCTCCATCCAAAATTTGTATTTCAAGAACCGATGGGCTGTTTTGAACCAAATTTTGCATGTAGTTTAATTGGGTCATAAGCACTTGATTGATGCCCCCCCAAAATTTGCAGTCCCGTGGAGCTGAATATCGTTTTTTGGTATGCAGCTTCCTTATGACCAATGGCAACATCTGGAGAGAAAAAAATTGCTATCGGTTTTGTCATTGGATGTTGTATGTGGATGCCGATTTTGGCAATGCCACGTTATCATCTTGTGCTCCATCAGCTAAGTATTCTTCAGAACCTTTGGGCCAAATCTAAGTAATTTGGTACAAAGCATCTTGGTGGAGTATGCTCTTTGGTGTTTTTTTTCCCAGGAAAGTTGCTACTCCTCTTATGGTTGGGTTAATGTCCCAAAAGACTAAAATGCTTTAAAAATCATCTTATAAACTACTGTTATTAATGACTAAATTTCTGGTATGGACCTTCCTTTAGTGCTACAGATTCAAATTCGTTCAAAGGGACTCAGCAGGTCAATATTTGGGCCCATTTTGAGCTCCACTTAAGATTTCTATTTCCTGAACCGTTGGGCTGATTTGAACCAAATTTGTCATGCAATATATTTTGGTCATAAGTACTTGATTTATTCATAATATATTTTACACAGCCCTGTGGGAACCCCAAGAGTTAAAAATAGAAAAAAATTTAAATGCCCATATTTAAAAAATTGCATGGACCTGAATATCGTTTGATGGATGCCGTATGGGGATGTCCATTTTAACACTGCTGGGAAAATGCCAAATTATCATCTTTCTTGTGCTCCGTCAACTAAGTATTCTTCTTCAGAACCTTTGGGCCTGGTCTGAACTAATTTAGTGAAAAGCATCTTGGTGGAGTTAACTCTTTTGATTTTTTTGCCCAAAAGTTACTTAGGGTGGGGCTCATGTTCCAAAAACCTAAAATTCTTTAAAAATCATCTTCCCATAAACCACTCACAATAATGCTTAGATTTCTGCTGGGGAACTTACTTTTGTAAAGAACTCAAGAGGTCAATATTTGGGCTCCCTGTGGAAGGATCCTCATTTTGGACTCTACTCAAAATTTCTAACCAGGGAGCATGGTGGCTCAGTGGTAGACTGGTGGACTTCTGTGCTAGAGGTCCCGAGTTCGATCCCATCCAGGACGACCTGCATTGTGTCCTTGGGCAAGGCACTTTATCCCTGTTGCCTACATGGGGGCACTATAGCTCCGTGTTCTAAGTGGTGCACATGTCTTCATCCACTGTAATCCTGCTTGAACAGGGTTTTAACAGAGAATGTTGAGGAGCTGACAGTTGCTTGGTGGTTCTCACCGGGTACTCCGGCTTCCTCCTCCCGTAAAACTGTCACGGTCATGATTACCCATTGTACATAAGTATGTGACCTTAAACCCCAATAAATAAATAAATTTCTAACCAATGGGCTGATTTGAACCAAATTTATTATGCAGAATTTGATTGGGTCATAAGTACTTAATATGCACAGAGAAAATTTGTTGGGTGGGGTAGAGAGAACCACAAAAGTTAAAAACAAAAAATTTGTACGAACACTTATTAGCTGCGAATAGCAGCTCTGTAAGTGGCAATGTCGGTGTGTCTGTCAGTCTGTCTGTCAGTCTGTCTGTGACCAACGAGTTTCAAAACTCAGTAACTTTTGAAATACTTGATGGAATGACTTTATATTTGGCATGAAAGTGTATCTTATTGATGTCTAGCCACTGTTCAATGTATGTGTTGTTCCAAATATTTATCTTGGAGTTATGGCCCTTGATGAACTTAGAATTTTGTGAGATTGCACCACCCATCGCAGCTACGGCATCGATGTCGCGATTTTTACCTGCGTTGCCAGTGGCAGAGCAGGTCTAGTAGCCGCTCGACTCTGTCTGTCTGTCAGTCCATCAGTCCGTGCGTCAGTCCGTCCGAAACACTTCTTCCGTCAAAGTTTTCTTGGCTTCTATGAAAGGGAATGATTTTGTATTTGGTCTGCTGCTTCATAATGATAAGTTGTATCGTGTATCTAATTTTCAGATCTGCCATGCAGCCACTTCCTGTTTGCCGATACTTTGAAATTTTACTGTACCCACTGAACATTGAAATTTTCTGTCAAGGTTTTCTCGGCTTCTATACAAGGGATTGATTTTATATTTGGTCCGCTGCTTCATAATGATGAGTTGTATCGTGTAAGCAATTTTCAGATCTGCTTGCAGCCACTTCCTGTTTGCCGATACTTTGAAATTTTACTGTACCCACTGAACATAGAAATTTTTCATCAAACTTTTCTCGCCTTCTATGCAAGGGATTGATTTTATATTTCATCTGGAGCCTGATAATGATCAGTTGTATCGTGTATGCAATTTTCAGATCTGCCGTGCAGCCACTTCCTGTTTGCCGATTCAATTGCATGCAGCGACGCAGGTCCAGACCCGGTATTGGTCTTGGCTTGTTTAAGATTTCACAGAACGAAAAGCTTTCCTAGGACCTGCAGAAATGAATGGCCAAAAAATTGTGTTTGGTTGTGTCATGGCAAATCAAAAAAATGTCCTTCCTGTCCTTCACTTCCTGACGCACTCATCTCTTTTGCCAACTTGAGCCAGGTGAGCGTTTTAGGCTCACTTGAGCCTCTAGTTTTGGTTACCAATTTGTCGTTCATCCATTTTTGTTTTAGATGAATGATTAAAAAATAATGACAAGTTCAAGGAAAACCAAAACCGACGCAGGTCCAGACCCGGTATTGGTCTTGGCTTGTTTAAGATTTCACAGAACGAGAAGCTTTCCTAGGACCAGCAGAAATGAATGGCCAAAAAATTGTGTTTGGTTGTGTCATGGCAAATCAAAAAATTGCCTTTCCTGTCCTTCACTTCCTGACGTACTCATCTCTTTTGACAACTTGAGCCAGGTGAGTGTTTTAGGCTCACTTGAGCCTCTAGTTTTGGTTACCAATTTGTCGTTCATCCATTTTTGTTTTAGATGAATGATTAAAAAAAATGACTAGTTCAAGGAAAACCAAAACAAGCCATTCTAAAACAAGTTTTTATCATAGTTTGGGCAAGAAATGTACTTAGTGTCACACAAAAGGGTAATTTATGAGACACTGTCAGTTTTCTCGCCCTAGTTTCAAGATCCTGATGTTGCTTGAACTTTCTGTGGGGTAAAATCATGTTTTAGCCCCCTTTTAGTCGCCCCCATACAACATACGCTAAGGTAATAGTGAAAAATGTTAACGAGAAGTCCAAATTTTGTGACTTTTTGTGCTTTTATTGTTTGAAACCACTGTAATCACAATTCAGTGTGAATCACATCGAATATAAGGACAAAAAAATATATATTTGTTCAAGTTTAATGCACACAGTTGTCTGTTTATCACCAACATGGCATCAAAGACGGATGTATGGTTTTATTTTGAATATCCTCGTTGGACGTATTGTAAACACACCTTTTCTAATTTCAATGCTGTGATATGTTAATACACACTCTATAGTAATCAGTATAACTTGCATTAACCCTTTACCTAACGAATCGCCCGCAAAAAACGCGTAATATGCAAATTGAGCAGTTGAAAAAATTAAATTTTTCAAAATATTTCAACAAAACCACATCATGTGACCATTCATTGGACTCAGCAGGTCAATATTTGGGCCCATTTTGAGCTCCACCCAGAATTTCTATTTCCTGAACCGTTGGGCTGATTTGAACCAAATTTGTCATGCAGTACTTGATTTATTCACAATATTTTTTACACAACCCTGTGGGAACCCCCAAGAGTAAAAAATAGAAAAAAATTTAAATGCCCATATTTAAAAAATTGCATGGACCTGAATATCGTTTGATGGATTAAAAAATTGTTATCTGTTTCATCATGGGATGCCTTATGGGGATGTCCATTTTAACACTGCTGGGAAAATGCCAAATTATTTTCTTTCTTGTGCTCCATCAACTAAGTATTCTTCTTCAGAACCTTTGGGCCTGGTCTGAACTAATTTGGTGAAAAGCATCTTGGTGGAGTTAACTCTTTTGATTTTTTTGCCCAAAAGTTACTTAGGGTGGGGCTCATGTTCCAAAAGCCTAAAATTCTTTAAAAATCATCTTCCCATAAACCACTCACAATAATGCTTAGATTTCTGCTGGGGAACTTACTTTTGTAAAGAACTCAAGAGGTCAATATTTGGGCTCCCTGTGGAAGGATCCTTATTTTGGACTCTACTCAAAATTTCTAACCAGGGAGCATGGTGGCTCAGTGGTAGACTGGTGGACTTCTGTACTAGAGGTCCCGAGTTCGATCCCCATCCAGGACGACCTGCATTGTGTCCTTGGGCAAGGCACTTTATCCCTGTTGCCTACATGGGGGCACTGTAGCTCTGTGTACTAAGTGGTGCACATGTCTTCATCCACTGTAATCCTGCTTGAACAGGGTTTTAACAGAGAATGTTGAGGAGCTGACAGTTGCTTGGTGGTTCTTTGTGTGTGGTCCAAAATTCAAGATGGCCACCAGCAACCATTGTGTACCAAAATTAGTGCAATCGGTCTTTTGTACAGAACTTCTGTATGAAAGTTCTGATTTGAATAAATTTTTGTATGAATGTTTTGTAAAATGGAATACATCACATATAGTACGGGTTTTTTTCTCGTGCAGAAATTATGCAAATTAGATGAATTTTGATTTATTTAGTGCTACTTATACACTGTAAGTGCACATGTCAATATGGCTCGGGCTAGAGGCTGTATTTATCAACCGATCTTCACGAAACTTCTTGGGTACCTTGTTATCACCTTGGGACGAGAACAAGTGTTTCTGAGTGTGGTCCAAAATTCAAGATGGCTGCCAGTGGCCATTTTGTACCAAAATTAGGTCCAATCAGTTTTTTGTCACAACTTCTATACAGCTCGTATTTATGAACTGATTTTCACGAAACTTCTTGGGTACCTTTGTTTTCACCTTGGGACAGGAATGAGTGTGTTTTGGGGTGCCTTTGTTATCACTGTGCTATGAGAACAAATATTTTGGGGTTCAGTCAGACCCACTCTGGGAATCAAAAGATTTCCTTTCTAGTTTAGCATCTGACTGTCACCCACCTTTACAATACTTTACCTATACATTTGTTACAGGCTACGGCCAGTATTTATGTACAGACCATTACAATACTTTATATGTACATTTGTTATCAGGTCATTACCTAGATGTTTGTCATTGCTGTGTCACATACTATACATGTACATGTCTTGACAAGTTGAGCTACAGTGTCATTCACACTTTCATTTGAGGATGCAAGACACAAATCAATGCAAGAATTGGTGGATACAAGGCTGTTATTGGATGAAGGAAGTGTTCAACGGTGATTTTGGACATCCAGGGCTGTAACTTTATAATATTTATAAAATTATTTTATGTTTCCCAATTACGGGACATATGCCTGATGTCATCGTTTTTGATAATGATTATTCCACTGTTTGTTAAGTATTCCTTCCCTATCCTTCCATGAACCCTTCCTGTTAAACTCTTAAGCTTTTTGGCTATTTTTTATTGAAATTTTTTATTAAATGTCTTGGGAGTTTAACATTTATTACAGAATATTATTCTGTTTCTTCCCCAGGGTTACATCTTCACCCTAAGGGTGTTAGGTCGTTTAGTCTTGCATCTTCTATCTGATGTATCGTTTTTTCTTCTTATGATAGCATTTCACTCCTGCGGACTCTTGTCATTCTTGTGTTCACGTGGATGACTAATGTTGGAATCGGGTGTCACGGTACATTGTTGGTGGTGAGGATCAGGCCTCTCACCGTGTTTTAATTCATTCTGTCAGTTTTTATTTCAGAGGAACATGAACATGGTGATGATATTCAGACACCCATCCAAATGTGCTACCGTCGTCGCACTCCGTGGAGCATATAGAGCTAGCTGCAGTATAGTACTCATTATTGCAAGAATACAAGCAGCTAGCTCGACCGGTGAAGTGGTACTCCGACTGTGGGTGCCGTGACGCCGGGTAAGTCCGTTGCGGTCATAGGAAGTGAATGTGGGTAGAGCGAACACTATAACATAAATAGCTCACCCAGCGACAACGGAAGTAGGGAGGAAGTCTGGGAGGAAGTCAGCAAGTTTTAGTACTCAACGAGGTCTGATAGACCACGAGCGGGAGAGGCCCCCCCCCCCCCCCCCCCCTCTCTAATCTAGCAACATCTGGGGTCAGATGTTGTTTTGAGAGACTTCCACTCGGGATGCTCTGTTTAGTCTGCAGCCGGGGTCGGCTTCAGTCAAGGCTTCCTCCGCTATGTTTCACAAGGCCGAAATGAAGTTTTCTGGTTGGAAACTTAATGAGATGGAGCATATGTCCGCCCACCGCTCGGGACGCTCCGTCTAGTCTGCAGCCAGGGTCGGCTTCAGTCACGGCTTCCTCTGCTACATTATTTAAGCACACACGGCCGCATCCCAGCTACCCAACTTCGGATATCCAGCCTGTTGCACGAAGAAGGAACCACTCTTCGCCCATGAAGTCGGACCATCCGGTAGCTAAGGAGACGAGGCCTCGATCATCAGGACGTTCGGAGAAAGGATCCGTTTCAGGCACACCGTCCTAGGAGCAGCATGCAGCTAAGGAATGGAAAACTGCTGCTCCTCAGGCCTCGATGATGGACTTGCTGTCGCAGATTGCGCAGCTGATCGCAGCATCTCAGCAGAATCTGAGACGTGCTGGGTTAGTCCAGTTGTTTGTTCACGCAGATACAATGAACCGAGATTCGCAACTGATTCTCTCAGATGGTGAAAGGGATAAGGAAGAGGATTACCCTTCCCTTTCGGAACAGTACATGATTGCTATGGCTTTCATCCATCAATACTACCCTGATTTTGTTCCGTTGAATCAGAATGCTGCGACAACAAGAGAGAAACCACTGGATGCAGACTTTATCTGGACAAAGGAGGAAGTCCTTTCTTTTCCGGTTCAATTTATGCAGGTGTCGCATGCCTCTGGCCAAATAGACGACTCCGTATTTATCCCCTTGAGTGCAAGGAAGAAGGTGGTTTCTTATCTTCATCTTCTGTATACATACCGTTTTTTGGACCACGTTCTTTTAAAAACGGTCAGGGAAGATGTTCAGAGAGTTCTTCTGCATTTGGATGAGTAGGCCGGGGATCTAGAGGTATCCTTACCTGTATCATTCACTATTTGCTCAGACACAATTGAGATGGCAATTTCTTCAAATAGAGCGAATTTGGACGTTATGTCTTATGCAGATCACCTTACAAGAGCTATGGCGCAACGTCTCAACGGGAAAGGAATTTGAGGACGTTCGTACCTCTCTTAGAGTTCTTTCCACGGCAATTATGTATACAACGTTTAACTCTGCCCTAACATTGGCTAATCTGGAGTTAATCAGACAGGATGCTGCCCTTGGGTCATCATCACTGATAAGATGACAAGGTGAAGAGCTCTCTCCGAGTCGCTCCAGTTTCCGAACATTTTGTTTTCGACAACTAGCTTTCGTTAGTCTATGAACAGGCTACTAAGAAAGCATCTAGTGCTCTGCTTTTGAAGTTGGCGTATCAACGACCCGTTTCAGCAGACAAGAGTAAAGGAGGGCATTCCAGACAAAAATCATCAAAAGGAAACTCCTCACGAGGGTACAAGAAACCCTCTTATAATTACTCTGGAGGTCGTCAGTATAGCAACTCGGGAAAGAGGCATAGGTCTGATCGGGACTATAGGTCAGACACCCCTAGGCCGACAAGGTTTTTTCACGGGGAGGACATAGTTTCTCCTCCCGTAAGCCTCGCAGTTCATGCAGGTGATGGTTTAGACCTCTATTGCTGGCCAGTTGGCAAAAGGTTATCAAGCTCTGCAAAAAACTGAATGACAATTGCGGAAGATCGGTGGGTGAGAGGTGTAAGTCTCCGACGGCTTACCGCTATCATTCCGAGCAAAATCCCCACTAACAAGTTGTCCACGTTGGACAAATCTTCCATCAAATTCTTGCATAAGAGAGTGTCTCCTACCGGAGCTATAAGCTCTCTTATGAAAGGAAGCAATGCAGGTCGTCGAGAATCAGGATTCTCAAGATTTTTACAGTCACCTGTTCCTTGTACCGAAGCCAGACGGCTCGTTCCGACCGGTAATAGACTTGAGCTGGATAACAAGCTTATCCTGGCTCCAAACATTTATTTATGGAGTCCATTCGGTCTGTGAAAGCGAGTGTTCGAATGATCGACTTTGTGGCAAGCATAGATCTAAGGATGCTTACTTTCATGTCCTGGTACATCCGGCTTTCTAAAAGTACCTGTGGTTCTCCATACAAGGGAAGGTGTATCAGTTCAGAGCAATATGCTTTGGTCTGAATCTGGGCATTCACTCGAATAATGAACTCGGTAATGTCATACTTTGGAGCTCATTCGTCTGTGGTAATGTTCGGCTTACTTGGACGACCTTCTACAGGGATACAGCAACAGAATTATTCTTTGTGATGTTCAGAGACTGTTTCTATTACTCTGAATCTCGGTTTCATCGTAAACGAGAAAAAGTCGGATCTAGCTCCGTACAACTCGTCTATTCACTTGGAAATGAGCTTTGAGACTCACAACAATCTGGTTCATCTGCCGTTACCCAGAGTGAAATTAGTCAGTTGTTATGCACGCTTTTGTCTACACTCAGACGCATTAATAGTGAGGGAATTCATGAGACTGTTGGAGCTGTGCGGAGCGGTTGGGGATCTTATTCCGACGAGCCGCCTCCGCGCATGTCCCCCCCAGATATTCTTTACTCAGAACTGGAGTGTGAAGACGCTTTCGCTTGAATCAGTATTGTTTAAACTATTAACTGGTAGAGTGCTGGAAGCCCATATTTGGGCTTTATTCTGAATTTTTTAATTGAAATTATTTTGTCTGTGAGAATTTGCCTTGTTACAATTTATGGGAGAGTGCTACTAGGCACTCTCCCTTAAATTGTAACAAGGGAAAGAGACGTGGACAAATTTGGATGACCAAAAATAATTTAGCACTCTACCAGTTAAAACAAGAGTTCAGATTTGGACAGATATTCAGTGGTCAACTCAGGGAGTTCCGCTGCAACTGCCGGATATGGCTTTTACGATTATGACGGATGCGAGTCAGATGGGTTGGGGCACGACCCTAAGTCCTGCAGACATGAAGTGTCAGGGTCTTTGGGACCCTCGGTTCCAGGAGAAACACATAAACATCAAGAGATGATGTCAATATGGCTTGCGCTACAACTTTGTACTCACATAATAATGGACGTCCATGTTCAAATCTGGTCGCACAACTCGACAGTAGTAGCGTACATCGGGAACCAGGGCGGCACCCATTCATTTCCGTTATGCCAACTAACGGAGAAGATTTTCCTATACGTCATGAATCATCATGTTCAACTTTCTATCCATCATATACCTGGTCGTCTGATCGTACTAGCAGACTCACTCTCTCAGATAGGTTGCCTGTCGCAGTTGGAGTGGACACTCAACAAGCGAGTATTTGGGCAGATTTGCTACCAGAGGGATCGCCTCATGATAGATCTGTTTGCGACACACCGGAACAATCAGATGCCGTCGTTCGTGTCGCCATGCCCAGACCATCGAGCGTACTCAGTAGAAGCTCTCTCGATCTCATGGGGATGAATGATAGGATATGCCTATCCTCCAATTCAGTTCATTCAGTGATTATGTTTAAGATCAAACAGTCTTGTTGTGAATCCTACTAGTAGCACATCTGTCATCACAGAAACCTTGGATCAGACTTCTCATGTGTCTGTTATGGGATGTTCCCCGGAAAATTCCTTCATGAAAGGACCTTCTTTATCAGGGGAAGTTTTTGTTCTTCACGTCCTTCTCTGCCCATAGTGGCATAATGGAGTCGATTAGACATGAGAGAACCATTGCAGTTCCTATATTATTTTATGACTAACACAGGAACGATTAAAGTAATGTGGGTGAGGAGGGTTCGATATGACTTCAAATCCCCCCCCCCCCTCCTCCCCACTGCCAATCAATGTGTTTAGAGGTGATTACCAAGCAAGACGAAGTTTTCTTCGCGCAATCCTTGTATGAGTTTAAATACATACATGCATTTCTTGACTTCTCGATTGGCGGCCGAGTCGTGTTCTATATGGCGACCTCATGGGCACATCCACTTTTTAATTGGTTGGTTTCCTGTGATTGTTCGTCTAACATGTCATATACGAGCGCATAATTCATAAATAAATTGCTAGTCTTTGGGTACCTCAGAGGCTGCATAACCAGTTAACTGGATTTCAGATGATTTCATGCGGGATTTCAATGCTCACGCACATAATAATTATTAGGCAGATGCATTATTTTATGTTATGGACCTTACAAATTACGGGGGACGTGCGGTGGCTCAGTTGGTAAAGGTGCAGGCTGCAAGCCGAGAGGTCCTCAGTTCGAATCCCACCTGCGGCCAATGCATTGTGACCATGGGCAAGCACTTCACCCCCATTGCCCGCATGGGGGCACGGTGACGTTGTGTACTAACGCGTACTGCACGTCGATGGTGCACCTGTGTTCAACCAATGCTAACCCTGCTTGTGTGGAGTTGGTATGTTGGGGAGCTGACAGTTGCTCGGTGGTTCTCTCCGGGTACTCGGGTTTTCTCCACCCGTAAAACTGTCACGGTCATGGTTAACCATTGTGCAGAAATATGTGACCTTAAACACCAATAAATAAATAAAATAAATTATTTCGGGAGCGGTCCGTGTCGAGCCTGTTAATCATACCTACTTCCATTTCTAGATCCAGGTTCCTATTAATGTCGGTATTCAACTGAATACACCTTGTTTTACACTCTTGTATATTTGCAGGTTTATAGTGTCATAGATATCGGATAGTACACGTCGGGGAGTGTTGTTACTGGAATTTATTGTATGCCTGAATGGGGTTGCCTGTGGGTTACCTCAGAAGTGTGTTTACTCTCCAGAGATTGTTCATTGTGGTTCTATTGGACATGTGTATGTTATATATTATATCTCCGGTTTTCAACCTATTTGCATTTGCCGACTCCAGTGTATGTTATATAGCGGGTGATATTAATTACCAGGATCGTTGCTATAGCCTTAGCTTCTGAAGTGGCGTTAAGCATCTTTTATTAATAATAATTAATACCTGAGTGCCTGTTCGACGAATATTTATATTATTTTTTGGTACCACTTTTACTGATTCCAGAGAGCTCCCCTCTTTCTGAAGATTCCTTCAAATGAAAAGGGGGGGGGGGGGATTTTTTTTCACCTCTCCTTTGGCTTGATAAGTATGTAACTATGAGTGAAGCTGTTTTGTCTGTAATTATATCCTGCATACAGCTGGAGTTTTATTGTATATGGCGTATGTTTGTGGGGGATATTCTCTCATTCTCAAATACGCCATCCTAATTTTGGGGGCTCAGTCTGGGCTAGCCTTAAAAATTGGGAACTCGTTGCATCCAATTAGCATAGTCTTCATGCTAAGTTTACTGAATTACTTGAACTGGGCTCCTTTTTTGTGATACATCTTCTCTATTACTGTATAGAGAGACATACATGTAATTCCCAATAATTTCCTTTCACCTTGGATTACAGGATTAGAACTATGTTGATCTACTAATTCTGAAGTCCTAGGCCCTCCCCCTTTTTACGATTCATCTAGTCTGGGCCATTGGTTTACAGTGTAAAAATATTATAAATTTAAAGTAATTTGTATATTTTTATACTTACCAATGGCCCAGATGGAGATGGGTACTCATTCCTCCCCGCTGAATTATTATGTAGTACTCTCTTCTCCAAAGAAAGATGTTGGTGCCAATTCCAGTCACTTCCTGACATCTGCGCATGCGCGGAGAGTAAATGTATGGAGGGCCAGATAGGACTTCTAATTTTCGGTTTTGCAAGCAAATTTTGAGGATTGAGGGGGGGGGGGGGGGGGGGTTCAAAATTTGTGTTTGGCCCTTAATAACTTTGAGTTAAGCAAATTTTGGGCTCGTTAGCATAATAACTTGAACAATTGTTCTCCGGTTTGACTAATATTTGCCATACAGCTCCTTTGCAATAATATTTCAAGGAGGTTCGAAAACTGGGTGTTCCCAATTTTTTGTTACAGGGTTATGGGCCGTAATTAATTTTTACTTATACTGAACTTATTAGCATTATAACTTTAACAAAGGTTCCAGATTTGACAACCGGCATCTGATAACCGGGTTATTGACATACAAAACTCTCAATTGCCACCACAACTCGATGCATGCATCTCCGATGCACATATCTTGTATTAAAGATCACTTACAGTTTTGTTCTAATTAAATTACGCTATTAGCCTTTATAAACTCAAGCCGAAGCAAATGACTAAGATGTTCCGGAAATGGCTCATTGAAAGTAATTTTCAGTTTGAAGTTGATGAAAATAGGAAACTGATAATCAAATGTACAAAATTTTGATATGTAGCCAAAAATAGATTCAGAGGGAAGCAGCACCCTCTTAATATTAGGGTATTATCTTTGATCTTTGATCAGTGTCAAACTGTCGAGCCATAAATCCTCTGCATAATGATGTGAAAATACTGAAATTTCAAGCCACAGTAAATAATTTTATACAACAAGCAATGGCCCAGACTTAACTGGTGCAAACTCGATATTATCAAGGGCCAAACTGAAAATTAAAAATCCTCTCCCGCCCTCCATACTTTTACTCTCTGCGCATGCGCAGTTGTCAGGAAGAGACTGGATTTGGCGCAAACATCATTCTTTGTTTGGCCCTAAAGTCAGCAACAATGAACTGACACAGATGCTTTTAAATACTCCTTTTTTGAGGATGCCAGACACAAGTCAATGATAAAATTGATGGATCAAAGGCTGTAAATGGATGATGAATCATGGAAGTGAACAACAGTGGTTTGAAACGTTCAGGGTTGTAACTTTATAACAATTATAAATATTATTTCATGTTTCCCAATTTCGTGACATACGTCATCATTCTTGCTAATGATTTATCCACTGTTTGTTAAGAGTTCCTTCCCTATCCCTCCTTGAAGCCCTCCTGTTAAACTCCTAAGCTTTTTGGCTATTTTTATTGAAATTTTTTATTAAATTTCTTTTGAGTTTAACGTGTATTACAGAATGTTTATTCTGATTATCCCCATGGTTACGTCCTCACCCTAGGGGTGTTAGGTCATTTTGGTCTTGCATCTTCTATCCGATGTATCATTTTAGCTTAACTTGACAAAGTCAAGATAAGCTATTGCCATCACGCGTGCCAAAGTCTATTAGTCTTTTAGTCTGTGAGTCTGTTCACATTTTCCTTTAGCACAGGCTACACCCCATAGTTCTTGTCTGATATGCACGAAATTTCATATGCAGGTTTGGGGTCATGTCTAGACGAGAACGTCCCCTTTTGGTCATGATCTGTCAACTGTGATGGCTGCCCAAGCCCGAAACCCAAAAACTTTTAGCACAATCTGCAGGTCATTTTTAATATGGAGGGATATCATTGTAACTTGGTAGGATTACTCTGTATGATGTCTAGATGAGAACTTCCCCATTTGGTTGCAATCTGTCAACCGTGACGACTGCCCGAGCCCAAAACTCGAAAAGCTTTAGCACAGTCTACAGGTCATATTTATAGAGGGATTTCATTGTAATTTGGTCGGTTGACTTCATATAATGTCTAGATGAGATCGTCCCCTCTTGGATGTGATTGGGCAACTGTGATGGCTACAGGGGCCCAAAGCCTGAAAACCTTTAGCACAGGCTACAGGTCATATTCATGAAGGGATTCCATTGTAACTTGGTAGGATGGCTACAAATAATGTCTAGATGAGAACATCCCCTTTTAATCATGATCATTCAGACTTGATGGCTGCCCTAGCCCAAAAACCTTTTGCATAGTCTATAGGTCGTATTTATGGAAGGATTTCATTGTAACTTGTTAGGTTGACTCCATATAATGCCTAGATGATGACATCCACTTTTGGTCGTGATTGGTCAACTGTGACGGCTACAGGTGCCCGAAGCTCGAAAATCTAGAGCACAGTCTACAGGTCATATTTATGAAGGGATTCCATTGTAACGTCGTAGGATCACTCCAGATGATGCCCAGATGAGAATGTGCCCTTTTGGTTGTGATCATTCAACCATGATGGCTGCCTGTGCCTGAAGCCCGAAATCCTTTAGCACAGTCTACAGGTCATATTTTGATACTGTAATCAATGACCCAGACTTAGCTGGTGCTAACACTAAAATATTCTGGGCCAAACACAATTTTGCCCCCCCAATCCCCAAATTTTGCATCCAAATCAAAAAATCTTATGTCCTATATGGTCCTCCATACTTTTGCCCACTGCGCATGTGCAGTGTCAAGGAAGTACCGAAATTGGCGTCAAATCCTTATTCTTCGTTTGGCCCTTCTGTCAGTAACATCTCACTGACTTCTGTGCTTATAATCTCAGTTAAAATGATACCAGACACATAATCATGATGGATATGGTGGATCCAAGGATGAAATAAGAGGATGAGAGGAAGAAACAGTGGAAGGATGTGTTCAGGGCTGTAACTTATAATTTTTATGTAAAATTATTTCATGTTCCCTAATTTCGGGGCATGGGCCTGATGTTTTCATTCTTGCTATGAAATCTCCACTGCTTGTTAAGTGTTTCCTCTCTCCCTTCCTTTGAAACCCCCCTTGCTAATCTCCCATGCTTTTTCAATAATTTTGAAATTTTTTTATTGAAATTTCTTGGGAGTTTAGCTTAGTTACAGAATGTTTATTCTGTTATCCCCATGGTTACGTCCTCACCCTAGGGGTGTTTAGGCATTTTGGTCATGCATCTACCATCTGATGTATTCCAGTTTCTTCTGTGGAAGATTCTGTTTTACATCGGATAGTGTTTAAAATTGGTTACTGACTTCGGGCCATGTTTTTCAGTGCCTGGAGTTTTGTTTCCGGTTTTTATTGACTTTTGTTTACGTTGACAACGGTTACTTTCTATTAGTGATTCCTTGTCTTCTGTAAGGTTTTTTATGTAGTCAGATACATTAATATTATCCGTAAGTGTAACATTAATTTTTAGAATTGTTTTAAAATTTTTGTCCACACTTAGGCTTTTTTGGGATCCATTTGGGCTCACCGTTCCCTTTGGGAACTTGGGCCCATGTCAAAATTCTTTTTTCAAAAATTTTCTTTTGAATTATTTTTCAAAATTTTGATATGGATTGTATTATTATTAAGTATCTTTGTATATTTGTGGGTTAGTGCGAGTACTACGGCTGTATAATATTTTTAATTATGAAAGAATATTGTTCAAATTGTAAATCGAGGAAGTCTTCCTCGGATTCTCATGCTCATTGTATTTGCTGTAGTCACTGTACTCGCGCTAATTCTTGTACGGTTTGTGCCAGTTGGGATGACAAACGGTCCTCTCACCACAGGGTCACTTTAGTTTTTCAAAGGAACAAGAACAGGGTGATGTTTCCGTGATGTCTTCCAGAAGTGTGCTGTCGTCGTCGCAAATCAATGAAAAGCTAGCGGCAAAAGTGCTCAATGAAATCAGACAAGTGCCTAGGTCCCAAAAGGGTTTTATGGTCTTGTCGCCAGCTAGCTGGACCGGTGGATCTATCACTCGTAATGTGGGTGATGTGATGCCGGGTATGTCCGTTGCAGTCCAGGAGAGGAAAAGGGGTGTTGCGAGTACGATAATCTCGGATCACGCACACCCTGTGACGACGGATCGGAGGATGGATCAGAGGAAGCCAGTCAGTCCGGTAGCAAGCTCGTTCAGGTCTACCCAGACCGCGAGCGAGAGAGACCCCCCCCCCCCCCCTCTCTTACAACAACATCTGGGGCCAGATGTTGTTGTGCATAACGTTCGTCAGTTGGAGCATACGTCCACTCCTCCCGCTCGGGACACTCTGTCGCATAGACAGCCAGCATTGGGTAGTCTGTTGGCTTCCTCTTCTACACACCAGCACACACGACCGCATCTTGGCTTCATGACCTCAGATATCCAGCCTGCTTCACCGACAAAGGATTCCATGTCATCTAGGTCACTCCATCCAGTAGCCAAGGACACGAGGTCTCACCAGTCAGGACGTATGCATAAAAGGATTATGCAGGATGTACCGTCCCAGGATCTTCCAGCGGCTAAGCAACGTAAGACCACAGCTCCACAGGCCTCCGTGATGGACTTGCTATCACAGATAGCACAACTTATCGCAGCGTCCCAGCAACCTTCGGAAACGGTTTCAGATCAGGTACTGTCGGAGGAAGCTGGGTTGGTCTGTTGCTCTGCAGTGTCAGACAGGGACGACTGAGATTCACATCTGGTCCAGTTGGATGGTGAAAGGGAAACTGCAGAGCTGGATTTTTCCCTTCTGGAACAGCATAAGGTGGCGGTGGATTTTATCCGTCAACACCTTCCAGAGGTTGTTCCATCGGACCAGAGGGTTGCGATACCGGATAAGAGACTGATAGCGTCACTGGATACAGACTTTTTTGGCCGGACTAAGGATGATGTTCCTGAGTATCCGGTCCAGTCCAGCAATGTCTCACGGACATTTGAATTGCTGAATGACGCTATTTTTAAGTTAGCCTCTAAGACAGGCAGAACCAGTTTCTTATCGCAACATGCTCTACATCTGCCGTTCATCAACAATAGGAATAAATTTGCTATGGCAGGAAAGGGCATGCCGAGAGTTCCTCTGCGTTTAGACAACCAGGCCGAAGACTTGGAATTGTCATTGTCGATTCTCTCCAGTACATTGGAGACGACAATCTCGTCTAATAGAGCCAGTTTAGACGCATTATCATACGCAGATCACCTTACCAGATCATTAGCGCAACGTCTCACTGGTAAAGAATTCCAGGATGTTCAAACTTCCTTGAGAGTTCTTTCGAGACCAATTGCATATTCCATGTATAACTCCGCCCTTTCAGTGGCAAATTTGGAGTTAGTCAGACATGATGCTGCCCTGGCTTCATCCACTAGGGTGGATTCTAAGGTGAAAAACTCTCTTCGAGTCGCTCCGATCTCAGGAGAATTTCTCTTTGATGGTAAGCTTTCATTAATCTATGATCAGATTACCAAGAAAGCTTCAAATTCTTTGCTCTTTAAGTCTGTTTCCAAGCAACCGGACTCAGCAGAGAGGAGTAAGCCAGGAGCTTCTCGTGCGAGTACGTCCAAGGGAAGCTCCTATAGAGGATCTAAAAAATCCTCCAGCTCTTTCTCCAGAGTCCGAGTAGTGACTCAGGTAGGGGATGAAATGCTGGCCGAGACAACCAGTCATATCCCCATAGGTCGACTGGTCGAGGTGCTGGACAGGGAGGACGTAGTTTCTCTTCCCGCAAGCCTCGCAGGTCCAGGAGGTGAAGGTCAGGACCTCTATTGCGCTCCAGTGGGCGGAAGGCTGTCAAGATTTTTTATCAATTGGTTGTCAATTTCGGACAACCGATGGGTACAGGAGGTTATTTTGGAAGGTCTAAAACTGTCCTTCAGGGAAAAACCTCCGTTAACATGAAGTCCACGATGGACTCAGCTTCTGTCCAACCTTCAGAAAAGAGATTCGCTTCTATCAGAGGTGCAATCTCTTCTGGAGAAGAATGCAATATAGGTCGTAGAAAACCAGGAATCTCCCGGTTTTTACAGTCACCTGTTCCTGGTACCAAAACCAGATGGCTCATTCCGTCCATTTATAGATCTCAGCTGGATAAACAAGCTGATCGTGGCTCCGAAGTTTTATATGGAGACCATTCGATCGGTGAGAGTGAGCATTCGAGTGAACGATTATGCTGCGAGCAAAGATCTCAAGGATGCGTACTTTTATGTCATGGTACATCCGACGCTTCATTGTCCTAGGAGTCGTTATCAGTTCCGAGCAATGTGCTTCGTACTCAATCTTGCGCCCTGGGCTTTCACTCGAATAATGAACTTGGTAATGACCCATTTCCGAGCTCATTCGTCTGCGGTAACGTCGGCCTACTTGGACAACATTCTTCAGAGATAAGGCGACAGATTAACACTTCAGCACGATGTTCAGAGTCTGCTTCAATTGCTCCGACGTCTCGGGTTCATCGTAAACGAAAAGAAGTCGGATCTAGTTCCGTCCAAGTCGTTCATTCACTTGGGAATGAGCTTCGAGATGCACAACAATCTGGTTCGTCTTCCGTTACCCGAGCGAAATTAGTCAGTTGTTATGCTCGCTTTTGTCCACACTCAGACATAGTAACAGCGAGAGAATTCATGCGACATGGGTTTGTGCGGAGCCGCTGCGGACCTTATTCCGATGGGGCACTTACGCACACGTCCACTCCAGATATTTTTCACTCAGACTTGGAGTGTGAAGATTCATTCGCTCGAAACGAAAATCGTCTTATCGAACCAAGTAAAACAAGAGGTTCAAACTTGGGCAGTTATTCAGTTGTTGACTCCGGGAGTTCCACTGCAACTGCCGGATCCGTTTTTTATGATTATGACGCATGCAAGTCAAACAGGTTGGGGCACGACATTGAGCCCAACAGATTCGAGGTGCTAGGGTCTTTGGGATCCGCAGTTCCTGAACAAGCACATAAACATCAAGGAGATGATGTCAATTTGGCTTGCTCTACGTCATTGGATGAACATAATTCAGAATTCACATGTTCAAATACTGTCCGACAATTCGACAGTAGTAGCGTACATTCAGAACCAGGGAGGCACTCATTCCATTCCGTTATTCAACTTAACTGAAAGAATCCTTCTGTTTGTTCTAGAGCATCATGTTCTTCTATCGGTCCGTCATATTCCGGGTCGTCTGAACGTTCTAGCGGACTCGCTTTCTCGGAAAGGTCGCATGTTGCCGTAAGAATGGACTCTCAACAAGCGAGTATTCAATCAGATTTGCTACCAATGGGATCGCCCAATGATAGACTTGTTTGCGATGCATCTCAACAATCAGTTGCAGACATATGTGTCGCCATGCCCAGATCCTCGAGCATTCACAGTAGATGCTCTCTCAATCTCTTGGGACGGAATGATAGGATATGCGTATCCTCCAGCTCCGTTGATTCAACAGATATTGCTAAAAATCAAGCAATCTCACTGCAAGATTCTGTTGGTAGCATCTCTGTCGCCCTAGAGACCATGGATAATCTACTCAGGTGTCTGTTATGGGACATTCCTCGGAAGCTTCCTTTCGCAGGGGAAATCACGCACACTGCATCACAACCCGCAAGGTCTCAACCTTCAGGTATTTCCGTTGTGCGGTCCTTCTTGCACGGCAAGCAATTTACAGGACGAGCAGTGGATGCAATTTCTAACTGTAGGAGGGCCTCCTCTTCGCTAAATTATGCAGCAAAGTGGAAGGTTTTCTCTTGTTGGTGTAGGGATCATTCAATTGATATTTATGATCCCTCCATTCCAGACATTGCTAATTTTTTGGTCTACTTGTTTGACGAGATCAAACTGCAGCCAGTAACTATTAAGGGTTATAGGTCTATGCTATCGGATACATATGCTCATCATGATAGCTTACAAATTGGATCTAATGTCTCCTTATCAAAATTAGTTAAAAACTTTTCGATAAATAGACCTAGAACCCTTAGGTTAATTCCTAAGTGGAATTTAGCTTTAGTTCTTCTGAAGCTCAAAGAAGCTCCCTTTGAACCCCTTAACACGGTAGACTTCAAATACTTATCTTATAAGACAGCTTTTCTCTTAGCCTTCGCTTCCGCTAGAAGAGTTAGCGAGCTTCATGCTCTATCTGTTGATGATTCTCACTGTCATAGTGTTGGTAATACTATTACTTTAACTACCAATGTGTGATTTTTGCCTAGAATCAGGCTCCTAATAATTACCCTGAGCCTATTATTATTAGAGCTCTTCCGTCCTCAGATGGCCATAGGCCTTTGCTGTGTCCGGTTAGAGCTATGCGTATTTACAAACGCAGGTCTGAGTTTATCAGAAAGGGACGAAAATGTTTCTTTCTGTCTCTGCTTCCTAATAGAAAGGATATTACGGTCCATTCTATTTCTAGGTGGATTCAGTTGGCTATTTGTACTGCTTATGAAAGTTTATCTTCAACTCAGCAGTCTGTGCTTAAGATTTCAGCGCACGAAGTTAGAGCGCTGTCTGCATCTTGGGCTTATTCTAATAGTATTGCTATTACGGATCTGATGAAGGCTGCATACTGGGCTCAGCCTTCTACGTTCACTAATTTTTACCTTAGAAATATTGAGTCTATTTCTGGCGACCTTAGATGTTTAGGTCCGTTATTTGTTGCTCAGAATGTCGTCCATTAAATGGTTGCAACTATAGTTATGTAGGCTTTCTGTTCCAGCAGTGACTCTGTCCTGCTGCCCTCTTCATTCTGTGGTGATTGACCCAGAGCAGGGGGGGTGGGGGGGGGGGGGGGTGGGGAGGGGGGGGGGATGGTGTTCCCTTATATCGCCGGCTTTATAGTGAAAAGCAAGGGAATACCTCCTCCTGAGTCAGTAATTCTGAGTTGGTGTGGGATAGTTTTAAAGTGTAAAGCTAATGTTTATCTCATTTATGTAATATTTTTAAAGTGTAGCTCTGTGTGAAGCATTTGTATATGTCACGTGTCATACGAGCGTTAATATACAATCCTCGGAACTTTTAAATGAGTATAAAGAGTCTCATTCTCTGGACTATCTTTATTTATTGGCTTTCCTTGAAGAAATTAGTATAATGGGTTATACTGGATGTTAATAGAGATCATTGATGTTATCGTGCTCAATTACGAACTGGTAATGTGTCTTTCTTATTTTTAATAAACAAGAAAGATATATGTAAATCCTGTTTCTCCTTTTCTCCTTGAGGGGATAGTTCTTTATATGTAATTGAGCCTATTGGATTTTCCTTTATGTCCTAGGCCCTCCAGCCTTTTTTCTATTCAGCTAATTCAAGGCCATTGGTTACAGTATAAAAATATGAAAAAATTTACAGTAATTTATATATTTTTTATACTTACCAATGAGTCCAGTGATGCATTGGAAAGACGTGCGATCGCTCTCGCGCACCATTGCTCACGCAAAAATTGTTCAAGGTGCGCAAATAATCGCTCGCCTCTGTTTTGGGGGTGTTTTTTATCCATTTAAGTTGCGTCAACAGAAACATTCAATTAATTTCTGATGTTAGGAAATTTTTAATCACTCACAATTTGATGCATTTAAAATACAGTTCCAAACAATTTCCTTTTCGTCGTTATGAACATGACACACCGTAGTTCTCTTATACAATAATACATCCACGCACAGCACGCTAACAGTAAGAGGATGGTACATTGACAACTCTCCCAGACCTTACTCCTGCCAGAAAACGAACATGCATGTTCAGATATAAAAAAAACGGTGGTCATTCTGAGATCCGAGAAATGTTTTAATACTTCCGTATTTTTTTTTATCAAAGACATGTGGAATGTTGCCCCGTTCCTTATTTTAATTTACACACATGATACCAGTCGCTCCAATTCACCAGTGATACGAATTAATGTGCCTGATTTGGAATTTATGTATCTATATTTTTATACTGTACAAATGACCCAGACATAGCTGGTGCTAACTCTTAAAATGTAGGGCCAAACACAAATTTAGCCCCCCAATCCCCAAAATTTGCATCTAAAACCAAAGAAAACATGTCCTGAATGGCCCTCCACACTTCACCTCTACTGCGCATGCGCAGTGTCAAGGACGTTCCGAAATTGGCGCCATTAATCATTCTAAGTTTGGCCCTTCATCAGTTAACATCTCACTGATCTTTGTGCTTGTAAATCTCAGTTTAAATGATGCCAGACACATAAATATTAGTGAAATGGTGATTCTAAGGAAAATAGAGAAGGAGGAGAGGAAAAATGTGTGACAGAATGTTATCAGGGCTGTAACTTAAAATTTTTTAATGAAATTATGTTAAGTTACCTATTTTCAAGGCAGCAGCCATTTTGTTGTCATTCTGGTTATTTAGTTACACTGATTTTTCAGTGTTTTCCTCTCTCCCTTTGCTTTAAGTCCCCTCTTGCTATTCTCCCATGCTTTTGGCATAGTTTCTGTAATTATTATTACTAAAATTTCTTGGGAGTTTTAGCTGAATAACAGAAACAATTCTGTTCTTTCCCCATGTTTACGTCTTCACCTACGGGTGGTTAGGCGTTGTGTTCTGCATCTACCATCTGATGTTCTGCAGTTTCTTCCCTGGAAGTCTCTGTTTTGCATCAGATAGTGTATTTTTGGTAACTGATTCCGGGCCTGGGTGCCTGGAGTCTTATTTTAGTGTTTTTACACTCATTGTTTACATTTACATCAGCCCTCTGTGTGAGGGGGGGGGGATTTCTTGAAAATAATATCTTGATGTTATTTTAATCATAACTAGATACATTATTATTGTTCATAAGTGTTGAATAAATTGTTTAAAATATTTTTAAAATTTTTGTCCACACTTAGGCTTGGGATCCATTGGGGCTCAACGTTACTTTTCAGAAACTTGGGCTGTTCTGAAAAAATATTTTTTCAAAATATTTTGATTTCAATTATTTTTTCTATATTAATGGATCATATTATTATTATGTATTTTGATTGCCAGGGGTTGGTGCGAGTACCAGGACTTTGTTTTCTTTTCACATTGAAAGGATTTTGATCAATTGTAATAAGAGGAAGTCTTCCTCTGACTTTTATAATCATTCTATATGTGGTCAGTGTACTCGCATTAACTCCTGTTCTGTATCGTATGATTTCGATGACAACATGGGAAGCGTATGTCACGGTATGTTAGTGGGGAATTGGACACTCCGGTCCTTTCCCCGCAGGGTCACTCTACTTTATCAATTTCTATTTCAGATGATCAAGATTAGGGTGATGTATCTGTGATGTCTTGCAACAGTGTGCCTCCGTCTTCACAATTAATGAAGGGCTAGCGGAAAAGTGCTCATGTAAATACGCCAATTGCCTAAGAGGACCCTAGTAGGTTCGACGGCCTTTGATGTCCCCTAGCTCGCCCAGTGTAGCGTCCATTCATCGAATGGTTCGGCAGCCGGGTTCGTCCGTTGCGGTCTAGAAGGAGTTTTGGGGTGATGCGAGCACTATAAATCAACCAAATGCACACCCAGTGATGGCAGATTAGAGGGAGAACGGAGGAAGCCTTTTAGTCCGGTTCATAGCTCGTTCTGGTCCATCCGGACGGCGAGCGAGAGAGGCCCCTCTCTCGTACAACAACATCTGGCCCCAGATGTTGTGGTACAAAATGTTTCGCATTCGGAGCATACGACGTATAGGCAGTTCGGAGTAGACTGTCAATAAGGCTTCCTCATTCTCATGGTAGCGCACACGACCGCTCTTGACTACGTGACCTCGGATATCCAGTCAGCTTCGCCAGTCAGCGAATCATCGGCGACCAGGTCACACCATCCGGTAGCCAGGGACACGAGGCCTGCAGACTCCGGATGTTCGCATAGGAAAGAGTGCGGGAGTCAACGTACACGGAGCTTCCGGCGGCAATGCATCATAAGACCGCTACTGCACAGGCCTCGGGAACGGACGTGCTTTCCTAAATAGCACAGCTTATCGCAGCATCCCAGCATCAACTGAATCTGTCACATAATTTTTATCCGACGATGCTGGTTGGGACGCTCCGCGGAAGCGGGTACGGACGTCCGAAAATTTCATCCGGTCCGACGGGATACCGAAAGGGATTCGGAGGATTTCGAGCTTTCCCTTTCGGAACAACTTATGCTGTTGTGTATGTCATCTGACTTGATCTTCTACAGCTTCTTTCGTCAGACCAGAATGCTGCGATGCCGGATAAGAAACTGATAGCGTCGGTGGACTTAGAAATTTTTGGTTCGGTTCAGGGACATCATCCCTCAGTTCCGACATAGTCCAATAATGTCACACAAACGTTCGAATTATTGAACGACGCTATCTATATTATTATTATATGCTTGCTATTACCAAGCATTTCTGGTTTCTTGTTCGCAAAGTTACGGAGATGTCTTTCAAAAGTGTGCCTCTGTCGTCATAGTTAATGAAGAGCTAGCGGCAATAAGTGCTCATGGAATATGTCTATCGCCTAAGAGGTCCCTTGTAGGATCGACGGAGTGACATTCGCTAGTTCACCCGGTGTAGCGTACATTCATCGAATGGTTCGGCTGCCGGGTTCGTCCGTTGCGGTCTAGGAAAGAGATTTGGGTGATGCGAGCACTATAATTACTTTAGTACTCACCCAGTGACGGCGGATTGAGGACAGATCGGAGGAAGCCTGTTAGTCCGGATCCTGGCTTGTCCAGGTCCGTCCGGGCTGTGAGCGAGAGAGGTCCCTCTCTCGTCCAACAACATAGGGGACCGCATGTTGTGGTTCAGATATTTTACATTCGGAGCATATGTCTGTCAGTCGGGACGCTCCGTTATATTGACAGTCCGAGAGACTGTCGATAATGCTTCCTCATCCTCACAGCAGGGCACACGACCGCACATTGGCTACGTGACCTCGAGTATCCGATCAGTTTCGTCATTCAGTGATTCCACGGCGAATAGGTCACGCCATCCGGTAGCCAAGGGACATGAGGCCTATACACTCCGTTCGCTCGCATATTAGTAGTATGCACGGGGTAACGATCACGGAGCTTCTAGCGGCAATGCATTGTGGGACCGCTTCTCCACAGGCCTCAGTGACGGACGTGCTATCCGAGTTAGCACAGTTTTTTCGCAGCATCCCAGCAATCGACAGTTTCTTAGTCGAATCAGGAATTATCTGACGGCGCTGGGTCGGTGCGGTCCGCGGTTGCATCAGGTACGGACGACCGAACGCTTTATAGGGTCCGACAGGATGGCGAAAGGGATTCGAAAGTTTTTGAGTTTTCCCTTTCGTAGCATCGGAAGCTGCCATTCATATCTTCTGGCATTATCTTCCAGTGATTGTTATTTCGGACTACATTGCTGCGATGTTGGATAAGAGACTTATAGCGTCATTGGACACGGAATTTTGGATTGGTTCAGGGACATTGTCCCTGACTTACCGACACAGTCCAATATTGTCATTAGAACATGTGTATTATTTATCGACGCTATATATGCATATAAGCCTGCTACCAAGCATGATAGTTTAGTTTCTTGTCCGCAATGCTCATTTCTGCCTTTTTATCATTTATACGAATAATTTATTTTGGCAGAGCAGGGCATACCGAGAGTTCATATACGTCTAGACGGCGTGGTTAAAGACTGGATATATTCTTTTTCGCCGTCTATGTCTTTTCCAACCACGATGTTGGAAATGACAATGATGTCTAGTAGACTTAACTTAGATGCTTTATCATACGTAATCCACCTTACTGAGGCGTTATCATTACGTCTTCAAGAAAAGAATTACAGGATATTATCCTCAATGTGATTTCTTTTGAGGGCAGTAGTTTGTTCACGTATAACTCCGCCCTTCAGTGGCTGATTGGAGTTGGTTAGACGTGACGCAGCCCTAGCTACATCCACGCGCGTGGATAGTAAGGTGAAGAACTCTCTCAGAGTCGCTTCGTTCTCAGAGAAGCTTCTCTTTGACGGCAACTTTTCAGCAATCCATGAATTGCTCGACTTACACGTTCTCTTGTCTATCTAGTGTTGCAAGAGATTCAGACTGGGGCAAACATTCGGTGGTTGACTCAGAGAGTGCCACTGCAGTTGCCGGATCCGAGTGCTATAATTATGACGGTGGCCAGTCAAACAGGTTGGGATATAATATTGATCCCAACGGATTCGAAGTGCCAGGGTCTTTGGGTTCCGCAGTCTCTAAGCAAGCACTTATCTTCCGCGGAATAATGTTTTTTAGGCTTGCTTTATGTCATTAGATGAACATTATTCAGAAACGCATGTCCAAATCCTGTCCGTTAATTCGACAGTAGTGGCGTATCTCCACAACCAGGGAGGCACTCATTCGTTTCCGTTATTCAATTTAATGGAAAGAATCCTTCTGTTTGTTATAGTACACCAAGTTCTGTTTCGGTCCGTCATATTCCGGGTCGTCTGATTGTTTTACCGGACTCCCGTTCACTTATGAGTCGCTTGTTGCTGTCAGAATGGACTCTCAACAAACAAGTATTCAATCAGATTTGCTATCAATGGGAGCACCCAATGATAATTTATTTACGACACAGCTTGCTAATCAGTTGCAGACGTATGTGTTTGCTTGTCCGGATCTCTGAGCTAATGTTGTTAACGCTCTATTGACCTAATAGGACGGAATGATAGGATATTCGTATCCTCCGGCGCTGTTGTTTCAGCAGGTATTGCTAAGATAAACAACCACAATACATTTCTGTTGATAGCATCTCTGTCTTCACAGAGACCATGGGTAAATTTACTCTGATGTCTACTGTGGGACTTAATGCGAAATCTTCCTTAATGAGAGGATCTTTTTTCGCTGGGTAAAATCGTGTCATCTTTATCACAACCCGCAAGGTCGCAACCTTCACGTATTCCGTTGTGTGGTCCGTATTGCATTGTAAGCATTGTACTGGACGAGCTTTGGACGCGATTTCTTACTATATGAGATCCTCTTCATCGCTATTCTATGCGGCTAAAGTGGAGGCTCTTCCGTCGTTGGTGTAGGGATCACTATGTTCATATTGTTGATCCCTCCATACTACTCATTGCAACTTTTTAGTATACTTATTTGACAAGATCTACTGCAGCCTGTTATTATTAAGGTTATAGGTTTATGTTACCTCATACCTATGCACTCTATGATAGTTTACAATTGAGTCTTATGTCTCTTTATCTAAGTCAGTTAGTAACTTTTTGATAAATAGACTTAGAATCATTACATTAAATTCCTATATGGAATTTAACTTCGGTTCTTATTTAGCTAAGTAATCATTTGAGCCTCTGGAAACAGTAGTTTTCAAATTCTGACCTTTTAGACAGTAATTCTGTTGGCTTCTCTTTTACTGAAGAGTCAGTGAGTTTCATGCACTATCGGTGAATGATTTTCACTTTCGTAGTTTCGGATTCACTACTTCCTTTACTATTTAGGTTGGATTTTTGCATAAGAGTTAGGCTCCTAATATCCGGAACCTATTGTTATTTAGGTCCTTCCGTCTTCGTACGGGCATAGGCCTTTACTCTGTCCGGTTAGAGTTTATGTATTTATAAACAGATATCTGTTTATTACTACGGGCGTAAACTTCTTCTGTCTTTGATGCCTATTAGAAGGACGTTACGCTCCATTCTATTGCTAATGGATTCAATTAACTATCGATACTGCTTATGGTATATCTTTGACTCAGCAGTTGTGTTTGAGATTTCGGCTCATGAAGTAAGAGTTCTTCTACATCTTGGGCTTACATTAATAGTGTCGCTATTATAGATTTTTGAAGGCTGCTCATTGCGCTCAGCCATCCACATTCATGAATTTTTTATCTCAGAAATATTGAGTCCATTTCTGGAGTCCTCTATTGTTAGGTCTATTATCTACTGCTCAGAATGTCATTCACTTAACAGTTGCTACTATAGCTAGGTAGGCTGTCTGTTTCGGCAGTGACTCCGTTCTGCTGCCCTCTTCGCTCTGGGCTATTTGACCCAGGGCAAGAAAAAGGGGGGGGGGGGGAGGGTGTTCCCTTGGGTCACCTGTTTTTCTATGAAAACAAGGGGATACCTCCTCCGGAGTTAGTAATTCTGAGCTGTTATTGGGATGGTTGTTTAGTGAGAAGTTTATGTTTTAAAAATTCATTCAAGTCTTAGTTTTTAAAGTATAGCTTTTGAATATAGCACGTGTCAACGGGCATGATTATGCAATCCTCAGACACTTTTATAAAGAGTCTCTATTCTCTAGACTTACTTTATTTATTGGCTTACTTTAAAAATTATTAGTATAAGGATTATACTAGAGATTAATAGAGTACATGGATGTATGATGCTCAATTTTGGAAGGTGTTGTATCTTTCTAATTTATCATAAATAAGAAAGATACATGTAAGGCCTATTACTTCTTTTTCCCTAGAGGGGATGACTCTATTTTATATTATTGAGCGTATTCCATCTTGCTCTATGTCCTTGGCCCTCCAGCCTTTTTACTATTCAGCTATGTCTGGGTCATTGGTACAGTATAAAAATGTTAAAAAATTTATAGTAATTTATATATTTTTTATACTTACCAATGACCCAGACGGGGATGGCCCTCCCAGGAGTTGGGGACTCTTACCTCCCCGCTGAGTACATAGCGCTTACCAGGCACTGGTTATTAGAATGATTAATGGCGCCAATTTCGGAACGTCCTTGACACTGCGCATGCGCAGTAGAGGTGAAGTGTGGAGGGCCATTCAGGACATGTTTTCTTTGGTTTTAGATGCAAATTTTGGGGATTGGGGGGCAAAATTTGTGTTTGGCCCTATATTTTAAGAGTTAGCACCAGCTATGTCTGGGTCATTGGTAAGTATAAAAAATATATAAATTACTATAAATTTTTTAACTTTCCACGATTTTAATAATCTGCCATTTAAAATCCAGAACTAATTTTAGTGGGTTACATTATTTTCACCTGTCAAAATTTACATCCGTGTTCAGTTGTATTCTTACATTCGTTTTGAAGAACACGCGAAATAAATTTTTGTAGCTGCCATAATATATAGACTTATAGTTCACCTCAGAATATCTAAATCTTACAAGATAAAAGTTCATTTCAGGAATTCTGGTAATACATTTAAAAAACAAACACTAGATTTCAAGCTTGCAATTTTATTCTGAACCACAGGCAAACAACAACATTAACTTAACTTAATTTTAAAAAAAATACACTTTGAATGTACAATTCAACAGTATTAAAAAAAATGAAGATAAACATTGAATCAAAATCACTCTCCTCACATTTTTCACTCTCGCAAACTTTATTTGAGGTGAGTGATTTTCCACTCGCCTCCATTTTACTCCCATTCATCACTGAATGGCCCAGATGTGGATGGCCCTCCCATGAGTTGGGAACTCATACCTCCCTGCTGATTATATAACATTTACCAGGCACTGGTTGTAAGAAAGAGGATTTGGCACCAATTTCGGTACTATCTTGACACTGCGCATGTGCAGTGGGCAAAAGTATGGAGGACCATATAGGACATTTCATTTTTTGATTTGGATGCAAATTTTGGAGATTGGGAAGGGGGGGCAGGGGGGGGTGCAAAATTTGTGTTTGGCCCTGAATATTTTAGTGTTAGCACCAGCTAAGTCTGGGTCATTGGTAAGTATAAAAAATATATAAATTACTGTAAATTTTTTCATATTTATGAAGGGATTTCATTGTAACTTGGTAGGTTGACTTCATATGATGTCTAGATGAGAACGTCCCCTTTTGGACACGATTGGGCAACTGTGACAGCTACAGTGGCCAGAAGCCCGAAAAACTTTAGCGCAGTCTACAGGTCATATTTATGAAGGGGTTTCATTATAGCTTGGTAGGATGACTCCAAATAATGTCTAGATGTGAACGTCCCCTTTTGGTCGCGATCATTCAGTCTTGATGGCTGCCCGAGCCCAAAAACCTTTAGCATAGTCTGCAGGTCGTATTTATGGAAGAATTTCATTGTAACTTGTTAGGTTGACTTCATATAATGCCTTGATGATGACATCCCCTTTTGGTTGTGAGACGGCTACAGGAGCTCAAAAACCTTGAGCACAGTCTACAGGTTATATTTATGAAGGATTTTCATTGTAACCTGGTAGGTTGACTTCATATAATGTCTAGATGAGAATGTCCCCTTTTGGACGTGATTGGGCAACTGTGATGGCTACAAGGGCCCGAAGCCCAGAAACCTTTAGCACAGTCTACAGATCATATTTATGGAGGGATTTCATTGTAACTTGGTAGGATGACTCCAAATAATGACTAGATGAGAACATCTCCTTTTGGTTGCTATCATTCAGCCTTGATGGCTGCACGAGCCCAAAAGCGTTTAGCGTAGTCTATAGGTCGTATATATGGAAGGATTTCATTGTAACTTGTTAGGTTGACTCCAAATAATGCCTAGATGATGACATCCCTTTTTGGTCGCGATTGGTCATCTGTGATGGCTACAGGTGCCCGAAGCTCGAAAACCTTGAGCACAGTCTACAGGTCATATTTATGAAGGGATTTCATTGTAACTTCATAGGATCACTTCAGATGATGCCCGGTTGAGAATGTGCCCTTTTGGTTGCGATCATTCAACCATGATGGATGCCCGATCCCAGAGCCCGAAAACCTTTAGCACAGTCTTCACATCATATTTATGAAGGGATTTCATTGTAACTTGGTAGGTTGACTTCATATAATGTCTAGATGAGAACATACCCTTTTGGACACGATTGGGCAACTGCGACTGCTACGGAGCCCGAAGCCTGAAAACCTTTAGCACAGTCTACAGGTTATATTTATGAAGTGATTTCATTGTACCTTGGTGGGATGCCTCCAAATAATGTCTAGATGAGAACATCCCCTTTTGGTCGTGATCATTCAGCCTTGATGGCTGCCCGAGCCCAAAAACCTTTAGCATAGTCTATAGGTTGTATTTATGGAAGGATTTTATTGTAATTTGTTAGGTTGACTCCATATAATGCCTAGACGATGACATCCCCTTTTGGTCATGATTGGTCAACTGTGACAGCTACAGGGGCTCGAATCCCGAAAACCTTGAGCACAGTCTACAGATCATATATATGAAGGGATTTCATTGAACAGAAATTAACATATTTCCAATTATCACAATTCTTGTCTTATTTCATAATCCTTTCATAAACATTGAACATTACCCTTTTCATCAAACACAACAGTCAAGTTAAGCTACAGTGTCATTGACACTTTCATTTCTTCGTATGAAGATCTAGCTTTACATCTGGTAGCATTAAAATCTGTTACTGACTTTGGGCCGTTTTGTGTGCCTGATGTCTTGTTTCCGTTTTTTCCTTGGACGTTGTTTTCATTGGCAACAGCTTCAGTATATGTAGTATTTGGTTTTATATTACTGTAGGATTACTGCAAGATACATTGATTATGTTTCCGGTAGTGTAGCTCAAAAAATTTGGATTTTGTCCACACTTAGGCTCTATTGGGATGCCCTTGGGCTCATCATGTTCCCTTTTGCAATTATTCATGTATCTTTATCATATATTTTATTGTGGAATTTGTAGGAGTGCTAGCAACTTTGTTTGGGATTGAAATCGACTTTGTTTTGGATTGAAATCATAAAGCTTACTGCTCTAATGCAAGGCAGGGAGATCTTCCTGGGATTTACATGCTTGTTGCCTTGTCTGTAGATGCACTCCTACGGATTCTTGTCCTACTTGTGTACATTGAGATGACAGACGTTGGAGATGGATGTCATGGTACGTTGTTGGTGGTGAGGTCCCTATGCCGGAACTCTCACAGCAGGATATTTTGAGTTTTTCAGTTTCTATTTACAGAGGAACAAGAACATGGTGATGGTATTGTGACATCCATCCAGGTGTGCTACCTTCGTCACACTCTGAGGAGCAAAATAGAGCTAGCTGCAAGGTGCTCATTAATATAAACAAGGGATAAGGCCTCTAGTTAGAGTTCTTAATCCCTTACATAGTTAGTGTTCTTAATCCCTTGCAAGTAGCTACTTCGATCGATGAGGCGGTTACTCGTCCGCGGGAGCCGTGACACCGGGTATGTCTGTTGCGGTCGAAGGAAGTGTAGATTTGGGGAGAGCGAGCACCTCAAAATCAAAAGCTCACCCAGCAACGATGGAAATAGGGAGGAAATCAGCAAGTTTCTTGTTGGGAGGCTCGGCGAGGTCTAACAAGTCCGTGAGCGGAGAGGTCCCTCTCTAACCCAACAACATTTGGGGCCAGATGTTATGAGAAACTTGCACGGGCCGGAGCATACGTCCACACCTGCCGCTCGGGACGCTCCATCTAGACTGCAGCCAGCCTCGGCTACAGTCACAGCTTCCTCCACTATGATTCATAAGCACACACGACTGCATCCTAGCTACCTAACTTCGGATTTCCAGCCAGTTGTGTGAAGACGGAGCCAGTCTTGACCCGTGAAGTCGGACCATCCGGTAGCTAGGGAACTGAGGCTTCGATTATCGGGATGTTCAGAGAAGAGATCCATCTCCGGAACACCGTCCCAGGAGCAGCAAGTGGCTAAAAAACAGAAAACCGCTGCTCCTCAAGCCTCGGTGACGGACTTGCTGTTGCAGATTGCTCAGCTTGATTGCCTGATTGATTGATTGATTGCAACATCCCAGCAAGTGCGTGAGCAGCCTTCTGCAGACTCCAGTGGTGAGTTGGTGCTGGGTCGGCCCAGTCATCTGCACACACAGATGCAATGGACCGAACGTCATAGCTGATTCTGTCGGATGGTGAAAGGGACAAGGAAGAAGATTACCCTTCCCTTTTGGAACAGCATATGGTAGTGATGAATTTTTATTCATCAATACTATACTGACTTTGTTCCACCTCATCAGCAAGCTGCAACTAATAGAGAGAAAGAGCTATCGTCTCTGTATGCCGATTTTGTGTGGAGGAAAGAGTATGCTCTTTCCTTCCCGAAACAGTTTCAACAGGTGTCAGAGGCCTTCGCCATGTTATCGACGCCAAAGTCACCTCTTTAGTGCTAAGAGGAAGGCATTTTTTTATCGACATCTTCAATAAATATACCGTTCCTTGGACTACATTCATTTAAAACGGTTGGAGAAGATGTCCAGAGAGCTCCTCAGTGTTTAGATGAGCAGGGCGGGGATGAAAATATGACCCTACCTTCATCATTCAATATACACTTGGAAGTGATGGAATGTGCTATTCATCCAATAGAGCGAATCTGGATGTGATGCCCTACTCAGATCACCTCACCAGAGCTATGCATGCAACGTCTTAATGGGAAGGAATTTGAGGACGTTTGTTCCTTGCTTAGAGTTCTTTCCAGGGCAGTCATGTATGCCACGTACAACTCCGCCCTGACAGTGGAAAATTGGGAGTTGATCAGACGTGATGCTGCCCTTGCATCATCATCACTTATAGATGACAAGGTGAAAAGCTCTCTCCGAGTTGCTTCTGTCTCCGGTTATACTCTATTTGACGACAAGCTTTCATTAGTCTATGAACAGACTACAAGAAAAACTTCCAGTACACTGCTACTGAACACTGCGCCTCAACACGCTTGAGCAGACCAGGGTAAGTGAGGCTGTTCCACTTAATCAGCTAAGGGAACTCCTTGTGAGGGTACAATAAACCCTCTTATACTTACTCCGGAGGTCGTCAGTATAGCGACTCGGGAAAGGGCGCAGGTCTGATCCAGACTATAGGTCAGATGCCCCTAAGCCGACAGGACAGGGTTCTTCGCGGGAAGGACGTAGTTTCTCTTTCTGTAAGCCTCGTTAGTCGTACAGGTGATGAATAAGACCTCTATTGCTTACCAGTTCACGGAAGGTTATCTTCGCCAGAAACTGGATTTATGTCATGGAAGATGTAGTAGGTAAAGTGTTGTCTCGGAAGGCCTATGGCTATGATTCCAAGCATAACCCCTACTTACAAGATGTCCGCATTGGACAAATCTTCCGGCGGATCCTTTCAAAAGGGAGTCGCTCCTAGTGGAGGTACAGGCTCTGTTATTGAAGGAAGTAGTAGAGGTTGTCGAGAATAGACTTCTGTTGCTTTCCACTTAGCGGAAGGTTATCAACCTTGCAAAAAAGTGGATGAGAATGTAGTCTCGGCAGATCTGCGGCTATCTGTCCGAGCAAAGCTCCACTTACTACAAGTACATGTTGGTCAAATCTTCCGGTGAATTCTTCTAAGAGAGTCTCTCCTTGCAGAAGTATAGGCTCTTCTATTGAAGAAAAGCAATAGAGGTCGTTGAAATATTCTCCAGGTTTTTTCAAATCACCTGTTTTTCGTCCTGAAGTCGGACAAATAGTACATAGATAGGCTGAGGTAGCTGTCCTGTTTAGAATATAGCCGTCAGAGGGAATAGGTACGTTTTTCCCTCTCGGTGTTCTATTCCTTGGCGTCAGGACATTAATGTAATTGTGGACGCCATAGTCGCCTTATGTACTGTTACAGCATTTTTTTTCTTGCAGCTAGTGTTGTAAGTCTCCATTTAGTGAGCTTTCAAAAGGCCGCAAGTGACCCAGATGTGTCTTCAGGTAGATGACACATAACTGTGTTGCTACGTTGAGATTACTGTCTCTTTGGGAATTACAGCTCTTAAAATAGTGGCTTGTCGTTCCCTGCCTTGCACGACGATGGTTGTAAATCTCCGTTTAGTGAGCTTTCAATTCGCTAGTTACACCGAGATATCTGTCTTCACGGAGAGGAAGACTTCTAGCTACGTTAGCCATGCTCTGACTGCTGTCTTTTGGGAATAAAACTGATATGATACAGTGCTTTTTGGTTTGTTTTCATAGGTGTCATAGACTTGAGTCTTATTGTTTACACCATAGTAGCTTGGCTAAAATCATAAGCGAGATTGTTTCAGTAATTATGCTGTGACATAACTGAATTTATTTTCTCTTGGGACTGCTGTCTCTTTGGGAATTTAGGGCTGTTAAATAGCGGCTCTTCATTCCCTACCTTGTGCGATGATAGTTGTAAGTCTCTGTTCAGTGAGCCTTCAAGGTCGCAACTTACACCACTGTATCTGTCTTCACGGAGATGAAGACTTATAAGCTATGGCTAGCGTTGTAAGTCTCTTTAGTGAGCTTCTAAGGCCGCAGTTATCAGCCTTTTATTGTCTTCATGTGAGCTTTCAAGGCCGCACCTGACCCAGATGTGTCTTCAGGTAGACGACACATAACTGTGTTGCTACCTTGAGTTTACTGTCTCTTTGGGAATTACAGCTGTTAAAATAGCTGCTTGTCATTCCCTGCCTTGCGCGACGATGGTTGTAAATCTCCGTTTACTGAGCTTTCAAGTCGCTAGTTACACCGAGATATCTGTTTTCACGGAAAGGAAGACTTCTAGCTACGTTAGCCAGGCTCTGACTGCTGTCTTTTTGGAATAAAACTGATATGATACAGTGCTTTTTGGTTAGTTTTCATAGGTGTCATAGACTTGAGTCTTATTGTTTACACCATAGTAGCTTGGCTAAAATCATAAGCGAGATTGTTTCAGTAATTATGCTGTGACATAACTGAATTTATTTTCTCTTGGGACTGCTGTCTCTTTGGGAATTTAGGGCTGTTAAATAGCGGCTCTTCATTCCCTACCTTGCGTGATGATAGTTGTAAGTCTCTGTTCAGTGAGTCTTCAAGGTCGCAACTTCCACCACTGTATCTGTCTTCACGGAGATGAAGACTTATAAGCTACGGCTAGCATTGTAAGTCTCTTTAGTGAGCTTCTAAGGCCGCAGTTATCAGCCTTTTATTGTCTTCACGTATAGGAAGACCTTCAGCTGCTTCAGCTAGGCTGAGTTCGTTGTCCTATCTGGCATGATACCATATGTTAGAGGAGGTTATTCTCTTCCTACCGGATTTGTTTGGTGTTAGTTATAAGCTTTATTAATGACGCCATATTTAACTAGTGTGATTGTTTCAATACGGTGTATTTGTTCATCACGTCCCGGGTGTTTATTGGTCGAATATATTTGGATTATTTAGTATCGCTTTGCACTGATTCCAGAGCACTCCCCTCTTTGTTTTGAAGAATATTCCTTCAAAAATAGGGCGGGTGAACTCGACCGATTGATCTCAAAATTTGTACACAGGGGTAATTCGGCCCTGTGAGTAACAAGGGATGGGTGCCCATGCGGGGTGACCTTGACCTTGAAATTGACGACCTTGACCTTTTATTTCGAAAACGGCTGGACCGATCGGGCTAAAATTTCATATGTTCGGGTACATTGACCCATCGATCATTTTGACTTTATCAGGGTGTCCATGTGGTGTGACCTTGACCTTGAATTTGGTGACCTTGATCGTTACAAAGAATGATTTTGGCACCAATTCCGGTGTCTTCCTGACCACTGCGCATGCAAAGAGAGTAAAAGTACGGAGGGCCAGATAGGATTTTTAATTTTTGGTTTTGTTTGCAAATTTTGGGGGTTGAGGGGGTTCAAAATTTGTGTTTGGCCCTTGATAATATCGAGTTTGCACCAGCTAAGTCTGGGCCATTGGTAAGTATAAACAATATACAAATTACTTAAAATTTATCATTTTCACACAAATTAATGCGACTTGGCTTTTAACGAATTCAATCTGGTTTGACAGTACTCATTGTGCTCTATCAGTGTCAAACTAGATTAAATTCCTGAACACATAACAGCGAAATTTGCTTTTTGAAATCCTAATTTTTGTACATCAGTGTGCAGAAGGTTAATCCAATGAATTTAACCAAATAATTGTCTATGGTTGTCATGATTGTGTTGAAAAAATGGGTTACCTTAACTAAAAAAGGTTACCTTAAAAGTTTGAACCCATAAATGGGTTGCTTCGATTTTTCAATTTCTGTAGGCCTGCAGTACACACATAGATGTGAGATTTTTAAAGTGCCACTTTTCTGCCATCAGTCTTCGAAACTTGTTACTTTTTGTTTGATCCATGTTGAGGGAGAGAAGCAACAGATAAACAGTAAGAAATGTTGTGCAAACAATGCTAGTAGTCTTATCAACAAACAATCTTTCTCAAATCCAATGTGGACCATTCATGGTGTTTGTTTTTGGTCGGAGTGTGTTTGTTTTTTTACCTCACCTTGACGAAGTCAAGCTGAGCTTATCTAATTGCTCTTAGTCCGTCATCCGTCAGCACCATGTTTTGGGCTTCTCCTCCAAAACCACTGGGCCAATTCAAGTTAACCCTTAAGGACTGGATATTTTTATACAGTTTTACTACACTTTGACAGTCTACATCCCGTGGCTTTGCAGTTGTCTTTTGGCAGGTCTCGCTTGCCTATATAGGCAGCCAAAACTTGCCTAAAAACAACTGCCAAGGTACTTAGTATGTAACTTTGAGAGTTAACCTAGATACTGTATGTTGGGACACCTATTCTGTTTCAGTAAAAAGTTATCCAAGTCACAATTAAGCCCTTAAGGATTAAGTCATTCAAGGGTTATTTACGCCCTTTCTGTTTTAAGTTATTTGGAATCTCTCATTATCAGTACACATGTAAATATGAGAACAAGAATTGTTAAGTGTATCCATAATGAAATGTTCCAGGCAGCCATCTATCATTTGCCTATCTCTGTCTGCCCATCATATGCACATCATGGGCTATCTGTATGGATTGTAACCTCTCATTTAGCACAGACAATCATTAGAGACAGGGTTCCCACTCAAATGAAATGTCCTTGAATTTTGGATACTTCCTTCAAAAGTGCTTGAATTTGTTTCTATCCTTGAAAAGTACTTAATTTTCCATCACCTCCATTGAAAAGTACTTAAATTCAGTGTACTTATAACTCCGGAGATGAGAAGTTTATTGATAACCCATCCCAAATGCATGTAATGTCTCAGAAATGGTCAGGAGCCATATCTCTCTATCTAGAGTTGTAGGTTAACCGAAACCGAACCGAGGTTTTTAGTTTTTTTTAAAAACCGAAACCGTTGAGATCCCATAATCTAAGGTTTTTCATTTTTTTATTAAATACTCTCTTGCTGCAGAAATTCACTGAATGTAGCCATCCCAGAGTAGTGAGAGTACCCAGACACTGCCAATGGCAGTGTCTGGGTACTCTCACTACTCTGGGAAGGCTACATTCTGTGAATTTCCGACATTTCAGTTTAATTGTGTCTGCAGCTTTCCTCAAGATGCGTGTAGGTGTCATACCTCGAAAAATGGCCAAGCACAATAAAAGTTCTGTATATTTAGATAATTATTATATTGGCCTTCCTGATTCTTCATGTATTATAGCTTATTTCGGGCATTCATTGAGTTTCACTCAATTTCACTGCTATTCAGTTATGACTCCGGACATAAGAATGAGTTTTATTGAATTTTATTTGGCCTCATGAACAAACCGAAAACCGATCCGAACCGAGGTTTTACTCCACCTGATAAACCAAAACCGAAACTGAACAAGAAATTTAAAAACCTACAGCTCTATTTCTATCCCTGCTTTAGCATTGTAGATGGTGTCTTATGCACTTGCGGTACATTATGTATCTAGCTGGTTGGGTTTTCCAGATATCAGGCCTTCAAGGGAGAAATTCTTATGTGTTGTTCTTGATATTATAAGTTCATATAAACATTATAGTAGTCCATGAAAATCATGATCCGAGTCCTTGGGAAGTGTTTAAATAGTGATTGAATTTGATTATCTGATATCAGTAGGAACCCTGATGGAATTTCACAGATTTATTATACCCCCATTTTGAAGCAGTGGGATCTCTATTGCCATCACCCTGTATGTCCTTCCATCTGTATGTCCAATATTCTAGTGTGTGCAACTCCTCCTACATTTATGAATGGATTTTGAAGAAACTTCTCAAACATTAGGACTAACGAGTAGACTTGCACATATTCCAAAACATATGATCTGCCACAGTGTTTCCAAAAGAGATTCTTGTGTGCACAACTTTTCCTACATTAATAAACTGATTGATGAAACTTCTCAAACCTGACCACTAATGATGTGCATATTTGTAAATTTTTGATCTATGATGATTTTAACTAGGTTATAGCCCCTTCAACTTGTAAAATTGGATTTTGATTTCTTTTCAAGATTTTTGTGTGTGCAACTCTTCCAATATTTATTAGCTAATTTTATTGAAACACCTCATACATTCCAACCAACAAGTTGACATGCGCTTATTCCAAAATGTTCAATGTACAACAGTTTTAACTGGCTTTAATTAGATTATCTCCTCTTCAGAAGATTGAATCCCCCCTGGGAAGCAAAGCAGTGCTTGTTTACTGTGGTAATCAAGCTATGCTTTACTGGTAATATAGGACCCATTGATCCCAATCACCAATGTTTGGGATGGAAGTCTTCTAAAATACGCCACCTGAGTATGATTGATTCACTGGACTGGGCTTTATATCCATGTTGCCATCATGATCAGCCATTGTGCACAAATATGTCACCTTAAAAACCAATATATAAATCAATAAATTGAAGATTGAATATAGATTTCTGTATCAGATTTCTTGTCTGTGCAACTTCGCCTGTATTTATGAATTGATTTTGATAAAACTTCTCAAACATAAGCACTAACAAGTTCACATGTGCCTATTAAAAAAAATTTTATCTGTCACAGATTTCATTAGGTTATCGCCTCTGAACTTACATTTGACATGAATTTCCAAATGAGATTTTCGTGTTCGCAACTTCTCCTACATTAACTCCTAGCACTCTGGTAGTATTTCAAATATTACCTCCCTGACTTAATACTGCCCATGTGGCATGAAAAATGTAACAAATTATATCTTGTTTCAAAATGAACTCTGTCAAACAAAATATAATTTTTAGCTCACCTGGCCTAACAGACCCTGTGAGCTTTTCTCATCACTTGGCATCCGGTGTCCGTAAACTTTTCACATTTTCATCTTCTCTGTAACCGCTGAGTCGGTGTGAACCAAACTTGGCAGGAATGGTCTATGGGAGGTCCTCTACAAACGATCCTCATTTTGTTCCCGTTGGATGAAAAACATGGCTTCCAGAGGCATTCTTTGATTCTGGTTGGTGGATTTTCAAAAATCTTCTCCTCTGAAACTGCTAGGCCAAATGTTTTGAAACTTCACATAAATGATGACTGGGACTCCCTCTACCAACGATCCTCATTTAATGTTGATTGGGTCACAAACATGGCCGCAATTGCATCTTATAGTTACTGTAGAAACCCTATGGGAAATCACATTTTCCTCTTCTTCTCTGGAAAAAGCGAGGCGACGTGAAAACAAACCTGGCAGGGACAGTCTATGGGAGGTCCTCTACAAACAATCCTCATTTTGTTCCCGTGGGTTGAAAAACATGGCCGCCAGAGGCATTCTTTGATTCTGATTGGTAGATTTTCAAAAATCTTCTCCTCTGAAACTGCCAGGTGAAATGTTTTGATACTTCACATAAATGATGACTGGGACCCTATCTACCAACGATCCTCATTTAATGTTGATCAGGTTGCAAACATGGCCACATTTGTGGCTTATAGTTACTATAGAAACCCTATGGGAAATCACATTTTTATCTTCTCTGGAACTACTGAGCCGATGTGAACCAAACCTGGCAGGGATGGTCTATGGGAGGTCCTCTACAAACAATCCTCATTTTGTTCCCGTGGGTTGAAAAACATGGCCGCCAGAGGCATTCTTTGATTCTGATAGGTGGATTTTCAAAAATCTTCTCTCCTGAAACTGCCAGGCCAAATGTTTTGATACTTCACATAAGTGATGAGTGGGACTCTCTCTACCAACAATCCTCATTTAATGATGATCGGGTTGTAAACATGGCCACAATTGCGGCTTATAGTTACTATAGAAACCCTGTGGGAAATCACATTTTCATGTTCTCTGAAACTACTGAGCCGACTTGAGCCAAACTTCACAGGAATGGTCTATGAGAGGATGGAAATATGTAGCCACAAGAGGCTATAATCTAATACTTAACCCAATGCCTCTCCTGTCTGCATGAAGATCGGTACTGTCAGCAAAATACTTGTTTTTGAGAATCTGGTAAGGGTTGGTTCCAGTGTTTTCCACTGAGAACTGGAAAAAAAAAAAATATTGTGCATACAGTACAAGTCAAAATAAGCTGTAGCATAACTGCAATAAACTAAGTAAACTGCTGCTCCTGCCCTGACAAGATCAGAATCTGACATTATCTGGAAAGTTATCAGTGAGAGCTTTCCAGAAAATGATGTCAGCTTCTGGTCTTATCAGTGTAGGAAGAGAAAAAGATACATTGTTTATAGGATTATCCTACAACTTATTATCACGTTACTTATCAGAAAATCTTGATTGTTGACAGGTGTTTGGAAAACCAGAAGTTTTTGTTTACATTCTCTTGCAATCATGTCAGCTCAGATGACAGTAATTATTGTATATCTTTTAAGATTTGACAAAAATTGGACTAATGTGTTTCCTGTAACTCTTTTACCTATCCAAAGCTATTTTGAAAAGAATACTGTGTGAAAAAAGTTGTAATTTTTCAAAAATATTTAACCTTTTTTTACTGATTTCTTTGTTGAAAACAGAATTCATAAATGTGTGCATTTTCAAGAGAATCTTCTTTGAAGCTACAAGGCCAAATGGTTTGAAAACTTAGTGTGACTGACGACTATAACCCCCTCTACCAATGATCCTCATTTTAATCTTCATCGGGTTGCAATTATGGCTGAAATTGTGGCTTATAGTTACTATAGAAACCCTATAGGAAATCCCATTTTCATCATCTTCACTGAAAGTACTGAGCCAATGTGAACCAGACTTGGCAGGGATTGTCTATGAAAGGTTCTCTACAACTGTTACTCATTTTATTCCTGTTGGGTGAAAAAAACGTGGCCGCCAGAAGCATTCTTTGATTCTGATCGGTCAATTTTGAAAACTCTTCTCCTCTGAAACCACAGGGCCAAATGTTTTGAAACTTTGCATAGGTGATAACTGGGACACCCTCCACCAGCTTTCCTCATTTTAATATAGATCGTATTGCAAACATTGCCACAATTACGTTTTATAGTTACTATAGAAAAAACCTAAAGGAAATCATATTTTCATCTTCTCTCTGGGACTATTGAGCAGACGTGAACTAAAACTTTTGCAAGAATGGTCTATAGGAGGCCCTCTACAAACAATCCTCTTTTTGTTTCCTTTGGCTTGAAAATATGGCCACCAGAGACATTCTATGATTCTGTTTGCTGGATTCAAATGTTTTGAAAGTCACGTGATTGAAAACTGGGACACCTTCTACCAATGATCCTCATGTAATTTTGATGTAATGTTGCAAACATGGCCACAATTGCAGCTCATAGTTGCCTATGGAAAATCACATTTTTATATGTAGTTCCAGGTGAGCGATTACAGGCTCTGTAAAGCCTCTAGTTTAAAATTCTCAGTTGAATTATGGGAAAAGTTTGCTGCTGCAAACTTCGATGTATTGACATCAGTGTGCAGAAGGTTAAGGAACCAATTGATATGACCTCTGATGAGTGAACATGTGCATATTTCAGAAAAATTTAATTTGCGATGATCTTAACCAGGTTATCTCCCCTTCCACTTGGAATTTTTAATATAGATTTGTATAGGAGATTCTTGTGCGTACAACTACTCTTACATTTATGAATTGAATTGAAAGTTCTTAACTGGTAGAGTGCTGGAAGCCCATATTTGGGCTTTACTCTGAAGTGTCAGTACCAGCACTTAAAGGCTTCATATTTTGTGGATGTTGTCCATACCAACTTTGAAGGGAAATTATTTAGTCTGTTAGGATTTGCCTTGTTACAATTTATGGGAGAGTGCCTATTGGCACTCTCCCATAAATTGTAACTCGGCAAACGTATGTGAACAAATTTTGATGACCAAAAATAATTCAGCACTCTACCAGTTAAACATGACTATTAACAAGTGAACATGTGCATAGCCCAGAATTTTCAGTCTGCGGCAATTTTAATGATGTTTTATTAATACATTTCTTGAACTTCCAACTGATTTTGAAGCATCACATTTTGAGGTGCATGCTTGAAAGCATGAAGTGGGGGTAGTAATCACCTTCTGTGATAGTTCTAGTTTATCTTGTGTTGGTTCAAATGGCAATATTTAAGTCATTTTTAATGAACTGCTTACATTTAAATTCAGTTGAAGGTTTATTAAATTATCAGTCCTTTGCTATTTAATAACCCTAAGCTATATGGACAATCCTCCTGGTTTATAACTACATTGAATATGTAAATGTAGTTTCAAATGAATCCCCGTGGGAACCCTGGGATGTGAAGCAGTGCCTGTTCAGTGCAGGCTCTGTTTTACTGGTAAAATAGGACCCAGTCACCAATGCTTGGGAGGTGCAAACCCTCTCTAAAATGGGCAACATGGCTTATTAATGCTCACCCCTGCTCTTGAGTTGATACTCGTGTTGTGGTCATGATTAGCCATTGTGCAAAAATATGTGACCTTAAACACCAATAAATAAGTAAATATAAATAAAGTTCAAATGAAATCATATTACAAATGGCTCAAATTCAAAGCCTACTTCTCTCAAATGATGACTTTGCAGTTCAAAATGCTTGTTCAGAACATTATCCAGATGTGAACAATTGAATTTGATCACATGAAAAACTCTAGAGGTGTTCATTCTGGATCTTATCCAGTGGTAATTCCTTTGGTTCAAACTACAAAGATGATCAAAATATATCCAGATTAGTGTTGCAGAGTTATTTTGTCTTTTGTTGATTTTTAGTTTTACATGTACATATTCATCACATATTTGCTAGAGGTGAAACAGTTAACCGATTAATTGATTAATTGATTAACAAGTGAGCAACGTCTTGATCGATCAGAAAGTAGTTGATGGAATAACCGTCACCTTTGAAGTACTGTATTATATGGGTTAACAAAGGAACAAACTTGTTCCAAAATGGAAAAACATTGTCACACTGACTCACATCAATTATACGAGACAGAGTAACACATGCAAGTTAGTTGTTCACTTGCGTTATCATTATACTGTATCAGTAGCAGGAAATGGTCATTCTTAATTCTTTCTCCAATGCGGGTAGCAGATGTTACTTGCAAAATAATTTCTTGAATTACAAAAATTTTCAATTTTGGTCTCAAACACATAGCTTATGACCCCTCATTGGAACGAGCTCAATGAGCTCATTCCAATAAGAAGTCATAAGCTATGTTATTGAGAAAAAAGTGAAAACAATAAAATTTAACAGGAGATTTTTGTATATAACGCTGGTTGGCTTTATCCATTACTTTGGGTAAAGGTCTAATGCCGTAAATCATCAACAGTATGGCAGTTTTTCTGCTACATATTAGTACAAGTGATTAATCGGTTAACCAAGGTTAATCCATGTGATTAATCGATCAAGAAAATCCTTTAACCATTTGAGTTCTGATATTTGCACCAATGGTGAGTGAGTGGATTGGAGTCCACTGCTTTCTAGTTGTGAAGCAAATATGATGGCTTTCAACAGTATTCACAAAGCTAACTATCCACAGCATAGGTGAGTACTGCCAAACAAGGTGTAACTAAATAATTGGTCTCACTTGATCAAAATATTGTCACAGAAAAGGAATATCCATAATGCTTGGGGTTGAGGAGATCAGTGACCTCAAATTCATATTTAGCATTATCTACTATTTTCTTTGTATTTCAGGCATACAAGTAATAAATTTACCATCTCAGCAAGTTGGTGGATCAACACTGCCAATGGTATGTAATTGATGGTACCCATGCCATTCAGTCATGTAATCAGCTGCATTAACTGGTAGAGGGCTGGAAGCCCATATTTGGGCTCTATAAGTGCATGTACCATAGCCTAATCACTCCATATTCTGTGAATGTGCTTCATACTATCTTTCAAGTGAAATTATTTCATCTGTGTAGATTTGCCCTGTTACAATTTTTAGGAGAGTGCCTGTGAGCAAAGTTATGTGAACAATTTTGATGACCAAAAAATGTTTAGAACTCTACCAATTGAACCTTCCGGCCAGTCATTTTAAGGTGATTGATCTCAATCCCCTTCTCTGCCCTACTTGATTTAATAATAAGATAGTATTTCTGATAGGTATAAAATGTTGTGTCCCTTCGTATGGAGTTTTGGGGAAAAAGTGTAGTGCTGAATTGGCTGACTGGATATCCGCTTAAAAACCAGTTGACATCATAGCCAGTTGAAAAAGCTGTCAGTAGGATAATACCAATGTTAATATTGTATATTATCTGTAGTATAAAAAGCCCATCTATTCCCCTAAATGAGAATGTTACTGCGATAATTAATCAAGGTAGCAATGATCGAACACACATGGAGCATAGGGACTGTGAATCACAAATTTTTTCCGAATCTTGTTTCTGATAACAATATTGAATCAAAATCTCGAATTGAATCTTAATAGACAAGTTATTTGCTTAGATGCTGAACGTGACCTTAAACACCAATAAATAAGTATTCTCTGTAGCACAGTCGCTGCACAGGTAGGCCTATTATCCAAAGTTTTAGTTTTTGAAGGCTTAGTTTGTTACTATTCACCACAATCTAAGATAGTGACTGCTTCTGGACAACGTGTGCCACACAGACTCGCAAAATATAAACTTCTTAGCCTCAGTCAATATTGTACCTTCGATTTGGCGCATGGAAAAGTTATATATCCTGAGCTGAGACACTGAAAGAAGCAGGCGGGGGAGGGGGGTATGTTTGTGGATGTATGTTTACTATATTAAATTGTGCATGGCTGCTTCAGTTCTTCATTATATCCTGCATTCCATTTGTATTTGTATTTATTTTACAATAGGGTTGTACATCATAGCCGCATGAATACCACAGTTGATGTTTGAGAATGTTCTGTCATCACAGAATCTCTCCCGCCCAGAGATCAAGCCTGTGACCTCCGTCATGAGAGACCAGCACACAAGTCCACTTGGTCATCACATCACCCTCTCACTCCAGTCAGTTGGTATGTGAATGAAAGAACTGTCTATGTGCAATGCGACTCCATGTGAAATGATAAAGGAATGGAATGCGCTGGGGGACAAAATGGTAAAGGAACAAAAAGACCCGACACCCTATTAGTTGGTCACACCCAGTCTTTGTAAATACCGTTGGGTCGATGGCACTGCCTGACTTTTAATTTTGAGTCTATTTTTGCAGACAGGTTGTATAGTTCGTGGTGTTAACATGTCGCTATCACCACCAAAAAAATGTACAATTAGTCATATCGTACTTGATATTCTGAACTCTTTTCTAACTGAAGATCATTATTCATTGGTAAGTAGGTCCGAGAAATTAACTGTCTGTTGTGCATGAACCATGGATGTTCTATAGTCTATACTACTAACCTAATGATTAAACATTGTCAGTTACTCAATTAAATATGAATTGAGCTTACATGAATGAATTGTCTAATGTCCTTTTTATCCAGTTTTTGTTGTAAATGTAACAAATTACTCTTAGCATGAGAGACGAATCTTGAAGCAGTTGTAAGGTATCAATATTGAGTTGAATCTTGAATATTCACAGGCCCCTAACAGAGCATGAAAATATTATATAGACTGTTTTATCATATGACTCGTCCATTTTGTTCACTTTAAAACATTTGATATTTTGCTTTCAATCATATTAATCAGCCTTCCGTCGATTTCATTGGTTATTTTCAAAACTAGACAATTTGATTGGCTGAACAAAATACAACTGGGACATATTTTCAAAATTTGCATAATTGGGGTTGGGAGATTTCACTGGTCATTTTCAAAAAAGGACAATTTGATTGGCTTAACAAAATACAACTGGGTCACATTTGCATAATTTGAGTAGGGAGAATTTACGTTATCTGTCCTATTTTGGGTGGGTTATATTGCATTAACCCTTTACCTAACATAACGACCAAAACTGGCCATTGCTATAAACAAAAAATTTTCATTTTTAGCTTCCAAAACATAGGTTATGACCCCTCATTGGAACGGGCGCGTTGCACACGTTCCAGTAAGAAGTCATAGCCTATGTTTTGGAAGCACAAGATGAAAATGTTTTAGTTAATATGAGGATGTTTTTTTTCAAGTGTCGTCTGCAACACAAGTCAGGTAAAGGGTTAAAAAGTCATACTAAGTCGTTAATTTGTGCATATGTGTGTCATATGATAAATAGAATAAGAAATGAGTGTTTTCCTCATATAATATTTATGAAACTCGTCCGAATTTTCTGTTTGGGCTCGCCAGAGGCTCGCCCAAACGGAAAATTCTTAGACTCGTTTCATAAATATCATATGAGAAAAACACTCATTTCACATCCTCTATATATGACTATTGTTCTACAGTTTTTGTGTTTTTTGCACAGCATGCCAATTTCATGCTCATGTTTTGCAACTGTGCATGTATCAAATATACGTCACATGCATTCTTTGAAAACAACTATGATCCTACTTTCAGTTTCCATTTAATTGTACAGCCTACTGTTGACACAACCATGAGATGTCTACTGATAGCACCCATTCTAAGAATTGCCCTTTCTGTTCTCATTTAATTGCCCAGTCCAGTTGTGACACAATCACAATCTCCTCATGAACTTCTGTCTACATTGAGTTGAAAATTGGTATGCTGTTTACTTGAAATTAATATTTTAAAATTTTTAATATTTTTAAAATTTTAAATTAAAAAAAAATTTGTTCAAAGAAAGTGACTTGGGCATTAATTGATTTGTTCCTGGAGGGGAAAAAACTTCACAGCCTTATTTTTTACCTGTGTCGCCAGCGGCAGAGCAGGTCTAGTAATCGCTCGACTCTGTCCGTCAGTCTGTCAGTCCGTCAGTCCATCCAAAACACTTTTTCCGTCAAGGTTTTCTTGGCTTCTATGAAAGGGAATGATTTTATATTTGGCCTGCTGCTTCATAATGATGAGTTGTGTCGTGTAAGCAATTTTCAGATCTGCCGTGCAGCCACTTCCTGTTTGCCGATACTTTGAAATTTTACTGTACCCACTGAACAGTGAAATTTTTCGTCAAACTTTTCTCGGCTTCTATGCAAGGGATTGATTTTATATTTCATCTGGAGCCTGATAATGATCAGTTGTATCGTGTATGCAATTTTCAGATCTGCCGTGCAGCCACTTCCTGTTTGCCGATTCAGTTGCATGCATCGACGCAGGTCCAGACCTGGTATTGGTCTTGGCTTGTACAATTGTGGAAAGTGATTGGCTGATTTGATCCTAATTTGGTATGGTTTTTTTGGGGGGGTGTCATGCACTTGATACATGTTGAAAAGAATTTCTCACCCTTGTGAGAACAATGTCGTTAAAAATAGAAGAAGAAAAAAATTGAATGCCTTTTTTCTAAGATGTCTAGGACAAGTATTTGTTATATGCCATGGAGTATCTTCATGATTTGGAGATTAAAACTGGTTGGAAATCAAACCTGATTTTTAAAAATGATTCTTTCCCTGAATAAGCAAATCAATAAATAGCTATCCCTCCCTATACTTAACACTGTCACCATTCGTTTTAGGCGACTTTACCCTGGGGAGTGATAAATTTAGTTTAGTGTTTGGTTTTGTTTTGTCATCTCATATTTTGAATATCACATTTTCTCAGAAGGAAAAACAGTCATATGAATTTGAGTTTGTCTGGACAGAGTTGATTTGTACAGTGAAGTGCACTTAATTGGATATTGTTTAATTGAATAGCCTGAGTAATTGAATATAACATGCAAATACCTAATCATTTACCATACCTTCAATACAAATTTTACCTGTTAATTGCATATAGTTATAGAGTCATCTCCTGTTAATTGAATAAAAAATTGTCTAATCTGTCAAGAAATTACCTGACCATCACCAAATTCCCCCTTTTTGTAGACCTATTTGTCCTTAATACATTCAATACTGGCATTTAATCTATTATATCTTGCTTGACATAACTTCATGAGTTCTGTCAAGCAAGATATAATAGAATAAATGCTCAGTTTATCTCTAGAATAGAGAAAAGTGATCAGACCCCTATTAGTTGAATTCCCCCACTGTTAATTGGATATTTTTTCATGCAATGATGATATTCAGTTAACAGGGTTCCACTGTATTTAAATTGTGAGTTTAAGAGAGGATAACTTGGCTAAAAGATGCAATCTAAAAAATCAGGAGTCTGCACATGTCTTCTTTGTAGGTGATTATGTTTGAGAAATTTCATCAAAAGTGGACAATAGACCAGGAGGATTTGTACATCAGGCCTGCTATTCTTAAAAATGCAGGAGGGTTAAAAATCGCTCCCCTTGTATTGCCTAGGGGAGCAATTAGCTCTCCTCATGCTCACAAAAGGTAAAAGTGGCAAAATGAAGATTTACTATTAATGAATTCTGCTTGGTAGACTTTGTACATTTTATTTGGCATGGCTAACAAGGTAGTCTCTGTGAGGTGGCTACATTGTCCCTCACACACCTCTGGGCTTTGGCAAGGCCCGGAGGTGTGGGAGAGACAATGTGGCTGTCTTACAGAGACCAGTAACATAGCACGGAGATCTGAAAAGATGTGGGTTTTAGGAATAGGCTATTGTGGTAGTCATTATTTTCTAATGCAAGGGGGGCTAGTTTTCACCCTCCTTAATTTTTTTAGAGCAGTAGGCAAACGAATAAATCACTCCAGAAAATGCCAGGCCTGAGTATGCCAAAATTTCATATAGATGTTAATAATAGCATTGACATACAATTTCAAGCGGTGATAATTTGGCTAAAAATTGTTGCAGCTTACAAAGATGGGATTATGAGTGTTTGATAGTGATCATGTGCAAGGTTCCATTAAAATCATTTTAAAGAAACTGTACGAGTTGCAAACATGAATTTTACTCAAAATATCAATCATATTCAAATTTTAATTACACGAGATCATTTTGATAAGAAATTGTCAAAACTTAAAATATGGAAGTATGCACAAGTCTACTTGGAGGTGATTAAGTTCGAGATGTTTCATTGAAGTTGATGTTTGAACCAAGGAGAACTAGTGCGCACAAGAATTTATATAGAAAACAATATTGAATCAAAGTTTCAGGGGAGATAACTTAGTTAATAATGATCACAACCTGACTGTTTATGTGTGTTTAAGTATCTCCATGTTATAATGTGTGAGAAGTTGCATTGAAATTGGTTCATAAGTATAGTAGTTGTGCACACAAGAATGTCGTATCATGGTTCTGCCCAGAAATTTCTTAGCACCAGACAATAACAGACCAAAACTCTCTTCCATGATGTAAATGTGGAAACTGGGAGATTTAGTGGTGGTTAAACTGGCATTTTTGGTCTAAAATGGTGGTCAGAAATATAAAAAAAGTGCCGGACTTAACCAACTAACACTCACTATTGTAGGAGGAACCCTATTTGTGGATAGCAGACAAGTGAACAAATGAATGTATCGGAAGACAGGAGGATGAAAATATATTAATCTTCTCTGAGAGAGCCATGATTTGAAAATGAATGCAGGAATAAATCCAGTTCATAAATGTACATTCGTAATTGAGTTAGTTGTTGTTTCTTTACAGCCTGGTGAGTCTGGAGAAGAACCACTGTATGTTAATGCTAAACAATATCATCGAATACTCAAAAGAAGGCAGGCAAGAGCAAAGTTAGAAGCACTTGGGAAAATTCCAAAAGAGAGACAGGTTTGTAATTGTTTATTCAATAATTTTCTGAAGAAAATTTCTGTGTACTCAATGAGTACATGCTAGTAATGGAGTGATGGGTCGATATGGGTTTTATTGGTAAAGATGATGATAACCGTTACTTTCCATTGCAATATTTTTACACAGTAACCAATGGCCCAGACCTAGCTGGTGCTAACCCTAAATTATCCAAGGCCAAACACAAATTTTGCCCCCCCAAACCCCCAAAATTTGCATCAAAAACTGAAAATTTAATGTCCTATGTGACCCTCCATACATTTGACAACTGCACATGCGCAGTGTCCAGGAAGTGCCGAAATTGCCGCCAAATATTATTCCTTGTTTATCCCTCTGTCAGATAACAACAGACTGACTTTTGTGCTTTTAAATCTCTGTTTTGATGATGCCAGACACAGATCAAAGATAATTACGGTGGATCAGTGGATCAGTAGGTAGAGGTGCAGGCTGCAAGCCGAGAGGTCCTCGGTTCGAATCCCACCTGCGGCAACCGCGTTGTGTCCTTGGGCAAGACACTTCACCCCCATTGCCCATGTGGGAGCACGATGACGCCGTGTACTAAGGCGTACTGCACGTCGATGGTACGCATGTCTTCAACCAATCTAACCCTGCCTGTGCTGCAGTGCGGAGTTACGATGTTGGGGAGCTGGCAGCTGCTCGTCGTTGCTCGGTGGTTCTCTCCGGGTACTCCGGCTTCCTCCACCCGTAAAACTGTCACGGTCATGATTAGCCATTGTGCATAAATATGTGACCTTAAACATCAATAAATAAATAAATATCAGTGGATAGAATAGAACCATGGAAGGAAGGAATAGTGCTTTTTTATGTTCAGGGCTGTAACTTTATAATTTTTGACGAAATTATTTCTAGTTACCCATTTTCATAGTATCGTCTGATATATCATTCTTCCTAATGTTTAAGCTACTGTTTGTTAAGTGTTCCTTCCCTATCCTTCCCTGAAGCCCTCCAGTTAAACTCCCAGGCTTTTTGGTGTTTTTATTGAAATTTTTTTTATGAAAATTTTGTGGGAGTTTAACATTTCTACAGAATGTTTATTCTGTTCATCCCCATGGTTACGTCCTCACCCTAGGGGTGTTTAGGCATTTGTAGTCATGCATCATCCATCTGATGTATTGCATTCTCTTCTGATGAAGACCTTGCTTTGCATCGCATAGTGTCAAATCTGTTACTGACTTCGGGCCATAATTTTTTACAGCCTGGAGTCTTGTTTCTGGTTTTTCTATGGCATTGTTTACATTGACAACGCTTCCTTAAACATGTAATTTCCCTATGAATTATTCATGTTAGGATGAGTGTAAGATACATTCCTTATTCCGATAGTGTAGCCTTATTTTTTGGAAGTGAAAAATTTTTTTTGTCCACTCTTGGGCTCTATCGGCATCCATTTGGGCTCAGGGTTCCCATTGGAAACTTGGGCCCAAATAAAAAATTTTCAAAAAAATTTTTTCGAATCATTGTTTCATTGATTGTTTAATGTATCTTTTTCAGTATTTTGGGATTTAAGTGCGAGTACTGTTGACGTTCATGTTTTTCTAAAATGAAAGCTTATTGTTCAAATTGTAATTCGAGGAAGTCTTCCTCAGATTCACATGAATTTTGTGTGTCTTGTAGTCATTGTACTTGCACTTATTCCTGTGCTGCTTGTGTCAATTGGGATGACAAATGTTGGAGACGTGTGTCACGGTATGTTGTTAGCAGTGAGAGGACTATGCCGGTCCTCTTGCCGCACTAGTCTTTCAGTTTCCATTTCAGAGGAACAAGAACATGGAGATGGTTTGTGACTCCATCCATTAGTGTGCTTCCGTCGTCGCAAAATGATAGTCAATCAGAGCTAGCGGCTAAAGTGCTCTCAAATATTAGACAGGGCAATAAACCATGCCCCGGTGGTTACAAAGCCCTGTCGCCAGCTAGCTCGTCTGGTGAAGCGGTGGACACTGCGACACTGGCGGTGTCCGTAGCAGTCGAGGATAGAAATATGGGTAGAGCGAGAACAATAATCTCTTATCAGGCTCACCCAGTTACGACGGAAAGGAGGAAGCAAGCAAGTTCGTCGGTCGGCTCGGCGAGGTCTAACAAGACCGCAAGCGAGTCCTTTCTCTCTATCAACAACATCTGGGGCCAGATGTTGTGGTTAGAAACTTCCGGTCCAGGACGCTCCGTCATTTAATCAGCTGGGGACGGCTGAAAGAAGAGCTTCCTCCAAGTCAGTACAGCACACACGACCACACCTTGGCTATGTGACGTCCGATATCCAGCCGGAATCACCGAGCAAGGACCGTTCGTCTATTAAAAAGTCACAGCATCTGGTAGGCAAGGAGACGAGGCCTCGTTCGATGGGACGTCCGCAGAAAAGAGCCGTCGTGGACACACGGACCCAGGAGCAGCCAGCGGCCAAGCAACAGAAACCCGCTGCCCCTCAGGCCTCGGTTACAGACCTTCTGTCACAGATTGCGCAGCTCATTGCAGCATCCCAGCATAGTCAGGAGCAAGTTACGGCAGTCTCGGAGCACGAGCTGTCCGAAGATGCTGGGTCAGTCCAGTCATCTGCCCACTCAAAGGCCGAGGACCGTGAGGAAATTCTGATTCAATCAGACGCGGAAAGGGATATGGAGGATACAGACCCAACCCTTTCGGAACAACATATGGTAGCAATGGATTTTATCCATCAATACTTTCCTGAGATTGTTCCAGCGAACCAGACTGTTGCATCTACACATAAAAAGCTGCTAACGTCAGGCGACGCGGACTAGATCCGGTCATGGGAGGAAGTCCTTTCCTTCCCGGTGCATTCGAAACAAGTGTTGAATACTTTTGCTCTCCTAAGCGACGCTATATTCAGTCTTTCTAGTGGAAAGAGAAAAGGCAGCTTTCTTTCCTCATCTTCCGTTCGGATACCGCCTGTTGGACCACGTCCATTTAAAACGGTAGGGGGAGGTGTTCAGAGAGTACCTCTGCTTTTAAATGAGCAGGCTGAGGTCCTAGATTTGGCCTTACCTCCTTCATTTACTATTGGCTCGGAAACAATTGAGACGGCAGTTTATACAAATAGCGTGAATTTAGATGCTATGTCGTACACAGATCACCTGACGAGAGCTATGGCACAACGTCTCAATGGAAAGGAGTTTGAGGACGTTCGTTCTCCCTTCAGGGTTCTTTCCAGGGCTATACTGTTTACCACGTATAACTCAGCCCTTACAGTGGATAATTTGGAGTTAGTTAGACATGATGGAGCCCTTGCGTCATCATCTTTAATAGATGACAAGGTGAAGAACTCTCTTAGAGTCGCTCCTGTATCAGGACATGATATGTTTCACGATAAGCTTTCTCTGGTCTATGACCAAGCTACAAAGAAAGCGTCAAATACTCTGCTTTTAAAGTCGGCATCAAATAAACCTGTGCCTGCAGAGAAGAGTAAAGCAGGAGGTTCTGGACAAAAATCGTTCAAAGGAAACTCCTCGCGAGGATATAAGAAATCAACTTACAATTACTCACGAAATCGTCAGTTCAGCGACTCTGGTCGGGGGCATGGGTCTGGCCGAAACAACCAGTCAGATGCCCCCAAGTCGGCGGGCAGAGGCTCTTCACGGGGAGGACGTGGTTTCTCTTCCTGCAAGCCTCGCAGGTCCTACAGGTGAAGGTCAGGACCTCTGTTGTGTTCCAGTTGGCGGGAGGTTATCAAGATTCATAAGAAACTGGATAACTATAACAGAAGATCAGTGGGTGAGAAATGTAATCTCGGAAGAACTGAGACTGTCGTTCCGAGCCAAACCACCACTTACACAGTGTCCACAATGGACTCAACTTCTGTCAAACCTGTCAAAAAGAGAATCTCTCCTTTTGGAGGTAAGCTCTCTTCTAGGAAAGAATGCAATAGAGGTCGTACAAAACCAGGAATCTTTAGGTTTCTACAGTCTCCTGTTCCGAAGGCAGATGGCTCGTTCCAACCAGTAATAGACTTGAGCTGGATAAACAAACTTATCGTAGCTCCAAAGTTCTATATGGAAACCATTCGGTCGGTAAGAGCGAGCATGCGAGTGAACGACTATGCGGCAAGCATAGATCTAAAAGATTCGTACTTTCATGTCAGGGTACATCCATCATTCAGAAAGTACCTACGGTTCGCTGTTCAGGGGACAATATATCAGTTCCGAGAAATGTGCTTCGGTCTGAATCTAGCTAATCTAGCTCCCTGGGCATTCACTCGAATAATGAACTCGGTAATGTCTTATTTCCGAGCTCATTCGTCTGTGGTAACATCGGCTTACTTGGACGACATTCTTCAGAGATACGGCAACAAAGATATTCTTCAGAATGATGTTCAGAGTCTGCTTCTACTTCTCTGACGTCTTGGTTTCATAGTAAACGAGAAGTCGGATTTAGCTCCGTCCAAGTCGTTCATCCACTTGGGCATGAGCTTCGAGACTCACAACAATCTGGTTCATCTGCCGTTACCCAGAGCGAAATTAGTCAGTTGTTATGCTCGCTTCTGTCTACACTCAGATGCAGTAACAGCGAGGGAATTCATGTGACTGATAGGACTGTGCAGTGCAGCCACAGATTTCATTCCGATGAGCCGCTTGTGTACACGTCCTCTCCAGATATTCTTTACTCAGAACTGGAGTGTGAAGACGCATTCCCATGAAACAAATATTGTTTTAACGGACCAAGTAAAACAAAAAGTTAAGATTTGGGCAGATATTCAGTGGTTAACTCAGGGAGTTCTGCTGCATTTGCCGAATCCGTCCTTCACGATTATGACGGATGCGAGTCAAATCGCTTGGGGCGCGACCCTGATTCCGACAGACTCGATATGCCAGGGTCTTTGGGACCCAGAGTTCCTAGTCAAGCACATAATCATCAAAGAAATCATGTCAATATGGCTACCGCTACAACAATGGATTCACATTATAGAGAACGCTCATGTTCAAATATTGTCGGACAACTTGACAGTGGTAGCGTGCATAAGGAACCAGGGTGGCATGCATTTGATTCCATTATACCAGTTAACAGAAAGAATCCTTCTGTTTGTCTTGAATCATCAAGTTCAACTGACTCTCCGTCATATTCCGGGTTGTCTGAACGTGTTGGCAGACTCACTCTCTTGGAAAGCCCGCATATTGACGTCACAATGGGCTCTCAACAAGCGAGTGTTCAGACAGATTTGCTACCAGTGGGATCAACCAATGATAGACGTATTTGCAACACATCTCAAAAATCAGTTGCAGACTTACGTGTCGCCATGTCCAGATCCTTGAGCATATGCAGTAGACGCTCTCTCGATTTCATGGGATGGAATGATAGGATACGCATAACTTCCATCTCCATTAATTCAACAGATCTTGCTAAAGATCAAGCAATCCCTTTGCAAGATTCTGTTAGTAGCATCTCTGTCGGCACAGAAACGTTGGATAAATCTTCTCAGGTGTCTGTTATGGGACATTCCCCGGAAACTTCCTCCACTGGAGGACCTTCTTTATCAGGGGAAGTCACGTGCACTGCATCACAATCTGCAAGGTCTCAACCTTCACATATTTCAGTTGTGTGGTCCTTCCTGCACGGCAAGCGTTTTACAGGACGAGCAGTGGACGCAATTTCTAACTAGGAGGACCTCCTCTTCGCTGAATTATGCAGCAAAGTGGAGGGTTTTCTTCCATTGGTGTAAGGCTCAGTCGATAGACATTTATGATCCTTCCATACCAGACATTGCAAATTTTCTGGTCTACTTGTTTGACGTTCTCAAACTGCAGCCCATCACTATTAAGGGCTATAGGTCTATGTTTTCAGACACCTACACTCATCATGATAGCTTGGATATCGGGTCTAATATTTCTCTATCCAAATTCTCTATCCAAATTTCTCGATTAATAGACCTAGAACTCGCAGGTTAATTCCAAAATGGAATTTAGATTGGGTTCTGTTGAAGCTCAAAGAAGCTCCTTTTGAGCCGTTAGACGTTGTAGAGTTCAAAGTTTTTACCTATAAAACTGCATTTCTCTTAGCCTTTGCTTCTGCTTGAAGAGTTAGTGAACTCCATGTGTTGTCTGTGGACGAATCTCACTATCGCAGTGTTGGAAATACCATCACTTTAACTACACAAGTTGGTTTTTAGCTCACCGAAGGGAGCTTAACTTATCACCGGCCGTCGGCCATCGTCCGTCGTCATTGAACATTTTTCAAATGACTTCTCCTCTGAAACCACCTGTCCGATTTTCACGAAACTTCAATTCATGTTTGTTCAAATGAAATAGCCACGTCCCTTGGGGGCTCTGTATGGGGCATAACTCTGATAGCTCCGTAGGAATTATAAAAAAAATTATTAAAAAATCTTATTCTCCAGAACCAGTGGGCAGAATCTTTTGATACTTGGTATGCAGCATCTTGGTACGGGTCTGATTCAAGTTTGTTCAAATCGTCCCCCTGGATTCATATTTGGGCTCACTATTAAAGCTTGAATTCGAACTTAGTGCATTTCAGACAAATTTCTTAAAAAATCTTCTTCTCCAGATCCAGCAGACAGAATTTTTGATATTTGGTATGCAACATTGTAGGGTGGATCTGATTCAAGTTAGTTCAAATCGGCCCCCTGGATTCATATTTGGGCGCACTATAAAAGCTCGAATTCGAACTTAGTGCATTTCAGGCAAATTTCTTAAAAAATCTTCTTCTCCAGATCCAGCAGGCAGAATCTTTTGATATTTGGTATGCAACATTGTGGGGTGGATCTGATTCAAGTTTGTTCAAATCGGCCCCCTGGGTTCATATTTGGGCTCAGTATAGGAGCCTAAATTTGAACTTAGTACATTTCAGGCAAATTTCTTTAAATATCTTCTTCTCAAGATCCAGCAGACAGAATCTTTTGATATTGGGTATGCAGCATGCTTAGGGGGGTGAGATTCAAGTTTGTTCAAGCCAAGTCCCTGGGTTCATATTTGGGCTCACTGTGGTAGCCCGAATTATAACTTAGTTGAAAATGAGGAATTTTCTTTAAAAATCTTCTTCTTCAGATCCAGCAGTCAGAATGTTTTGATATTTGGTATGCAGCATCTTTAGGGGAGTGAGATCCAAATTTGTTCAAACCATGTCCCTAGGTCCATATTTGGGCTCACTGTGGGAGCCCGAATGATAACAGTTCAAAATGAGGAATTTTCTTTAAAATTCTTCTTCTTCAGATCCAGCAGTCGGAATGTTTTGATATTTGGTATGCAGCATCCTTAGGGAGGTGAGATTCAAGTTTGTTCAAGCCATATCCTTAGGTCCATATTTGGGCTCACTGTGGGAGCTTGAATTGTAACTTAGTTCGAAATGAGGAATTTTCTTTAAAAATCTTCTTCTTCAGATCCAGCAGTCGGAATGTTTTGATATGTGGTGTGTAGCATCCTTGGAGCGTGAGATTCAAGTTTGTTAAAGCCAAGTTCCTGGGTCCATATTTGGGCTCCCTGTGGGAGCCCAAATTATAACTTAGTCAATATGAGGAATTTTTCTTTTAAAGTCTTCTTCAGATCCAGCAGATTAATGCTTTTGATATTTGGTATGCAGCATCCTTAGGGGGGTAAGATTCAAGTTTGTTCAAGCCATGTCCCTAGTTCCATAAAATTTGTCTCTCATGACTACATTCCTTTGTAGTGTTGATGAACCATGTCTAATTGAATGTGACCCTAAATACTTCTTTGAACCACTTTGTTTGAATCACTTTGCTCGATGAGCGATTAAGGCCCCTTGGGGCCTCTTGTTTGGCTAAGAATCAGGTTCCTAATGTGAGGCCAGAGCCTATTATCATAAGGACTCTGCCTTCTGCAGACAACCGTAGACCATTGCTATGTCCAGTCAGGTCTATGCACATTTATAAACGCCGATCTGTTTTTTTTTTAGGAAAGGAAGGAAACGCTTCCTTCTATCATTAGTTCCTAACAGAAAAGATATTTCTGTTCAGTCTATAGCTAGATGGATCCAGTTAGCAATACGTATTGCTTATGATGATCTTTCTTCAGTTCAGCGTTCTGTCAATAAGATTTCAGCGCATGAAGTCAGGGCGCTTTCAACTTCTTGGGCTCACTCTCACTGTATAGCCATAACTCAGAATGTCATCCATTAAATGTTTACAGCTATAGTTATTTAGGTTTTCCGTTCCAGCATTGACGCTGTTCTGCTGCCCTCTTCTTTCTATGGTTGTGTGACAAAGAACAAGGGGGGGGGGGGGGGGGGGGGGGGGGACAGTTTTCCCTTATCAACACCTGGCTTTATAGTGAAAAGCAAGGGAAGACCTCCTCCGATGACAGTAGCTCCGAGTCTGTGCTGGGATGGTTTTAATGTGTAGCTCAGTGGAAGCAATTATGATGTCATTTATGTAATATTTTTAAGTGTAGCTTGGTGTGAAACCATAGTATATGTCACGTGTCAAACGAGTGTTTATATACAATCCTCGGACACTTTTAAATTAATATAAAGAGTCTCATTCTCTGCACTATCTTTATATTTTGGCTTCCCTTCACCTAATTAGCATAATGGGTTATGCTGGTTGTTAATAGAGTATTATATATGGAGTTATACTCAATTACTTTGTTGGTGTTATGTCCTTTTTATTTTATTAAATATGAAGGACATGTAATTCCATTCTCTCCTATTCTCCTATTGGAGATAATCTATTTGTAGTAGTTGAGTTATTGGATTTTCCTTTATGTCCTATGCCCTCCAACCTGTTTACCATTCTGCTATGTCTGGGCCATTGGTTACTGTGTAAAAATATGATAAATTCATAGTAATTTGTATATGTTTATACTTGCCAATTGCCCAGACGGGGACGGCCCTCCCATGAGTGCGCACTCGTACCTCCCCACTGACTATAACATTTAGCAGGCAATTTAGAAGGCATGATATTTGGCGGCAAATTCGGCACTTCCTGGACACTGTGCATGCGCAGTTGTCAAATGTATGGAGGGCCACATAGGACATTAAATTTTTGGTTTTTGATGCAAATTTGGGGGTTTGGGGGTCAAAATTTGTGTTTGGCCCTGGATAATTTAGAGTTTGCACCAGCTATGTCTGGGCCATTGGTAAGTATAAAAATATACAAATTACTATGAATTTATCATATCGCCCTGATGCCAATAAAATTAAGGAAACTGTTCAAATCGTGCATGCCTTGCAATGCCTTGATTTCAAACTGAACTATACTCTGCTATACCACATTATTACACGCATATTATTTTTCCTCAAGTTCCATATTTACAGATCCATATAGAACATGTGTCTCATACCGATTCCCATAGAAGGACTATATTTTTACACTGTAAACCAATGGCCCAGTCTAGCTGGTGCTTAACTCAAAGTTATTAAGGGCCAAACACAAATTTTGAACCCCTCAATCCCCAAAATTTGCTTGCAAAACTGAAAATTAAAAGTCCTATCTGGCCCTCCATACATTTACTCTCTGCGCTTGCGCAGACGTCGGGAAGTGACCGGAATTGGCGCCAACATTATTCTTTGTTTGGCCCTAAAAGTCATCAACAATGAAATGACATCTGTTCTTAAAAATCACCTCTTTTGAGGATGCCAGACACAAATCGATGCAAGAATTTGTGGGTAGAAGGCTGTTATTGGATGAAGGAAGTGTTCAACGGTGGTTTTGGATGTTCATTATAATGTTTATAAAATTATTTTATCTTTCCCAATTTCATACATATGCCAGACGTCATCATTTTTAAAAATGATTATTCCACTGTTTGTTAAGTATTCCTTCCCTATCCTTCCACGAACCCTTCCTGTTAAACTCTGAAGCTTTTGTGCTATTTTTTATTAAATTTCTTGGGAGTTGAACATTTATTACAGAATATTATTCTGTTTCTTCCTCAGGTTAAGCCCTCACCCTTGGGGTGTTATGTATCGTTCTGTTTTTTTTTCGTATGAAGATCTAGCTTTGCATTTGATAACATTTCAGTTGGTTCTGATTTTGGGCACTTTTGTGTGCCTGATGTCTTGTTTACATTGATGTTGTTTACATTATCGACGTCCTCCTATATAGGTAGTTTTTTTTATCTTCTATTACTGTAATATACTGTAGGATACATGGATTATTATTCCGGTAGTTTAGCTAAAATAAATTAGGATTTTGTCCACACTTAATCTCTATCGGGATGCCCTTGGGCTCTTCATGTTCCCTTTGGGAACTTGGGCATTTTTCGAAATTTTTTTTGTTCACAAAAAATATTTTGAAATTAATTATGATTGCTATTATTCATGTATATCAGTTATATATATATATTGTTGTGGAGTTTGGAGGACTGATATCAACCTTAGTTAATACACTCCTGCAGACTGTTGTCAGTCTTGTGTTCCACTGGGATGACTGATGTTGGAGTCGTTGTCGCTGTACATTGTTGGTGATGAGGTTCTGAGGATCAGAGCCTCTTACGGAGTTTTAATTCCTTCTGTCAGTTTCTATTTCTGAGGAACATGAACATGGTGATGATATTCTGACACCCATCCAAGTGAGCTACCGTCGTTGCACTCCATGGAGCATATAGAGCTAGCTGCAGTGCTCATTATTGCAAGAGTTAGGGCCTTTGGTTAAAGGTTTTAATCTCATGCAAGCAGCTAGCCCGACCGGCGAAGCGGTACTCTGTCCGTGGATGCTGTGACGCCAGGTAAGTCTGTTGCGGTCTAAGAGGTCGATTTGGTAGAGCGAGCACTATAATATAAATAGCTCACCCAGCGACGACGGAAATAGGAAAGAAGCCTCAAGTTTTTGTGCTCGGCGAAGTCTGATAGACCTTGAGCAGGAGAGGCCCCCTCTCTAATATAGCAACGTTTGGGGTCAGATGTTGTTTTGAGAAACTTGCACACGTCGGAGCATATGTCCGCCCTCCACTCGGGGCGATCTGTTTAGTCTGCAGCCGGGGTCGGCTTCAGTCAAGGCTTCCTCCGCCACGTTGCACAAAGCCGAAATAAAGTTTTCTGGTTGGAAACTTGCACGAGACAGAGCATATGTCCGCCCACCGCTCGGGACGCTCCGTCTAGTCTGCAGTCGGCTCCAGTTACACCTTCCTCTGCTACATTATTTAAGCTCACATGACCGCATCCTAGCTACCCGACTTCGGATATCCAGGCTGCTGCACGAAGAAGGAACCACTCTTTGCCCGTGAAGTCGGACCATCCTGTAGCTGGGGAGACGAGGCCGTGATCATCAGGACATTTGGAGAAAGGATCTATTTCCGACACATCGTGCCAGGAGCAGCATGCGGCTAAGGAACGGAAATCCGCTGCTCCTCAGGCCTCAAGGACGGACTTGCTGTCGCAGATTGCACAGCTAATCGCAGCATCCCAGCAAGTGCAGATACAGCCTCCCTCAGACTCAGAATCTGAACTGTCAGATGGTGCCGGGTCAGCCCAGTCGTCTGTTCGTGCAGATGCAATGGATTGAGGTTCGCAACTGATTCTCTCGGATGGTGAAAGGGATAAGGAAGAGGATGACCCTTCCCTTTTGGAAAGTACATGGTTGCGAAGGCTTTCATCCAGCAATACTACCCTGATTTTGTTCCGCCGAATCAGAATGCTGCGACAACAAGAGAGAAACCGTTCGCGTCATCAGGTGCAGACTTTATCCGGACAAAGGAGGAAGTCCTTTCTTTTCCGGTTCAGTTTATGCAGGAGTCGCAGGCCTTCGCCCATATAGTCGACGCCATATTTATCCTCTTGAGTGCGAGGAAGAAGGCGGTTTCTTATCTTCATCTTCTTCCATATACATACCGTTTTTGGTCCACGTTCATTTAAAAATGGTCGGGGAAGATGTTCAGGGAGGTCTTCTGCATTTGGATGAGCAGGCCAGGGATCTAGAGGAATCCTTACCTGTATCATTCACTATTCCTCAGACACAATTGAGACAGCAGTTTCTTCAAATAGAGCGAATTTGGACGTTATGTCTTATGCAGATCACCTTACAAGAGCAATGGCGCAACGCCTCTATTGCTGGCCAGTTGGCGGAAGGTTATCAAGCACCGCAGAAAACTGGTTAACTATCATGGAAGATCAGTGGGTGAGAAGTGTTGTCTCGAGCGGCTTACGGCTATCATTCTGAGTAAAACCCTACTAACAAGTTGGACAAATCTTCCATCAAATTCTTGCATAAGAGAGCTTCTCCTACAGGAAGTATAAGCTCTCTTATCAAAGGAAGCAATACAGGTCATCAAGAATCAGGATTCTCAAGATTTTTACAGTCACCTGTTCCTCATACCAAAGCCAGTCGGCTCGTTCCGACCGGTAATAGACTTGAGCTGGATAAGAAGTTTATCATGGCTCTAAAAGTTTATTTATGGAAATCATTCAGTCGGTAAAAGCAAGCGTTCGAGTGATCAACTATGTGGCAAGCATAGATCTAAGGATCCGTACTTTCATGTCCTGGTTCATCTAGCATTCTAGAAGTACCTGCGGTTCGCCATACAAGGGAAGGTGTATCAGTTCAGAACAATATGCTTTGGTCTGAATCTGGCCCCCTGGGCATTTCACTCGAATAATGAACTCGGTAATGTCTTACTTGCGAGCTCATTTGTCTGCGGTAATGTCGGCTTACTTGGATGACCTTCTACAAGGATACGGCAATAGAATTATTCTTCAGAACGATGTTCAGAGTCTGCTTCTATTACTCCGACGTCTCGATTTCATCATAAACAAGAAAAAGTCGGATCTAGCTCTGTACAAGTCGCCTATTCACTTGGGAATGAGCTTTGAGGCTCACAACAATCGGGTTTGTCTGCCTTTACCCAGAGCGAAGTTAGTCAGTTGTTATGCTCGCTTTTGTCTACACTCAGATGCATTAATAGTGAGGGAATTCATGCAACTGTTGGAGTTGTGCGGAGCGGCTGTGGATCTCATTCCGATGGGCCGTCTGCACGCATGTCCCCTCCAGATATTCTTTACTCAGAACTGAAGTGTGAAGACGCTTTTGCTTGAACCAGTATTGTTTTAATGGACCTAGTAAAACAAAGGTTCAAATTGGGCAGATATTCAGTATGTAACTCAGGGAGTTATGCTGTAACTGCCGGATCCGGCTTTCACGATTATGACGGATGTGAGTCAGACGGGTTGGGGCACGACCCTAAGTCCCGCAGTCTTGACGTGTCAGGGTCTTTGGGGACCCTCGGTTTTGGGAGAAACACATAAACATCAACAAGATGTTGTTAATTATAGCTAGTGCTACAACATTGGATTCTGTTTGTGATGCACTGGAACAATCAGTTTGTTAAGCCATGTCCCTCCCTAGGTCCATATTTGGACTCACTGTGGGAGCTCGAATTGTAACTTAGTTCAAAATGAGGACTTTTCTTTAAAAATCTTCTTCTTCAGATTCAGCAGTCGGAATGTTTTGATATTTGGTGTGCAGCATCCTTAGGGGGGTGAGATTCAAGTTTGTTAAAGCCAAGTCCCTGGGTTCATATATGGGCTCCCTGTGGGAGCCTGAATTATAACTTAGTTCAATATGAGGAATATTCTTTAAAAATCTTCTTTTTTTTTTAGATCCACTGGTCAGAATCTTTGGATATTTGGTATAAGCTTTTCTTAGGAGGAGCAGATGCAACTTGTTGAAATCAATTCTCTGGGTTGATATAAATTTAGGCTACCATGTCAGGTGAGCGCCCTCAGGCCCTTTGGGGCCTCTTGTTTGGAAAAAATGGCCTGAGAAACAGACAATCAACTTTGTATGGCCTAATTTGTATATTTTTTTATACTAACCAATGGCCCAGACGGAGATGGCCCTCCCATGAGTGGGCACTCACCTCTCCGCTGAATTTTTATGTAGTACTATCTTCTACAAAGAATGATGTTGGCGCCAATTCCTGTCACCTCCTGACATCTGCACATGCATGGAGAGTAAATGTATGGAGGGCCAGATAGGACTTTTAATTTTCGGTTTTGCAAGCAAATTTTGGGGGGTTCAAAATTTGTGTTTGGCCCTTAATAACTTTTGAGTTAAGCACCAATTTTTTTTCAAAATCCAAGATGGCGGAATGGCGGCCATTTTTGTAGTGTTTTTTAAGCTTTTTTTCTCTATTTTCATGTTACCACCCCTCCCACCAACATGGTTCAAGCTACACTTTGCATATTTGGCACATGGACAGAGGGTTGGGAGGGGATGATGCACGTTCAATATTTTTTCTTTAAAATCCAAGATGGCGGCATGGCGGCGATTTTTGTTGTGTTTTTTTAAGCTTTTTTGTCTATTTTGTGTTACCACCCCTCACTCCAACATGGTTCAAGCTACACTTTTTATATCTGGCACATGGAAAGAGGGTTGTAATGGGATGTTGCACGTTCAATATTTTTTTTTCAAAATTCGAGATGGAGCCATGGCAACCATTTCTGTTGTGCTTTTTAAGCTTTTTTTTTCTCTATTTTATGTTACCACTGCTCCCTCCAACATGGTTCAAGCTACACTTTTCATATATGGTACATGGATAAAAGGGTTGTGAGGGGATTATGCACGCTCAATATTTTTTTTTCAAAATCTAACATCTGTATGTCTGTCTGTTTTTTATGTTACCACCTCTGCCTCCAACATGCTTCAAGCTACACCATTCATATTTGGTACATGGATAAATGGTTCTGAGGGGATGATGCACAGTCAATCTTTATTTTTCAAAATCCAAGATGGCAGAATGGCGGCCATTTTTGTTGTGTTTTTTTAAGCTTTTTTTCTCTATTTTATGTTACCACCCCTCCCTCCAACATGGTTCAAGCTACGCCTTTCATATATGGTACATGGATAAAGGGTTGTGAGGGGATTATGCATGCTCAATATTTTTTTTTCAAAATCCAAGATGCTTATATACTCTAGTGTCTTCTGTGACAGAAACGCCTTATGTCACAAAAGCGCTGTAGGGGACTAACACCACCTCGGTGGTCAAACACTTGTTCATTTTATTGGTGTTTAAGATCACATACTTATGCACAATGGCTAATTCTGACAGTTTTACAGGTGGAGGAAGCCGAAGTAACCAGAGAGAACCACAGAGCATCGACAAGCAACTGTTAGCTCCTCAACATTCTTACTCTGTTCAAGCACCACTCCAGCAGGGTTACAGCGGTTGAAGACATGTGCACCATTGACATGCAGTACACCCTAGTATACAGTGTCATTGTGCTCCCATGTAGGCAACCAGGATAAAGTGCCTTGCCCAAGGACATAACGTGGGTCATCCCGCTTGATGTTTATGAAATGATGTGCAAATCAGTGATAAAAATTTGCTAACATTTCCAAATTTCAGTTTTTATATTTTTATATAAAATCCCAATACCTTTAGTGTTAAATATTGTTGAGGGAATTAAGGGAAGCTAACTGTCCTGTAAATCTCTTCCAGTGACGAAAATTAGCAGCCATAACTAGAAGTGTTATTTTGTCACATCAGAATTTTTAAGATTGGAGATAAAACAGCTAGAAACCTGTATCTGTACGGTTACACCCAAGTCACTACTTCTAGTATTATAGGATGGATGATTGGGCAGATGTTTTTGTGGCGGAGGCCTATCTGCTGTTTTATTAATAGCAGTGGTGAAACTCTCAATGGATTCTGAGTTAACAACTATCTCCTCTAGGTGGTTCCAGTCTATAGTTGTTCGAACGAAAAACAAATTTCCATACCATCACTTCTGTGTCTCGGAACTTGAAAACTTTTGGAATTATTATTGACAAAATTTTCCACAAAGTTCTTCATGTGGAAATCGGAATTTGCTGTTGGTCTTATGCTTCTTCTTCAGATCCAGCAGTCGGAATGTTTTGATATTTGGTGTGCATCATCCATAGGGGGGTGAGATTCAAGTTTGTTAAAGCCAAGTCCCTTGGTTCATATATCACTTAGTGCATTTCAGGCAAATTTCTTAAAAAATCTTCTTCGCCAGATCCAGCAGGAAGAATCTTTTGATATTTGGTATGCTCGAATTATAACTCAGTTCAATATGAGGAATATTTTTTAAAAATCTTTATTTTTATACTGTACCAATGACCCAGACATAGCTGGTGCTAACTCTTAAAATATAGGGCCAAACACAAATTTTGCCCCCCAATCCCCAAAATTTGCATCTAAAACTAAAGAAAACATGTCCTGAAAGGCCCTCCACACCTCGCCCCCACTGCGCATGCGCAGTGTCAAGGACGTTCCGAAATTGGCGCCATTTATCATTCTAAGTTTGGCCCTTCATCAGTTAACATCTGACTGATCTTTGTGCTTTTAAATCTCAGTTTAAATGATGCCAGACACATAAATATTAGTGAAATGGTGATTCTAAGGAGGATAGAAAAGGAGGAGAGGAAAAGAATGTGTGACAGAATATTATCAGGGCTGTAACTTAAAATTTTTTAATGAAATTATGTTAAGTTACCTATTTTCAAGGCAGCAGCCATTTTGTTGTCATTCTGATTATTTAGTTACACTGTTTTTTCAAGTGTTTTTCCTCTCTCCCTGTCCTTTAAGTTCCCCCTTGCTATTCTCCCATGCTTTTGGCATAGTTTCTGTAATTATTATTACTAAAATTTCTTGGGAGTTTTAGCTTAATAACAGAATGAATTCTGTTCTTTCCCCATGTTTACGTCTTCACCTACGGGTGGTTAGGCGTTGTGTTCTGCATCTACCATCTGATGTTCTGCAGTTTCTTCCCTGGAAGTCTCTGTTTTGCATCAGATGGTGTATTTTTGGTAACTGATTTCGGGCCTGGGTGCCTGGAGTCTTATTTTAGTGTTTTTACACTCATTGTTTACATTTACAACAGCCCTCTGTGTGAGGGGGGGATTTCTAAATAATAATATCTTTATGTTATTTTAATCATAACTAGATACATTATTATTGTTCGTAAGTGTTGAATAAATTGTTTAAAATATTTTTAAAATTTTTGTCCACACTTAGGCTTGGGATCCATTGGGGCTCAACGTTACTTTTCAGAAACTTGGGCTGTTCTGAAAAAATATTTTTTCAAAATATTTTGATTTCAATTATTTTTTCTATATTAATGGATCATATTATTATTATGTATTTGATTGCCAGGGGTTAGTGCGAGTACCAGGACTTGTTTTCTTTTCTCATTGAAAGGATATTGATCAATTGTTTTAGGAGGAAGTCTTCCTCTGACCTTATTATCATTCTATATGTGGTCAGTGTACTCGCATTAACTCCTGTTCTGTATCGTATGATTTCGATGACAATATGGGAAGCGTATGTCACGGTATGTTGTTGGGGATTTGGACACTCCGGTCCTTTCCCCGCAGGGTCACTCTACTTTATCAATTTCTATTTCAGACGATCAAGATTAGGGTGATGTATCTGTGATGTCTTCCAACAGTGTGCCTCCGTCGTCACAATTAATGAAGGGCTAGCGGAAAAGTGCTCATGTAATACGCCAATTGCCTAAGAGGACCCTAGTAGGTTCGACGGCCTTTGACGTCCGCTAGCTCGCCCGGTGTAGCGTCCATTCACCGAATGGTTCGGCAGCCGGGTTCGTCCGTTGCGGTCTAGAAGGAATTTTGGGGTGATGCGAGCACTATAAAATTAACTTAATGCACACCCAGTGACGGCGGATCGGAGGGAGAACGGAGGAAGCCTTTTAGTCCGGTTCATAGCTCGTTCCGGTCCATCCGGACGGCAAGCGAGAGAGGCCCCTCTCTCGTTCAACAACATCTGGCCCCAGATGTTGTGGTACAAATGTGTCGTTAGCGGAGCATACGTCCGTCGCTCGGGACGCTCCGTTGTATAGGCAGTCCGCTGAGACTGCTAAGGCTTCCTCTTCTCATCAGCGCACACGATCGCACCTTGGCTGCGTGACCGCCGATATATTACCAGCTTCGCCGATCAAGGATTCTTCGGCGACCAGGTCACACCATCCGGCAACCAGGGATTCGAGACCGATGGACTCCGGACGTTCGCATAGGAAGTATGCGGGAGCCATCTGATGCGGAGCTGCCCTCGGCGAAGCACCGATAGACTGCGCCTCCGCAGGTCTCGACGCCGGACATTCTTGTGCACATAGCACAGCTTATCGCAGCATCCCAGCAGCCGACAGAAACGGTGTCGGATCGAGAATTATCCGACAGCGCTGGGTCGGTAGCCGGGGACTCGAGGCCTGCAGACTCCGGACGTTCGCATAGGAAGTGTGCGGGAGTCAACGTACACGGAGCTTCCAGCGGCAATGCATCGTAAGTCCGCTACTGCACAGGCCTCGGGAACGGTCGTGCTTTCCTTAATAGCACAGGTTATCGCAGCATCCCAGCATCAACTGAATCTGTCGCATATATTTTATCCGACGATGCTGGGTCGGGACGCTCCGCGGAAGCGGGTACGGACGTCCGAAAGTTTCATCCGGTCCGACGGGATACCGAAAGGGATTCGGTGGATTTCAAGCTTTCCCTTTCGGAACAACATATGCTGCGATGCCGGATAAGAAACTGATAGCGTCGGTGGACTTAGAAATTTTTGGTTCGGTTCAGGGACATCGTCCCTCAGTTCCGACATAGTCCAATAATGTCACACAAACTTTCGAATTATTGAACGACGCTATATATATTATTATTTTATGCTTGCTATCCAAGCATTTCTGGTTTCTTGTTCGAAGAGTTATGGAGATGTCTTTCAAAAGTGTGCCTCTGTCGTCATAGTTAATGAAGAGTTAGCGGCAATAAGTGCTCATGGAATATGTCTATCGCTTACGGAATGACATTCGCTAGCTCACCCGGTGTAGCATACATTCATCGAATGGTTCGGCTGCCGGGTTCGTCCGTTGCGGTCTAGGAAGGAGATTTGGGTGATGCGAGCACTTTAATTACTTTAGTACTCACCCAGTGACGGCAGATTGAGGACAGATCGGAGGAAGCCAACAACATAGGGGACCGCATGTTGTGGTTCAGATATTTTACATTCGGAGCATATGTCCGTTGCTCGGGACGCTCCGTTATATTGACAGTCCGAGAGACTGTCTTTAATGCTTCCTCATCCTCACAGCAGGGCACACGACCGCACATTGGCTACGTGACCTCGAGTATCCGATCAGTTTCGGCATTCAGTGATTCCACAGCGAATAGGTCGCGCCATCCGGTAGCCAAGGGACACGAGGCCTATACACTCCGTTCGCTCGCATATTGGAAGTATGCACGGGGTAACGATCTCGGAGCTTCCTGCGGCAATGCATCGTAAGACCGCTGCTCCTCAGGCCTCGGTGACGGACGTGCTATCCGAGTTAGCACAGTTGTTTCGCAGCATCCCAGCAATTGACGGTTTCTCGGTCGAATCAGGAATTATCCGACGGCGCTGGGTCGGTGCGGTCCGCGGTTGCATCAAGCTACGGACGACCGAACGCTTTATAGGGTCCGACAGGATGGCGAAAGGGATTCGATAGATTTCGAGTTTTCCCTTTAGTAGTATCGGAAGATGCCTTTCATATCTTCTGGCATTTCTTCCAGTGATTATTTTTCGGACTTCATTGCTGCGATCTTGGATAAGAGACTTATAGCGTCATTGGACTCGGTTTTTTCGATCGGTACAGGGACTTTGTCCCTGACTTACCGACGCAGTCCAATATTGTCATTACAACATGTGTTTTATTTTTCGACGCTATATATTATATATATATATACAAGCCTGCTACTAAGCATGATAGTTTAGTTTCTTGTCCGCGTGGCTCATTTCTGCCATTTTATCTTTTTTACATATAGTTTATTTTGGCAGAGCAGGGCATACCGAGAGTTCAAATGCGTCTAGACGGTGTGATTAAAGACTGCATATATTCTTTTTCGCCGTTTATGTCTTTTCCAATTTCAATATTGGGAACGACATTATGTATAGTAGACTTAACTTAGACGCTTTATTATACGTAATCCGCCTTACTGAGGCGTTATCATTACGTCTTCAAGAAAAGATTTACGGGATATTATTCTCAATGTAATTTCTTTTGAGGGCAGTATTTTGTTCACGTATAACTCCGCCCTTCAGTGGCTGATTGGAGTTGGTTAGACGTGATGCAGCCCTAGCTACATCCACGCGTGGATAGTAGGTTAAGAACTCTCTCAGAGTCGCTTCGTTCTCGGAGGAGCTTCTCTTCGACGGCAACTTTCCGGCAATCCATGAATTGCTTGGTTTATACATTCTCTTGTCTATCTAGTGTTACAAGAGATTCAGACTGGGGCAAACATTCGGTGGTTGACTCAGAGAGTGCCGCCGCAGTTGCCGGACCCTAGTGTGGCTGTTATGACGGTTGCCAGTCAAACAGATTGGGATATATACTGATCCCTACGGATTCGAAGTGCCAGGGTCTTTGGGTTCCGCAGTCTTTTAGCTATCAGTTTAACTTCCGCGGAATAATGTTTTTTAGGCTTGCTTTATGTCATTGCATGAACATTATTCAGAAATGCATGCCCAAATTCCTGTCCTTTAATTCGACAGTAGTGGCGTATCTCCGGAACCAGGGAGGCACTCTTTCGTTTCCGTTATTCAATTTAATGGAAAGAATCCGTCTGTTGGTTATTGTACACCAAGTTCAGTTTTGGTCCGTCATATTCGGGGTCGTCTGATTGTTTTATCGCACTCCCGTTCTCTTACGGGTCGCTTGTTGCTGTCAGAATGGACTCTCAACAAACAAGTATTTAATCAGATTTGCTATCTATGGGAGCGCCCAATGATGTTTTATTATGACACAGCTTGCTAATCAATTGCAGACGTATGTGTTGGCTTGTCCAGATCTCTGAGCTAATACTGTTAACGCTCTATTGATCTATAGGACGCAATGATAGGATACGCGTATCCTCCGGCGCTGTTGTTTTAGCAGGTATTGCTAAGATAAACAACCACAATACATTTCTGTTGATAGCATCTCTATCTTCACAGAGATCATGAGTAATTTACTCTCTTGTCTACTGTGGATCTTAACGTGAAATCTTCCTCTATGTGAGGATCTTTTTTCACTGGGTAAATCGTGTCATCTTTATCACAACCAGCAAGGTCGCAACCTTCATGTATTCCGTTGTGTGGTCCGTATTGCATTGTAAGCACTGTACTGGACGAGCTTTGGACGCGATTTCTTACTATAGGAGATCCTCTTCTTCGCTATTCTATGCGATTAAAGTGGAGGCTCTTCCGTCGTGGTGTAGGGATCATTATGTTCATATGGTTGATCCCTCCATACTACGCATTGCTAGTTTTTAGTATACTTGTTTCACAAGATCTACTGCAGCCTGTTGTTATTTAGGTTATAGGTTTATGTTACCTCATACCTATGCACTCTACGATAGTTTACAATTGAGTCTTTTGTCTCTTTATCTAAGTCAGTTAGTAACTTTTTGATAAATAGACTTAGAATCTTTAGATTAAATTCCTATACGGATTTTAACTTCGGTTCTTATTTAGCTAAGTAATCATTTGAGCCTCTGGAAACAGTAGTTTTCAAATTCTGACCTTTTAGACAGTAATTCTGTTGGTTTCTCTTTTACTGTAGAGTCAGTGAGTTTCATGCACTATCGATGGATGATTTTCACTTTCATAGTTTCGGAATCAATACTTCCGTTACTATTTAGGTTGGATTGTTGCATAAGAGTTAGGCTCCTATTATCCGGAACCTATTATTTTAAGGTCCTTCCGTCTTCGTATGGGCATAGGCCTTTACTCTTTCCGGATACAGTTTATGTATTTATAAACAGATATCTGTTTATTACAAGGGCGTAAGCTTCTTCTGTCTTTGATGTCTAGTAGAAGGACGTTACGCTCCATTTTATTGTTAATCGATTCTATTATCTAGCGTACTGCTTATGGTATATCATTGGCTTAGCAGTTGTGCTTAAGATTTCGGCTCTTGAAGTAAGAGTTCTTCTACTTCTTGGGCTTACATTAATAGTGTTGCTATTATAGATTTTTGAAGGCTGCTCATTGCGCTCAGCCATCCATTCATGAATTTTATCTCAGAAATATCGAGTCCATTTCTGGAGGCCTCTATTGTTAGGTCTATTATCTACTGCTCAGAATGTCATTCACTTAACAGTTGCTACTATAGCTAGGTAGGCTGTCTGTTTCGGCAGTGTCTCCGTTCGGCTGCCCTCTTCGCTCTGGGCTATTTGACCCAGGGCAAGAAAAAGGGGGGGGGAGGGTGTTCCCTTGGGTCACCTGTTTTTACTATGAAAACAAGGGGATACCTCCTCCGGAGTTAGTAATTCTGAGCTGTTATTGGGATGGTTGTTTAGTGAGAAGTTTAAGTTTATAAAATTCATTCAAGTCTTAGTTTTTAAAGTATAGCTTTTGAATATTGCATATGTCAACGGACATGATTATGCAATTCTCACACACTTTTAGGAGTATAAGAGTCTCTATTCTCTAGACTTACTTTATTATTGGCTTACTTTAAAAATTATTAGTATAAGGATTATTGGATATTAATAGAGTACATGGATGTATGAAGCTCAATTTTTGGAAGGTGTTGTATCTTTCTAATTTATCATAAATAAGAAAGATACATGTAAGGCCTATTACTTCTTTTCCCTACAGGGGATGACTCTATTTTATTTTATTGAGCGTATTCCATTTTGCTCTATGTCCTTGGCCCTCCAGCCTTTTTACTATTCAGCTATGTCTGGGTCATTGGTACAGTATAAAAATGTTAAAAAATTTATAGTAATTTATATATTTTTTATACTTACCAATGACCCAGACGGGGATGGCCCTCCCAGGAGTTGGGAACTCTTGCCTCCCCGCTGAGTACATAGCGCTTACCAGGCACTGGTTATTAGAATGATAAATGGCGCCAATTTCGGAACGTCCTTGACACTGCGCATGCGCAGTGGGGGCGAGGTGTGGAGGGCCTTTCAGGACATGTTTTCTTTAGTTTTAGATGCAAATTTTGGGGATTGGGGGGCAAAATTTGTGTTTGGCCCTATATTTTAAGAGTTAGCACCAGCTATGTCTGGGTCATTGGTAAGTATAAAAAATATATAAATTACTATAAATTTTTTAACTTTTTTTAGATCCACTGGTCAGAATCTTTGGATATTTGGTATAAGCTTTTCTTAGGAGGAGCATATGCAACTTGTTGAAATCAATTCTCTGGGTTGATATTTAGGCTACCATGTCAGGTGAGTGCCCTCAGGCCCCTTGGGGCCTCTTGTTACACAGTATGCCAATGGCTCAGACATATCTGGTGCTAACTCATAAATATCTAAGGCCAAACACAAATTTTGCCCCCCAATCCCCAAAATTTGCATGCAAAACTGAAAATTAGAAGTCCTAACTGGTCCTCCATACATTTACCCTCTGTGCATGCGCAGACGTCAGGAAGTGACTGGAATTGGCGCCAACACCATTCTTTGTTTGGCCCTTGTCAGATAACAACAAACTGACTTTTGTGTTTTTTAAATCTCAATTAATAATGATGCCAGACACAAATCAATGGTTAAATTGGTGGATCCAAGGACACAATTGGATGAAGGAAGGAAGAAACGGTGGTTTGAAAACATTCCGGGCTGTAATTTTATAATATTTATAAAAATTATTTCATGTTCCCTAATTTCGGGACATGAACCTGACGTCATCATTGTTGATAATGATTTTCCACTGTTGGTTAAGTATTCCTTCCCTAACCTCCCTTGATCCCCCCCCCCCCCCCGCCCCCCCCCCCCCCCAGTTAAACTCCCAAGGTTTTTGGCTTGTTTTTTTTTTTAATTTTTTATATAAAATTTTTTGGGAGTTTAACGTGTTATACAGAAAGTTTTTCTGTATTTCCCCAGAGTTACGTCCTCACCCTTAGGGTGTTTAGGCATTTTTAGTCATGCATCATACTTCCAATGTATCATTTTTTCTTCTGATGAAGATCTTGCCTTACATCGAATAGTTCAAGAATCTGTTACTGACTTCGGGCCGTGTTGCCTGGGGTCTCGTTTCCGGTTTTCAGTTTGACGTTGTTTACATTAGCAACATTTGTTATTTATGTGTAGGTTCCGATTTCTGATATGGTAGGTCTGTTGTAAGATACATTATACAGTCCCGTAGTGTGGCAGTTAATTTTTGGGAGGAAAAAATTAATTTTGTCCACACTTGGGCTTTTTTGGGATACATTTGGGCACTTCGTTCCCTTTGGGAACTTGGGCTCTTGTCAAAATTTTTTGGTGTAAACTATTTTTCGATTTATATTTTTAATGTTTTTGTTATGTATCTTTTTATTTGTATTTAAAGTGGAATTGGTGGGAGTACAATCGACTTAGTCTGCTTCATTATGTAAGCATATTGCTCTTTAAGCAAGGCGAGGAAATCGTTCATCTTATTTTCTTGTAGGATGCCTTGCTTGTAGTCAATGTACTTCTACTAATTCTTGCTCATATGTGTCGCATGGGATGACAGACGTTTCTGACAGGTGTCACGGTACGTTGTTAGCGAGGGACCACTGCCGATTCTCTCATAATGAGAGGCTGCCACCGGTCCTCTCACCCTAGGTCGCTCTAGTTTATTAGTTTATATTTACAGAGGAAAAAGAAAATGGTGATGTTTACATGATGCCGTCAGATAGTGTGCTTCCGTCGTCGCATTAATTAGTCAATCAGAGCTAGCGGCAAAAGTGCTCATGAATATTAGACAGGGCAATAACCCACAGTGTGGTTTCAATTCCCTATCGCCAGCTAGCTCGACCGGTGAAGCGGTACACCGCCTGAGGGTACCGTGACGCCGGGTATGTCCATTGCGGTCAAGGAGAATGGAAAGTGTAGAGCGAGCACTATAATATAAAATCAATATAAGGCTCACCCTGCGACGATGGAAAGGAAGAAGCCAGCAAGTTCAGCAAGAAGCTCGGCGAGGTTTGAAGGACCGTGAGCGAGAGAGGCCCCCCCCCCCCCTCCCCTCCTCCTCTCTCTCTTCTGGGATTTTCTGTTCAGTTTACAGCCGGGGTTGGCTATAATTACGGCTTCTTCAACGTCTACCAAGCACACACGACGTCACCTTGGCTACGTGACTTCTGATATCCAGTCTGCATCGCCGAGAAAGTCAGTCTTCATCAGTGAAGTCACACCATACAGTAGCCAAGGAGATGAGGCTTCATTTATAGGGACGTCCGCAGAAAAGAGCCATCTCGGACACACTGTCCCACGAGCAGCCGGCGGCCCTACAACAGAAGACTGCTGCTCCTTAGGCCTCCGTAAAGGACTTGCTGTCGCAGATTGCGCAGCTCATCGCAGCATCCCAGCAAATGCAGAAGCAGACAACGGCAGTCTCAGAACTTGAGCTGTCGGAAGGTGCTGGGTCGCTCCAGTCATCTGCTCGTTCAGATGCCGATGACCGTGAGTATAATCTGATTCAGTTGGAGGATGAAAGGGATTTGGAGGAGAATTACCCTTCCCTTTCGGAACAACAGGGTGGCGATAGTGCTTATGCATCTATTCTTCTCTGAGTTTGTTCCTGAGAATCAGAATGCTGCGGCAGCTCAGAGTAGCATTATTCAATAGCTTAGACGAGGCCTCATATATTGGGACGTCCAGAGAAGGTGCCGTCTCGGACATACTGTCCCGGGAGCAGCCAGCGGCCAGAAGACCGCTTCTCCTTAGGCCTCTGTTATGGTTTTGCTGATGCAGATGCACAGCTCCTCGTAGCATCCCAGCAAGTGCAGTAGCAATCGACGGCAGTCTCAAAATCTGAGCTGTCGCATGGTGCTGGGTTGGTCCAGTTATCTGCGCGTTCAGTTGCTGTTGACCATGATTTCAACTGATTCAGACGAATGATGAAGGGATATGGAGGGGAGTTACCCTCCACATTCAGTACAATACAGGGTTGAGAGGATTTATTCTATCAACACTACCCTGAATGTGTTCCAACGAATCAGAATGCTGCATCTATTTACAAGAAACCACTAGCATTATTGTATGCTAAATTATCCGGAAAAAGAGAAGGAATGTCTTTTCCGGTTAAGTATAGACAGGTGTCGCAGGCTTTTGGCCCTTTAGACGACTCCACATACAACTTTCCAGTGGAAAGAAGTAAGGCGGTTTCTTGTCATCTTCTTCTGTAGTTCCGCTGGTCGGAAAACAGTGAAGATGTATTGAGAGTTCCTCTGCGTTTGAATGAGTAGCAGGCCTGGCATTCTGAAAAATGCAGGAGGGCAAAAAATCGCTCTCCTCAATCAGCTTAGGAGAGCAATTAGCTTTACACAGCATTTTAAGTATCCAGTTGAACGAACTCATTAAAACTGAAACCAACAGACTATTACATCAGTAATTTTATTAACTTTACTAAGGTAAAGCGAAATCTCTTAGACATCTAGATGTCTCACTCAACAACCGAACACACACTTGACAAGACCTGTGTGTGTACCCAGACCTGTTATCCAAGAAAGTCATACGCCTATGACTTTCTTGGACAACAGGCCTGCTTGAATCTACAGTCACATCCTGGTGCAAGTGCTTCAAGTGACAGGATAGTAATAATGGTAGTATATTATAGTGTCAATATTCCTTGAATAATTACCCCTCAAACTGTGATGTCAGTTGTTGAACTTGAAACTAACAGAAAAAAAAATATTGCTGTGACCCATTTTGCTTCAAATGATTGCAACTGTGTTTGGGTATGGTTGCAGCCATTATCTTGTACCACTAAACCACTTTCAAAATGAAATTACGTGATGTTATGTGACTTCGAAGTTAAAATACATTTTTGCTTTACAACAAAAATTTAATGTGAGCATAATACATGTAATCTCAATCATCCCAGACCAAAATATTTAGGAGGGCAATTTTTCGCTCTTCTTAATTCTTTCAGGAGGGCAGTAAGGAGAGCTAAAAAATCGCTCTCCTGAAATTGCCAAGCCTGGAGTAGGCTAAGGACCTAGCTATGGCCTTATCTTCGTCATTCATTATTCGCTTGGTCACAATTGAGACAACATTTATTCATTCAGAGTGAATTTAGACTCACTATATTACGCAGATCACCTTTAAGAACTGCGACGCTACGTCTCTACGGAAAGGAATTGGAGGACGTTTGTACCTCATTTAGAGTCCTTTCCAGGGCTATATATTTATCACGTATAACTCTGTCTTAACAAGTTGTAATTCGGAGTTGAATAGACATGACAGAGCCCTTGCGTCATCATCCTTAATAGATGACAAGGTGAAAAACTCTCTTAGAGTCGCTCCGGTTTCTGGACACTAAGTTTTTGACGATAAGCTTTCATTGGTTTATGAACAAACTACAAAGAAAGCATCAATACTCTGCTCCTTATGTCGACGTATATTCGACACGCATTAGCAGAAAGGAGTAAGGGAGGACATCCTAGCCAGAAGATCAACAGAAGGACTTCTCGTGTGGGGAAAAGTTTACTCTCCTATAATTACTCTAGGGATCATCATATAGCGACTCGAATACGGGGCTTACGTCTGATCGAGACTTCCGGTCAGACACCCCTAAACTGCTGGGTCGAGGCTCTTCGCAAATGAGACACAGTTCCTCCTTCCTTAGGCCTCACAGGTGCTACAGGTGTGAGTTAGGACATCTGTTGTTTTGCAGTTGACGGATGGTTATCAAGATGAGCATCAATCTGGATAACTGTTACGGAGACTAGTAGTTCAGTAGTGTGGTTTCGGAAGGCCTGCGGCTATCTTTCCGAGAGAACCACAACTAATTAATGTCTGATGGACAATGCTTCTGTCAAATGCTTGCATAAGAGTCTCTCCAATCGGAGGTAAAGGTTCTCTTGACAATGATGTTAATGGAGGTCATCGAGAATCAAGATTCTCTGGAACTCTGTAGCCACCTGTTACTCATACCGAAGCCTAAGAGCTTGTTCCGACAGATAATAGACAAGCGTGTTAACAAGTTTATCAAAGCTCTAAACGTTTATTTATGGTTATCATTTAGTCGGTTAAAATGAGTGTTCGAGTGATTGACTCCACTATAAGCATAGATCTAAGGATAGCTTTGGTCTGGAGATAGCGCCCTGCGCTGTCACTCGAATATCAACTTGGTAATGTCTCATAACAATCTGGTTCGTCTGCCATTATCCAGAACGAATTAGTTTTATGCGACTGATGGTGATGTGCTGAGCGGCTACGTATCTTGTTTAGATGGGTCGCTTACGCACATGCCCCCTCCAGTTATTCTTACACAGAACTGGAGTGTGACAACGCATTTGCTCAGGACCAGTACTGTTTTAACGGATATAGTAAACAAAAAGGTCCATATTGAGGCAGATTTTCAGTGGTCAACTCATTAATTCCGCTGCGACTGCCAAATCCGGCTTTCACGTTTATGACGGGTATGAATCAGTAGTTTTGGGCACGGCCCTGAGACCTCCAGACTATAATTGCAGGGGTCTGAGACCCTCGGTTCCTGTAGAAACACATAATCATCAAGAATGATGTCAATATTGTTAGCGCTACATCAATGCGTTCACGCTTATTCAGAGTTTGTTGAACAACTCAATAGTGGTAGCGTACATCAGGAACCAGGACGGCACCCATTCACTTTTGTTATAATACATAACAGAGAATCATTTTCATGTCTCTCTATCCATCATATACCAGGTAGTCTGAACGTACTAGCAGAATCACTCCTCGGAAAGGTCGCCTGTTTCATATATATGGATGCTCAACATGTGTTTATTTGTACAGTTTTACTACCAGTGGGACCACCCCATGATTCTTTAGTTTACGACACACCGGAACAATTGTTACTGTCATTTGTGTCGCCATGCCCAGATTATTGAGCACAGGCAGTAGACGCTCTGCAAATTAATGGGGAGGAATAATAGGATATGCATATCCTCCTATTCATTTGATTCAGTAGCTTATGTTTAGTTTAAACAGTGAATCCTACTGGTAGCGCCTCTGTTGTCACAAGAATCTTGGATCAATATTCTCAAGTGTCGGTTTTGTGATGCTCCCCGGAAGCTTTCTCCCAGAGAGGGTCTTCTTTCAGGGGATGTTTTATTCTTCACGTTCCTCTCCATCCACAGTGGCATATGGAGTCGGTTAGACGTGAGGGAACCATTTTGGTTCCTATATTTTTTATCTTAACTGACACAGGTACGATTAAATAATACGGTTGAGGGGATTTCGTTACTGACTTTGAATCCCCCCCCCCCCCCCCCCCCCCCCCCCCCCCCCCCCACTGTGAGAGAACCATTGCGGTTCCTATATTTTTCTGTTAACTGACACAAGTATGATTGAATAATGCAGATGAGGAGGTTTCGTTATGACTTCGAATTCAAACCCCCTCCCCCCCCCCCCCCTCCCACACACACTCAGACACTTCCTTATGTGTTATAAGCAATTACCAGGCAAGACATAGTTCTCTTCCCACAAGCTTTATTATTGTAATACATGCATTTTCTGCATTTATGTAGTGTTCTGTGGTGACCTCATGGGCTCATCTGCTTTTTAGCTGAATTAATGCCCTATTATTTTGGTTGATTTGTTATATACAAGCATTTATTTATAAATCATCACAATTAAATTGCTACTCTTGAGTACCTCGCAGGCTGCATAACCAGTTTACTGGTATTCAGATGATTATATACTAATATATATGCGATCGCACATTATTATTATGAGGCTAATGCTTTATTGTATTCGGTGGACCTTGAAATAATAATTTATGTTGGCGGTCTGTGTAGGAGCCTGTTAATCATACCTTTGTACATCTCTCGATCCAAATTTCTATTTTGTTTGGTACTCATATTACACGTGCTTTTACGATTA